>JBBDGP010000838.1:0-345000 GCA_037952835.1 Lithobates septentrionalis | reverse complement strand
AACCACAGCAAGCAGTACTTGATTGATGATTGTTGCACTCCATTAGTTTAGAGCAGCCGAAACAATGAAAAAAATAAAATAAAGACATGCTGCTACAGGTTGTTTGATTAATAATTTCTAATAAAAATAAATAATAAATGTGCAATGCCCAGAGGTAATAATTTAACAACAAAACTTTTGAGACTTAAGGAACGTTACAGCTCTACAGGTTTCGTTTCAGACGTTAACAATTTGCTTTAAAGTGGTTCTAAAGCGCAAAAGTTTTTTTTTTTTTTTACCTTAACACATTCCCGTTCAATATTTTTTATTGAGTTTACATGAGAAGATTACAAACCATTCCAAAAGGATAACATTTGAGAAATAGGTATGGCCTGCAAGGCCCAAGACAACCAAAGTAACATGAAACGAAATTAAACCATTTGTCAATATTTTAGACCTGGATCAGTGACATCAAAGGCTGTATTTCTGAGTTGCAGGCACGCTAATTAAAGGTGGATTCTCATGGAGGTTTTAAGTAAATGAGCTACGGCTCTGGAGTAACTTATATTGTACTGGGATTCTTTCTGAAAGGGAGGCAAAAGCCGAGAGATCCCCACCCCTCCCCTTATGGGATCATACCGTGGGGTGAGAGGTCTCACCAGATAACATACCCCACCAAAACATGTTCAGAACCCCCAAAATCATCCTGAGCTGGGAGACCTCGGTCTCAACCTGGAGTCATATAGTCTGAGGATAGAGGTCAGGGGTGCTATTCTGTCCTAAATCAGTTTACCTGGACAAAGAGCCATCTGCATTCCCCCGAAAACGGGATCCACGAGGCATTCACAGGAAAATACCTGTACCTAAGCAAAGATTGTCACCTGATCCAGGGATATGTGTTGTATAATGTCTTAAGCAAGGATAGACAAAGAGGAGGGAAGATAGAATGAGAGGAATAGAGGGAAGAAAGGTGGTGGACAGGAAGGACAGCTGAGGGAGGGGAGGTTTTTCTGGAGAACCATTAGGTAGATAGATTGCCTGGATTAGGAGGGACCTTGATGTAGAGTGCCCAGGGTTCCCAAACCGCGTCAAAGCGTTGAACAGTGTCCAACAATTTAGCTGCTATTCATTCCTGGGACATGATCCAAGAAATCTTACTTTTTGTCACTAAGATGGAGACTGAAGGTTTTTTCCAGGCTTTTGCTATCGTGATCTTGTCTCCCAAAAATATAAAGAGAACCAGGGTCTGTGTATGTTTTGGGAGTTTGTTCACCCTATGATTCAGGAGCGCATAAGTGGCTTCTTGAGGAACCCCTGACACTTTCCTCAAGATATGGAAGAATTTATTCCAATAACTCCTGATGCGAGGACAGGGCCACCAGATGTGGAACATAGATCCTACATGGTTGCACCCTCTATAGCATAGGGGGGACGCATCTGGGAACATCATGGCCAGTCTCGTGGGAACGTAGTACCATCTAGTAAATACTTTGATACTCACTTCAACTAGGCATATGTTCATAATACCCTTGTAGCTGCCACAGAAAGCTTGAAACCACTGTTCCGGTTCTAGGTGAATGTCTAATGCCCCGTACACACGGTCGGATTTTCCGACGGAACATGTGTGATAGGACCTTGTTGTCGGAAATTCCGACCGCGTGTGGGCTCCATCACACATTTTCCATCGGATTTTCCGACACACAAAGTTTGAGAGCAGGATATAAAATTTTCAGACAACAAAATCCGTTGTCGGAAATTCCGATCGTGTGTACACAAATCCGACGGACAAAGTGCCACGCATGCTCAGAATAAATAAAGAGATGAAAGCTATTGGCCACTGCCCCGTTTATAGTCCCGACGTACGTGTTTTACGTCACCGCATTCAGAACGATCGGATTTTCCGACAACTTTGTGTGACCGTGTGTATGCAAGACAAGTTTGAGCCAACATCCGTCGGAAAAAATACTAGGATTTTGTTGTCGGAATGTCCGAACAAAGTCCGACCGTGTGTACGGGGCATGAGTCTGATTCTCAGGATCAGGCATATGAGGGGGTCTCTGATTTTAGGGAAGAATGAATGAGATGCCATACCTCTGATCCATGATACCAGAGCACCATTGCTCATATCTAGTAGCTTTTGGGGGGTTTGGTTTATTTGACCATAGTGTGCAAAAAGTGTGTGATTTGTGAAAATCGAAATTTCTCCGAAATTGACATTTCAAGCTTGCTCACACAATATTGTATCGAGAGTGGTGCGAGGAGAAAAAGTGCCCTATTCTGAATAGGCTTTTAATCAGCCACCAGCGGAAAACTAAAATATTCATGCAGGGGGAAACTGGGGGTTATGAAATAAATGAGAGAGGGGTCTCATGGTAGAAATCCGTTTTGTTTGTTTGTGAAGCTTATCACATAGTGCTAGGGAGTGAGAAAGAGAAGATGCTAGGACGGTTGGTCTCTGTTTGGTAGGTCTCCATAGGAGATAATCCAGAGTGTGATGGGGAACTGCTTGTCTTTCCAGGGAAACCCAATCAGATTTGGGACCCCTGGAATAGACTATAGAAAATTGGGCCAGTTGTGCAGCCTAGTAGTACCACCACAAATTTGGAAGACCTAGACCTCCCTGTTTTTTAAGGCGGAAAATAATTTCTTTGGAAAAGTGATGTCCACCTTTCCCCCATATAAAGTTAATGATTTTAGACTGGAAATAATATAATTTTGGGATAGGTATATGGAGGGAACAGAAAATATATAACAGGCGCGGTAATAATGTCATCTTAATCGCATTGAGTCTGCCCAACCATGATAGCTCGCACCACGCCCACGTTTTATAGTCCTCTTCTAACGTTCAATACATGTGAGGGTAATTAGCAGAGTATAGGTTGGCTAGATTCTTTGTTAACTTGAAACCTAAATAAGGTACCTAAATAAGGAATGGAGTCAGTGGCCCAAGAAGATGGAAAGTGTTGTTTACGCTGATCTAATAGTCTGGGTGGGACCGACACATTTGACGCCACAGATTTATATATGTTGACTGTAAGTCCTGAAATAGTACCAAAGTTCTTAAGACCCCTTTCACACTGGGGCGCTTTGCAGGCGTTATTGCGCTAAAAATAGCGCCTGCAAACTGCCCCTAAACAGCCTCCACTGTTTGATCAGTGTGAAAGCCCGAGGGCTTTCACACTGAAGCGGTGCGCTGGCAGGAGAAGAAAAATCTCCTGCTAGCCACATCTTTGGAGCGGGGAAGGAGCGGTGTATTCACCGCTCCTTCACCGCTCCTGCCCATTGAAATCAATGGGACAGCGCGGCTATACCGCGGTAATACGAGGGGTTTTAACCCTTTTTCGGCCGCCAGCGGGGGGTTAAAACCGCACCGCTAGCGCCCGAAAACCGCGGTAAAACAGCGCTAAAAATCTCGCTGTTTTACCGCCGACGCCCCCTACCGCCCCAGTGTGAAAGGGGCCTAAGTAGTCGAAGGACATTTGGGGTTGATATTAGAGGTGATGTGAGAAATAGCAGCATGTTGTCTGCGAAGAGTGCGCATTTGTGTTCTTCAGAGCCGCATGTTACTCTCCTTATATCAGGATGAGATCTAATGGCAATCGCTAAAGTTTCTATGGCGATGGCAAAGACCAGAGGAGAGAGGGGGCAGCCCTGTCTAGTTCCTTTTTGGATATTAAAAGCTTCTAAGTAGTGACCCATAAGACGTATTTGAGCACTAGGTTTCGAATACAGCGGATGCATAGTCGTCAGAAATTTAGAACTAAAGCCCCATCTCTATGGCATTTCAAAAAGGTATGACCAGGACACAGAGTCGAAAGCCTTTTGGAGATCAATGGATAGCAGGAAGCCATCCTGTGGGGCCCCCTTATCCCAGCGGTAGTGTAGTAGGGAAATTAGGTCTATTGCTCTCCTAGTCTGGTCAGGACCCTGTCTTCCCGGGATGACCTGATCTTTATGTATATACTTCGCTATAAAGCTTGAAAGCCTAACTGCATGGATTTTCATCATAATTTTAAGGTCTTTGTTAATCAGGGAAATTGGGCGATAGTTACTGACGTCACTTGCATCTTTCCCTGGTTTAGACCTTAACACATTCTATGCATTAAAGCAAACTTCATCATTAGGCTTCACTGCCTGTTTCCCTTACTTGAGATGCCCGCGCCTGCACCCGATTGAAGAATCAGCTTGGGTAAGCATATCGCTGGATTCCTGGACAGGGAAATGTCCTTATATTCAAAGTCAGCAGCTACAGTATTTGTTAGCTGCTGACTTTAAAGCGGAGGTTCACACAAAAAATGAACCTCCGCTTTTCGGAACCCTCCCCCCCTCCGGTGTCACATTTGGCACCTTTTAGGGGGGAGGGGGTGCAGATACCTGTCTAAGACAGGTATTTGCACCCACTTCCGGCATAGACTCCCATGGGAGTCTATGCCTCTTCCCGTCCCCACCGCGCTGTCTGCTGGGACACACACGGGTCCCAGAGACAGCGGGGACCAGTTAGGAAGCGCAGCGCGACTCACGCATGCGCAGTAGGGAACCGGGAAGTGAAGCCGCAGTGCTTCACTTCCTGATTCCCTTACAGAGAATGGCGGCGGCAGCACCCGAGGACCGAGGGACAATTCGGTCTCGGGTGCCGACATCGCTGGACCCTGGGACAGGTGAGTGTCCTTATTTTAAAAGTCAGCAGCTGCAGTATTTGTAGCTGCTGACTTTTAAAAAAAAAATTTAGTGGGACTTCCTCTTTAAATTCTTTTGAGGGGAGCCTGGAGCACCTCTTTAAGGTAAAATACCTTCACAGAGTCACAGAATCACCCCTTCACACTTATCTGAGTCCCATCTCGATCCAGCGCTGTGAATTACAGCAGCAGCTCTCTCCCTCCTCATAGGGACATTGGCTCCTGAGGCTGTCAATCAAATCCTGTGAGGAGGGAGCGGGAAGCGGGGCTGAGCAGTGCTGCCTTTGTCAATAGACGAAGACAGGGTGGCTCGGGAGGGAGCCCACATGAGTGCCCCCATCTATCAAATTCTGTGAGAAGGGAGCAGGAGGTGGGGCTGAGCGGCACTGCCTGTGTTAATGGACAAAGACAGGGCAGTTCGGGAGGGAGACCACATGAGTGCCCCCATAGAAGGCAGCTTTCTATGGGGGCACTCACCAGAAAGGAGGAGCCAGGAGCGTCAGTGTCAGACACAAGAAGAGGAGGATTGGGGCTGCTCTGTGCAAAAGCATTGCACAGAGCAGGTAAGTTGAACATGTTTCTTATTTTATTTTAATAAATGAATGCTTTACAATCGCTTTAAGATGTATATAAAGGAAAAACTTTTTTTATGTTTTGCTTAGAGTAGGGAAGGGTTAAATCTGCTGTTAAATGTTATCGTTGTCTTTGTCCCTGTTGGGGAGACTCACCCCTATATATAATCAAGAACATTCAAGTTTTCAATCGGTACAAATGAAAATGAAATAAAGATTAATATGTCAACATATGTCATTATGTATATAGGGAGAAAAGAACTGTGCTGTATGCTAATAGTACCTAAATAGCTGCAAACTCTGCTGTGAGATATGCACAGAGATAATAATATAATGGAATAGAGTTGCGCTCTATAACTAAAAGTAAGGAACACATTCCTCACAGCATATAGAACTTGTGATGAATAGGCTACACATAACAATGAATCAGTTATATTGTATGATAAATGTCCATAAATGATTCTGAAAACAATATGCCTCGATGGGTGACATGGGACACCAGGACAATGTCATATTGTGACGAAACGCATCGGGAGGAGGGACGTGCTGACGTCACCGTGTTGTTTGTTATCCCGGATGGACAGGCGTTTGCTTCAGCCGGCCGGCTTTTTAAAATCTGCTTTATCTCATCCAGTTTGATGTACGTGCAATAAGTTTTTTACATTAAAGGGTAACTCCACTTTCATGGGGAAAAAATAGCAAATAAAGAAAAAATGAATGTTATTAAAAAATACCTTTTCTTTTTCAATCTGCAGCTCTGTAATTTTCTGAGAATGCCTGAGGTTGTTCTGTACACAGAGTGTGTGCTGACCACTCCCCGGTAACATCATTTCCTGCTTGTGTGATTGGCTCACCGATTTTCCCAGAAATCTGCACTAAGATACAAGTCGGATTTCAGGCATCCCCTGCAACAAAAATGTCATTTTTGGAGAGATACTTTCAATATTAACCCGTCTAAAGGGAAGCAGGCCCAGCAGATTTCCTCATTAGTGCCCTGCTGCTGCCACACCTGACAGTTAATTATGAAACCCCTCCCATTAGACCCACTCAGAACAGAGGCATAGGCAAACACACAGGGATTTCGTCAGAATAACAAAAGGTAGGAATCTGCAACAAATTTTGTTATACTCCTTGCAATGTACATAGATCACCCAGAGGGGAATGTTTTTTTTCTCAACAAAAGCGGAGTTACACTTTAAACGACTAGTTTGGTTTTACACTATGGCGAGTCTCTCTCTTTTTGGATCCATAATCATGGTGCCCGAGTGATGATCCTTCATCCAGTGGAAAGCATGCTTATCCGGTTTCCTTCGCTCAGTGAAAGTCTATCTGGTCTGCTATCTCGCCAACGTTCTGTGAGGAAAAGTCCCTGGCTGGGTATTAGCCACAAGCGATTCAGCTTGTGCAAGCTGGTAAGTGTGTAATTTATGTGGTGGTGGATACTCACTTTGTTTGTCAGTGTGATCTGATACATCACGAGGAGGATTTACACTTACAGACTATGTTGCATCTTCAAATCTATGGTGGATAGGATGTCACCCATCAAGGAATATTATTTTCAGAATAATTTATGGACATTTATCATACAGTATAACTGATTCATTGTTATGTGTGGCCTATTCATCACAAGTTCTATATGTTGTGAGGAATCTGTTCCTATCTTCTTTTGGTTATAAAGCGCAACTATATGTCATTATGTGTCGTATTTTCCACACAATAAGGCGCACCGGATTATAAGGCGCAGTCTCAATTACGGGGACTATTTCTGTACTTGACCCATACATAAGGCGCCCAGCATTATAAGGCGCATGCTAAAACATACGGTCTACAAAAAAATGTTCTCTGATTGGTTTATCGCTGGAAAAAACAAAAAAAATTGGTCAGAAAAGTACCGTGTGTAGAGACAAACTCCTGTGAATGGAGTGTAAAATTACAAAACAAATTTAAAGTGGGGTTCCACCCAAAAAACAAAACTACCTGTAAAAATTCTAAAAAAAAAACCCAAAAAAACATTTGGATATTTTTTTTTTTTCACTTACCTCTA
Source organism: Lithobates septentrionalis (assembly GCA_037952835.1). Taxonomy (NCBI): domain Eukaryota; kingdom Metazoa; phylum Chordata; class Amphibia; order Anura; family Ranidae; genus Lithobates; species Lithobates septentrionalis. Next base: position 337,729 of record JBBDGP010000838.1, on the reverse strand, counting down.
AATGCCTGTTGCTAGGTGGTCCCTCGTAGTCTGCCTGTCCCTTAGCCTGGGCTGGTGGCATCACTTCCTCCTCGGCACAGGAAGGGCTCCGCTCTGCTCCCTCCCTCCTGTCAATCATCTGGGACCCATTACAGGTCCCAGGTGGTTGAGCGGCCAATCACGGCGCACGGCGCCGCTCGCGCATGCGCAGTGGGTGCCAGGCTGTGAAGCCACAGCCCGGCGCCCACAGTTGAAATGCCGGCGCCGACGAGCGGAGGGGGGAGACGAGCGGGGCTTCGATCCCCCGCATCGCTGGACCCAGGGACAGGTGAGTGTCCAATTAAAAGTCAGCAGCTGCAGTATTTGTAGCTGCTGACTTTTAATTTTTTTTTTTTTTGGACGGCCCCCCTGGGTGGAACTCCTCTTTAAGCAAATAAGCTCAGTGGTGAGCAAACAAAAGCCGTGGGGGGTAAATACCCTACCTATACCCAGGCCCGTGTATATGGGCTTCAATGAAAGCTTGCTTTAATATCCGGGACAAATGACTTCCCGGTCCGTACGTGGATAGTCAGTAGTCTTACTGAGCTCGGGACGCTCCGCTCACACAGCGATACACACACCAGCCATGTAGCACTGGAGTAGGAACCCACGTGATGTGGCTCCAGGCGGAGACTCAGAGCGCATCAACAGTGTGCTAGTGCCCAGGTGGAAAAGGGGTTTGATGGATCTGTTTAGATTGTAGATCTCCTTCAAAGTGGAGTGGTTGGTTTATCGCTGCCAGCGTACGTCCCTATGTCAGAGCGGGAAATGATTTTGGAACTCAGTGCACACATAAGGCGCACCGGATTATTAGGCGCACGGCCGATTTGAAGTAAAATATAAGGCTCTTAGGTGCGCCTTATAGTGCGGAAAATACGGTAGTTGTATTTTATGCCTTTCCCTTCTACTATGTATGGAAAGATATAGTATTTCACATAAATATTTCAACAGGTGTATATAGATAGGTATTTTTACTGAATTACGGGTAGGAAAGAGGAAGGGTCATATGGGTGTATATGAAGTAGCACAGAGAAAGGAGAGGAGAAGGAAAGGGGGTAAGGGACTCAATTGTTTTCACAAGTTTAGCAAAAAAGTCTGTCAAGGGCTTAAAATGGTCCCATTGGGTTCATGTTAGTGTTCAAAAGTGTCCTCCATCCCAAGGAATCACCCTCTGAATCTGTTCTGCTTCATTAATCTCTTTATGTAAGCTCCACGAGTAGGGCCCTCCTGTCCCTTCTGTATTGAACTGTATTGTAATTGTGCTGTCCCCCCCTACATTGTAAAGTGCTATGCAAATCCTGTATAATAATGTATAATAATAATTAATTTCACCCACCAAGGAAGCGGTAGCCTGTAGATGATGATGCATGATGCAACTAGAAAATTACACAGTAGGCTACCTTTAATATGTTTATAGTGGGCTGGTATCATAGATACTAATGCAATGTGGAGGTCATTTTTTAACATAATCCCCTTGATTCCTTTGTAGAGAATTAGTACTTTGTAGAGAATTAGTGCTTTATCCCAGAAGGGCTAGATTCAGGAGCCTTTACCCTAATATGTAGGACACGTGTCTTCGTTCTCTGTTATGTCACCAGCAAAGTATCTGGAAACTGGGGATGAAAAACATGAATATCAGCACCCGTACCATCCAGGCATTACGTACTTTTAATCTACTAGAGGTAGTTTCTGTGAAAAGGTGAAGGCTTTATGCAACTTTGAGGGCTCAAGTGTAATTTGTAGCTCCTTTTTCCCATTTTCTGGCATGGGAGGGCATGTTTCAGATGGTTTCTTGAATGAGTTTATTATTTAGATTAGAGATTGCATGTGCTGGTTTGAGTTTTTAATAGTAGTAGAGATAAAAAAAATTCTTGGAGGTCTTGTAAAAAGATAAAGGTGGGGCAATTCGTTTGGATAGAGTTACTGTTTTAGGTCATAAAGCAGGCATCACCCAGCATTTATTTCCCCCAAAAAATGTGTTCCTCCACATCAAAAAAGTAGTATGTATAAAGTAGAACTATGACCACACAATAAAAAATATTTGCTGCAGCAATAATTTTAAGTGCTCTTAGATTTTCTCTTAGCCCCCCACAAATCCCAGAAATACCTGTTGTGCCTGCCAATAAAGTCCACCAAATGCAGCTTGTGTTGAAACAATGCTGCCCTGCCCCAGAATTAGGAGCAGAGTTGCCACTGTACTGTACTACATTGGGGTCAGATGTTTCAGGGGGCATGGATATCTGCATTGTCACTGCTGATTCACAAGCCTGTAGCTTGTCAATCAGTACCTGGCCACACCTAGCCTGCCCACCGCTTTCTGGATTGATAGCACTGCCTCTGTTGTTGACCCCCATGATAAGATACAGTGTCAGGGAGTGTGTGCATGTGAAATACAAATACAGGAGGACATACTACCCACTTGTGGTGTTTGTTTAAACTGTCGCACAGGAGCCTTTAGGTGTACACACTATTTTTTTCGTTCAACCCAGCGATCTCCCCCGCTGAGCTATTGTGTTCTGACACGGGGATGCTCCCCCTGCCAGGACACATCGGTCAGTGTTCTCAGCTTATTAGATGCTGACAGAAGCTGGACGTTCGGCTGGCTTCTGTTGGACCGGTTGCTGTACACATGGGCCAAATGTAGTCCGGTTTCTATTGAACTGGCTGACACTGTCTGATTTTTGAATATAAGTAGTGAACCACAAAGGGAAAGTAATACATTCTCTAATATAATGTTGCCAACATCCCTAAATAATTTGTTGTATGAGGTCCCTTTAAAAAAAGGACACAAGTACCCCCCGGTACAGTGGGACTTTATGGGCAAACAAGAAGAAAATCATGTATAAAAAATGTCATTTATTTAGAAAAATATTAAAAAGGCATGTATCAGAAACATGGTCATGGTTGATACAGCACATATTGTATAAAACAAGATTTCACATACAAATACATCATTACAAAATCAAAAATGAATATGAAATTCCTCTATTGGCTTGACATGTTTTCCGGGAGAGTATCCCTTCTTCAGAGGCGTTTATTAAAGAGGACATAAATATATTCAGTGTTGAATGTTAAAGAATGTATATAGATTTTAGAAAAATAATTTAAAAAGTCTGTCACTGTCTATCCATCAAATTGATGAATCCCAACCGAGCTTGGAACAGCCCCCACAAGGGTCCCCAAACGGATGACCACCGCAGCACGACCACAAGGAAAAACCTTTGGCCGAATGACAATGACGTGGTCGTCCGTTTGGGGACCCTTGTGGGGCTGTTCCAAGATTGGTTGGGATTCATCAATTTGATAGATAGACAGTGACAAACTTTATAAATTATTTTTCTAAAATCTATATACATTCTTTAACATTCAACACTGAATATATTTATATCCTCTTTAATAAACGCCTCTGAAGAAGGGATACTCTCCCGAAACATGTCAGGCCAATAGAGGAATTTCATATTCTTTTTTGATTTTGTAATAATGTATTTGTATGTGAAATCTTGTTTTATACAATATGTGCTGTATCAACCATGACCATGTTTCTAAAACATGCCTTTTTAATATTTTTCTAAATAATTGACATTTTTTATACATGATTTTCTTCTTGTTCGCCCATAAAGTCCCACTGTCCCGGGGGGTACTTGTGTCCCTTTTTTAAAGGGACCTCATACAACTGTCTGATTTTTGGGCCCATGTGTACAGCCCTTTAGACTTGACTTTCTGTACTTCTTTGTCTTTTCGTAGCTTCTTGAGAACCCCAAAACCTTGGGAGCAACAATACACTATTTTTTTTTCTGCTAAAGCTGTGTGTAATCTGTGCGTCTCTAGTGTGCCAACCCTGTGATGGGCCTCAGAACTGGCCAATAGCAAGACAAAGTACATGGAAAGAGCCAGAACTCAACTTCCGCGGATGAATTTGGGATTACAGTATTGGAGCATTCGGGTTTCAGGGCTTGTGGATCACTTGTGAAAATGTTAACAGGTGCTTTGAAAGGTGCGTTCACCCACCCCCTGTGTACCTGCATTATATTCAAGTCACTAGTTTTGTATTATTTATAAAGTGACTGGCAAAGAACTTAAATTCTTACATTTTATATGCTTTTAAGCTGTTTTATATCTTTGTTTTAATTAATAAAAAATCTTTATTGTACCAATAAACATGTGGGGTGCATGTATGACACAGACGGCATTATTTGGCAGCAGACAATCACTTATACAGAATGTCCGAAAAAAACTCCAATCACGTCAATTAGCTTTTGAGGCTGGTGTCCATTGGTCATTGGCATTTGAATCAATGATACTAAAAGAACCCATTTGCTCTATGGTCTTTAATGCCCAAAGGCATCTTTAGAGAGTCACAGATCGAGAATAATTATGTAGCTTAGGAAGTCAGGACTTCTGACCAATATACTTGTTTCAGGTCAATAAATAGATAGCAACTCAAGGTTGACTGCTCAGAGATTGAACTGCTAAAGAATTGCTACAGCCAAATTATTGTGTGGAGAAAAGACCCGATCTCGGTAAGGTTTTCTATTCATTCATGTATCCCCAATGGGAAGGTTTCTCCTCATTTCATATCCAAGTGATAGGATCACCCCCAAACCTAACAAGGATTTGGCTGGAGATAGGCTGTAAAAACAAGTTGGCATTGGCAGGACCCATATTTCTGTATTCACAGGTTCATGCCAACAAATAAAGAAGTAGTAGGAGGAATATTTCATGTTGTGCTTGGAGAGCATTCTGGACTCCTCTGACAAGGAAGGGAAAGCACATGCTGAAATATCAGCCACCGATAGTTGTTTATTCTCCTTGACATTAACTATAACCTCTCTGCACGCACAATACCTGATCTAGAGTGCAGGAAAATGACTGCAGATTTAACAGTTTCCTGCAACACAAAGAGAAAAAAAGGAAATAAAAGAGAGAGCGCAAGAGCAAGAGAGGCATTGTGGAAGAGACAGGGAGAGTAGAGAGTGCGGCATGGTGGAAAACAGAGGACAGAAAGAGAGAAAGGGAGAAGAAAGAGAAAAAAAATACTATATGAGAGAAAGGAAGGGGAGAGCAAATTAAAGATTGAGAGGCGAAGAGTGCACCTTGGTACGATAGAGACAAAAATAAAAGTGTCACTAAATTAAAAAGACAGAGAGGTAGAAAATGAGAGAGAGGAGAATAGACAGTGAGTGGAAGAGATAATTAAAGGTATAAAAGGTAAAATATGGAGAGAATCTGAGAGAGGAAATCAGTGAAAGCATGCAAGAAAGAAGGAGAGGGCAAGATAGAAAGAGAGAGAGAGAGAGAGAGAGAGAGAGGCAGGGAAATAGAGGGGGATAGCTAAAGATAGAGGGGGCAGAGAAAGAGAGGAGGGTAGAGAAAAATAGAGGGGGCAGAGAGAGAAAGGCAGAGAGAAATACAGGGGACAGAGAAAATGAGGGGGCAGAGAGAAAAAGAGAGGGGCAGAGAGAGAGTCAGAGGAAAATAAAGGGGGGATTGGAAAGAGATAGAGGGGGGTACAGAGAGAAATAGAGGGGGGCAAAGAAAGATGAAGAGAGAGGGGACAGAGAAGTCGAGAGTGAAAGAGGAGCAGGAAAAAATAGAGGGAGACAGAAAAAGAGAGAAAAAGGCAGAAAAATAGTGGTGGGGCAGAGGAAGAGAGAGGGGAGGGGCAGAGAGAAATCGAGAGGGCAGAAAGAGTGAGAGATATGGGCAGAGAGAAATAAAGGGGGTAGAGAAAGAGGAGGGGGCAGAGAGAAATAGTGGTGGGCAGAGAGAGAGAAAGAGAGAAATACAGGAGGGTATGGAAAGAGAAAGGGGATGATGCAGAGAGAAATAGAGGAGGGCAGAGAGAGAGAGAGAGAGGGGGGGGGGGGCAGGGAGAAGTAGATGGAGAAAGAGAGAGGGAAGCAGAGAAATAGAGGTGGGCAGACAAAGAGAGAGGGGGCAGAGAGAAATGGGGGGGGGGGGGCAGAGAAAGATAGAGAGAGATATGGGCAAGGAGAAAGAGAGAATGGCAGAGCAAGAGAGAGGGAAGGGGCAGAAAGTAATAGCTGCATGGGGGCCGAGAGAAATACAGGGGGCAGAGATAGAGAGAGTGAGAGAGAGAGAGAGAGAGAGAGAGGAGGGGCAGAGAGAAATATAGGGGTGAGGGGGGCAGAGAAAGATAGAGAGAGAAGGGCAGAGAGAACAAGGGGGGCAGAGAATGAGAGGGAGAGCGAGAGAGGAGCAGAGAGAAACAGAGGGGGGCAGAGAGAGAGAGGGGGCAGAGAGAAATAGAGGAGGAAGAAAGAGAGAGTAAAGGAGAGAGGAAGATGAAGAGAAAGATGGAATAAGAAAGAGACAATGAAAATGGGATCACAAGGAGTAACCTAGAGAATGAAATAGGAGAGATAGAATGTTACAGAGAAAAGGAAAAAAATTTGAAGAAAGGAAAATGACACAGGAGATCAAGAAGATGGAGTGAATGTGGATCATATAAAGGAAGATTTTAGAGTAAAATGTTATACAAAAACAAAAAGTTTTTGAAGAAAAGGGAAAGAATACAGTATGCTACAGGCCTAGGAGAGAAAAAATAAAAAGAAAAGAAAAGAAAAGAAAATGTGGAGAGGTAGTGACGGAGAAAAAGAGGGAAAAATACATGGAGAGGTAGAGAAAGAAAGAGAGGGGGAGAGAGATATACAGAGAGCTAAAGGCAGAGTGAGTGAAATAAATAAAGGGGGGCAGAGAAAAATACATGGAGGGAGAATGAGAGAGAGAGAGCAAGAAAGATACATGGAGAGGTAGTGAGAGAGATGTGTATTGACGTAGAGGGGGGAGAGAGAGAAAGAGAGAGAGAGAGAGAAGGCAGATTAAGATACATGGAGAGGTAGAGAGAGAAAGAAAAATACATGGAGAGGTAGAGAAAGAGAGAGAAAAATATATACAGAGAGCAAGTGAAATAGAGAGGGGAAGAGAAAGATAGATGGAGTGGCAGAGCAAGAGAAGAAGAGAGAGAGAATAGAGGGGGGGTGGAGAAAGATAGATGGAGAGGAAGAGAGAAATAGGGGGGGCAGAGAAAGAGAGAGAGAGAGGGGGAGAAAAAAAGATAGAGAGGGGGGCATAAATAAATAAGGTGAGACAGAAAAAAAAGTGAAGGACAGGCAGAGAAATAGAGGGGGCAAAGAAAGAGAGAGAGAGAGAGAGAGAGAGAGAGAGAGAGAGAGAGAGAGAGAGAGGAGCAGAGAAAAATAGAGGGGGTAAAGAAAGAGAGAGAAGGGACAGAGAGAAATAGAGGGAGGCATAGAAAGAAAGAGGGGGAGGCAGAGAAACCGAGAGAAAGAGATAGGGACAGAGCTAGATAGAGGGGGCAGAGAAAGAGAGATGGGGGGGGGGGGGCAGAGAGAAAGATGGAGGCAGAGAGAGACAGAGAGAAATACAGGGGGTATGGAAAGAGATTAAGGATGGTGCAGAGAAAGATAGAAAGAGAGGGGGCACAGAATGAGAGAGAGAGAGAGAGAGAGAGAGAGAGAGAGAGAGAGGGAGGGGAGTAGGAAGAAATAGAGGGAGACAAAGAGAGGCAGAGAAATAGAGGGGGCAGAGAGAAATACAGGGGGCAGAGAAAGAGAGAGAGGGGGTGGGGGGAGAGCGAGATACAGAGAGAAATACAGGGGGGTATGGAAAGAGAGAGAGGAGGATGCAGAGAGAAATAGATGGGGACAGAGAACGATAGAGAGGGGGCAGAGAATGAGAGAGAGAGAGCGGGGAGAAATAGAGGGAGACAAAAAAAGAAAGAGAGGGAAGGGCAGAGGGAAATAGAGGGGGCAGAAAATTAGAAAAGGCGTGAGAGAGAGGAGCAGAGAGAAACAGGGGGGGGGGGGCAGAAAAGAGAAAGAGGGGGCAGAGAGAAATAGAGGGGACAGAAAAATAGAGAGGGGGCAGAAAAAGAGAGAGAGGGGGACAGAGAAATAGAGGGGGCAGAAAAAGAGAAAGAGAGAAAGAAAGAGAGGGGGCAGAATAAGAGAGAGAGAGGGACAGAGAGAAATAAAGGGGGGGGGGGGAGATGGAGAGAGGAAAAGAGAGAGAAAGATGGGGAGAAATATGGAATGAGAAAGAGAGGATGAAAATGGAGCAAGACCAAGAGAGAATAGGAGTAGGGGAGATAATATGATACAGAGAAAGGGGAAAATACATTGATAAGAGATTGATAAGAGATTAATAAGAGAGGCAGAGAGAAATAGAGGGGGGGGAGATGCATGGAGAGGTAGAGAGCTGGAGAAGTGCATGAAGAGTTAGAAGCTGAGAGAATGTGAAATCGAGGGGAAAAGATACAAGGAGAGAGAGAGAGAGAGAGAGAGAGAGAGAGAGAGAGAGAGAGAGAGAGAGAGAGAGAGAGAGAGAGAGAAAGATAGAGAGGGGGGCATAAATAAATAAGATGAGACAGAAAAAAAAGTGAAGGACAGGCAGAGAAATAGAGGGGGCAAAGAAAGAGAGAGAGAGAGAGAGAGAGAGGAGCAGAGAAAAATAGAGGGGGTAAAGAAAGAGAGAGAAGGGACAGAGAGGAATAGAGGGAGGCATAGAAAGAAAGAGGGGGAGGCAGAGAGAAAGAGATAGGGACAGAGCTAGATAGAGGGGGCAGAGAAAGAGAGAGGGGGGGGGGGGGTAGAGAGAAAGATGGAGGAAGAGAGAGACAGAGAGAAATACAGGGGGTATGGAAAGAGATTAAGGATGGTGCAGAGAAAGATAGAAAGAGAGGGGGCACAGAATGAGAGAGAGAGAGAGAGAGAAAGAGAGAGAGGGAGGGGAGTAGGAAGAAATAGAGGGAGACAAAGAGAGGCAGAGAAATAGAGGGGGCAGAGAGAAATACAGGGGGCAGAGAAAGAGAGAGAGAGAGGGGGTGGGGGGAGAGCGAGATACAGAGAGAAATACAGGGGGGTATGGAAAGAGAGAGAGGAGGATGCAGAGAGAAATAGATGGGGACAGAGAACGATAGAGAGGGGGCAGAGAATGAGAGAGAGAGAGCAGGGAGAAATAGAGGGAGACAGAAAAAGAAAGAGAGGGAAGGGCAGAGGGAAATAGAGGGGGCAGAAAATTAGAAAAGGCGTGAGAGAGGAGCAGAGAGAAACAGGGGGAGGGGGGCAGAAAAGAGAAAGAGGGGGCAGAGAGAAATAGAGGGGGCAGAAAAATAGAGAGGGGGCAGAAAAAGAGAGAGAGGGGGACAGAGAGAAATAGAGGGGGCAGAAAAAGAGAAAGAGAGAGAAAGAAAGAGAGGGGGCAGAGAGAGAGGGATAGAGAGAGGGGGAGAGAGATATATAGAGAGCTAAAGGCAGAGTGAGTGAAATAAATAAAGGGGGGCAGAGAAAAATACATGGAGGGAGAATGAGAGAGAGAGAGCAAGAAAGATACATGGAGAGGTAGTGAGAGAGATGTGTATTGACGTAGAGGGGGGAGAGAGAGAGAGAGAGAGAGAGAGAGAGAAGGCAGATTAAGATACATGAAGAGGTAGAGAGAGAAAGAAAAATACATGGAGAGGTAGAGAAAAAGAGAGAAAAATATATACAGAGAGCAAGTGAAATAGAGAGGGGAAGAGAAAGATAGATGGAGTGGCAGAGCAAGAGAAGAAGAGAGACAGAATAGGGGGGGGGGGGTGGAGAAAGATAGATGGAGAGGAAGAGAGAAATAGAGGGGGCAGAGAAAGAGAGAGAGAGAGGGGGGAAAAAAAAGATAGAGAGGGGGGCATAAATAAATAAAGTGAGACAGAAAAAAAAGTGAAGGACAGGCAGAGAAATAGAGGGGGCAAAGAAAAAGAGAGAGAGAGAGAGAGGAGCAGAGAAAAATAGAGGGGGTAAAGAAAGAGAGAGAAGGGACAGAGAGAAATAGAGGGAGGCATAGAAAGAAAGAGGGGGAGGCAGAGAAACCGAGAGAAAGAGATAGGGACAGAGCTAGATAGAGGGGGCAGAGAAAGAGAGAGGGGGGGCAGAGAGAAAGATGGAGGCAGAGAGAGACAGAGAGAAATACAGGGGGTATGGAAAGAAATTAAGGATGGTGCAGAGAAAGATAGCAAGAGAGGGGGCACAGAATGAGAGAGAGGGAGAGAGAGAGAGAGAGAGAGAGAGAGAGAGAGAGAGGGAGGGAGGGGAGTAGGAAGAAATAGAGGGAGACAAAGAGAGGCAGAGAAATACAGGGGGCAGAGAGAAATACAGGGGGCAGAGAAAGAGAGAGAGAGGGGGTGGGGGGAGAGCGAGATACAGAGAGAAATACAGGGGGGTATGGAAAGAGAGAGAGGAGGATGCAGAGAGAAATAGATGGGGACAGAGAACGATAGAGAGGAGGCAGAGAAAGAGAGAGAGAGAGAGAGAGAGCAGGGAGAAATAGAGGGAGACAGAAAAAGAGAGAGAAGGGCAGAGGGAAATAGAGGGGGCAGAAAATTAGAAAAGGCGTGAGAGAGAGGAGCAGAGAGAAACAGGGGGGGGGGGCAGAAAAGAGAAAGAGGGGGCAGAGAGAAATAGAGGGGACAGAAAAATAGAGAGGGGGGCAGAAAAAGAGAGAGAGGGGGACAGAGAGAAATAGAGGGGGCAGAAAAAGAGAAAGAGAGAAAGAAAGAGAGGGGGCAGAATAAGAGAGAGAGAGGGACAGAGAGAAATAAAGGGGGGGGGAGAGATGGAGAGAGGAAAAGAGAGAGAAAGATGGGGAGAAATATGGAATGAGAAAGAGAGGATGAAAATGGAGCAAGACCAAGAGAGAATAGGAGTAGGGGAGATAATATGATACAGAGAAAGGGGAAAATACATTGATAAGAGATTGATAAGAGATTAATAAGAGAGGCAGAGAGAAATAGAGGGGGGGGGATGCATGGAGAGGTAGAGAGCTGGAGAAGTGCATGAAGAGTTAGAAGCAGAGAGAATGTGAAATCGAGGGGAAAAGATACAAGGAGAGAGAGAGAGAGAGAGAGAGAGAGAGAGAGAGAGAGAGAGAGAGGGAGGGGAGTAGGAAGAAATAGAGGGAGACAAAGAGAGGCAGAGAAATAGAGGGGGCAGAGAGAAATACAGGGGGCAGAGAAAGAGAGAGAGAGGGGGTGGGGGGAGAGCGAGATACAGAGAGAAATACAGGGGGGTATGGAAAGAGAGAGAGGAGGATGCAGAGAGAAATAGATGGGGACAGAGAAAGATAGAGAGGGGGCAGAGAATGAGAGAGAGAGAGAGCAGGGAGAAATAGAGGGAGACAGAAAAAGAGAGAGAAGGGCAGAGGGAAATAGAGGGGGCAGAAAATTAGAAAAGGCGTGAGAGAGAGGAGCAGAGAGAAACAGGGGGGGGGGGGCAGAAAAGAGAAAGAGGGGGCAGAGAGAAATAGAGGGGACAGAAAAATAGAGAGGGGGGCAGAAAAAGAGAGAGGGGGGGACAGAGAGAAATAGAGGGGGCAGAAAAAGAGAAAGAGAGAAAGAAAGAGAGGGGGCAGAATAAGAGAGAGAGAGGGACAGAGAGAAATAAAGGGGGGGGAGAGATGGAGAGAGGAAAAGAGAGAGAAAGATGGGGAGAAATATGGAATGAGAAAGAGAGGATGAAAATGGAGCAAGACCAAGAGAGAATAGGAGTAGGGGAGATAATATGATACAGAGAAAGGGGAAAATACATTGATAAGAGATTGATAAGAGATTAATAAGAGAGGCAGAGAGAAATAGAGGGGGGGGGGGGTGCATGGAGAGGTAGAGAGCTGGAGAAGTGCATGAAGAGTTAGAAGCAGAGAGAATGTGAAATCGAGGGGAAAAGATACAAGGAGAGAGAGAGAGAGAGAGAGAGAGAGAGAGAGAGAGAGTAGGAAGAAATAGAGGGAGACAAAGAGAGGCAGAGAAATAGAGGGGGCAGAGAGAAATACAGGGGGCAGAGAAAGAGAGAGAGAGGGGGTGGGGGGAGAGCGAGATACAGAGAGAAATACAGGGGGGTATGGAAAGAGAGAGAGGAGGATGCAGAGAGAAATAGATGGGGACAGAGAAAGATAGAGAGGGGGCAGAGAATGAGAGAGAGAGAGAGCAGGGGGAAATAGAGGGAGACAGAAAAAGAGAGAGAAGGGCAGAGGGAAATAGAGGGGGCAGAAAATTAGAAAAGGCGTGAGAGAGAGGAGCAGAGAGAAACAGGGGGGGGGGGGGCAGAAAAGAGAAAGAGGGGGCAGAGAGAAATAGAGGGGACAGAAAAATAGAGAGGGGGGCAGAAAAAGAGAGAGAGGGGGACAGAGAGAAATAGAGGGGGCAGGAAAAGAGAAAGAGAGAAAGAAAGAGAGGGGGCAGAATAAGAGAGAGAGAGGGACAGAGAGAAATAAAGGGGGGGGGAGAGATGGAGAGAGGAAAAGAGAGAGAAAGATGGGGAGAAATATGGAATGAGAAAGAGAGGATGAAAATGGAGCAAGACCAAGAGAGTATAGGAGTAGGGGAGATAATATGATACAGAGAAAGGGGAAAATACATTGATAAGAGATTGATAAGAGATTAATAAGAGAGGCAGAGAGAAATAGAGGGGGGGGGGATGCATGGAGAGGTAGAGAGCTGGAGAAGTGCATGAAGAGTTAGAAGCAGAGAGAATGTGAAATCGAGGGGAAAAGATACAAGGAGAGAGAGAGAGAGAGAGAGAGAGAGAGAGAGTAGGAAGAAATAGAGGGAGACAAAGAGAGGCAGAGAAATAGAGGGGGCAGAGAGAAATACAGGGGGCAGAGAAAGAGAGAGAGAGGGGGTGGGGGGAGAGCGAGATACAGAGAGAAATACAGGGGGGTATGGAAAGAGAGAGAGGAGGATGCAGAGAGAAATAGATGGGGACAGAGAAAGATAGAGAGGGGGCAGAGAATGAGAGAGAGAGCAGGGGGAAATAGAGGGAGACAGAAAAAGAGAGAGAAGGGCAGAGGGAAATAGAGGGGGCAGAAAATTAGAAAAGGCGTGAGAGAGAGGAGCAGAGAGAAACAGGGGGGGGGGGCAGAAAAGAGAAAGAGGGGGCAGAGAGAAATAGAGGGGACAGAAAAATAGAGAGGGGGGCAGAAAAAGAGAGAGAGGGGGACAGAGAGAAATAGAGGGGGCAGGAAAAGAGAAAGAGAGAAAGAAAGAGAGGGGGCAGAATAAGAGAGAGAGAGGGACAGAGAGAAATAAAGGGGGGGGGGGGAGAGATGGAGAGAGGAAAAGAGAGAGAAAGATGGGGAGAAATATGGAATGAGAAAGAGAGGATGAAAATGGAGCAAGACCAAGAGAGAATAGGAGTAGGGGAGATAATATGATACAGAGAAAGGGGAAAATACATTGATAAGAGATTGATAAGAGATTAATAAGAGAGGCAGAGAGAAATAGAGGGGGGGATGCATGGAGAGGTAGAGAGCTGGAGAAGTGCATGAAGAGTTAGAAGCAGAGAGAATGTGAAATCGAGGGGAAAAGATACAAGGAGAGAGAGAGAGAGAGAGAGAGAGAGAGAGAGAGAGAGAGAGAGAGAGAGAGAGAGAGAGAGAGAGAGAGAGAGAGAGAGAGAGAGAAGAGAAGAGAAAAGAAGAGAAGAGAGAGAGAGAGAGAGAGACAGAGAGAGAGAGAGAGAGAGAGAGTAGTAGCACAAGTATTTTAGGTAGCCACCATGAAGATACTTCCAGTAGCATTGAGCCCTCGCAGACAGCGGTAAGAACTGAGCGCTTAGGAAGCAGACACATCTCAGCACCGGCTGCTTAGCACACAACCACAGCGACACAACCAGCAGCATCAGATCAGGACACCGAGTATCCGAGCGCTTAGGACACACATCGTGCATCACTGAGCGTTCAGGATCCAATGCCCGAGCATCCTTGAGCTGAGCACCCAGGACATTGACCCCGAACATCAGTGAGCATCCAGGACATGGACCTACAGCATCAGTGAGCATCCAGGACATGGACCCCCAGCATCAGTAAGCACTCAGGACCCGGACCCCCAGCATCAGTGCGCACTTAGGACATGGACCCCCAGCATCACTGAGCACTCAGGACCCGGACCCCCAGCATCAGTAAGCACTCAGGACATGGACCCCCAGCATCACTGAGCACTCAGGACCCGGACCCCCAGCATCAGTGAGCAGTGCTATCCAGCATCAGTAGTGAGTGGAGGAGCAGCAGTGCCGGCGGTGGGGCGGGGGAGGAATAGTGAGTGGGTAGAAGAGGCAGGTTCAATCAATGAAGACATTAGATGACTATGGCCCCTCGGAGGGACACATTGAAGAGAAGCAAGCCAACCAGCATTCTCTTCAGTCTCAGAAGCTTGCTTGATCTCTAAGTCGTGGTATTTTGGTGATGAAAGGACTGCAGTGACTGAAGAAGACCCGTTGAGTCCCGTGTTTGGGGTTCCACCTTGATCAGTCTCTAAAATGAACCCCGGCTCTGCAGCTGAAATATTGCACCAGCCACCCATCATGCGTCTTAACGTGACTCCGCAGGTGCCTCTCTTCCAGGAGGTGCAGGACTTTTGGCTGTCCACCACTTCGGTCATGCTGAACCTGTCCAACGTCAGCACCAGACATGTCGTCTCTGAAGGCGACCTGGACGTTAACACGGACATCTACTCCAAAGTCCTGGTCACAGTCATTTACCTGTTCCTCTTTGTGGTGGGCTGTACTGGCAACTCCATCACTGCCTACACCTTGCTGAGGAAAAAGTCCATGCAGAACTTGCAAAGCACTGTCCACTACCACTTAGCCAGCTTGGCCCTTTCTGACCTCCTAATACTGCTTCTCAGCATGCCCATTGAGACTTACAACTTCATCTGGGTCCACCATCCCTGGGCCTTTGGCAATGTGATATGCAAGGGCTACTACTTCCTGAGGGATGCCTGCACCTATGCCACTGCCCTGAACATTGCCAGCCTCAGCATGGAGAGGTACATGGCCATGTGTCACCCCTTCAAGGCCAAAAGCATCATGTCAAGGAGCAGGACTAAGAAATTCATCAGTTTCATCTGGGTGGCCTCCTTGCTGCTGGCCACCCCAATGATTTTCGCTATGGGGGAGATCTATGGGTTAGGGGTGGAAGACCCAGATCACCTGGTCTGCACGAGGATTGTGGAGATGTCCACCTTCAAAACGGTTATTCAGGTGAGTGATGGTGACCTGTGTGGTCTACCTCTTGTCATGTGAATGTGTAGGTTATCTAGTTCAGCCTCAACATTTTTACCACTGAGGAACGCTTGAAATTATTTTCAGGTTCTCCGGGAACCCCTGCTAAAAAAATAATTATGCCTACAGCTCATGATACATTAGCGTGAAAGAAAGAAAAGTTTATTATAAGAATAAATAACGTGAAATACTTGGTGTCCCCTCTAACATGAGTGGTCTGGTCAGTTTAGAAGTAATGGAAAATTACCCACTTTCATTGGTGATCAGTGAAGGTGGGAGATCAATTGACCATTGCCTAAAGCTCAAGGAACCCCTAAAAACCTCAGAAAGAACTCTAAGGTTCCATGGAACTCTGGTTCAGAAACAGTTTATTGCAAAGTCTGTCCGTCAAAGCTGACATGTACAGTTGGGTGCTAATGGGTTAAATCAAACACTGGCTCCATGGATCTCCACAGGAATCAATGGACGGCTTCTCTGTGGGTGTTGCAGGCTTTGAAGCCATGGGGTCTCTCACCACCTGTTGTAATTTACAAAAAAATGTAAAATCCAACTAGGAAAGGTTCATACATGTGTTTGTTGGCATCCAAGGAAAAAAGATGACAGTAAATTAGACAACCAGGTTAAGAAGAACACAAACTTGAAATACTGGCTTTGGGATTACTCCTTAATCACCAAGTGCTAAGAGTAGTGGTGATGTCCAAAGTACAATAATCTAGAACAGTGGTCATCAACCCTGTCCTCAGGGCCCACCAACAGGTCAGGTTTGCAAGATAACTTAAATATATCACAGGTGATATAATTTGATGCTCAGTGATTGCAATATTCTAGTCTGCATCTCCTCAAGGTAATACATAAAACCTGACCTGTTAGTGGGCCCTGAGGACAGGGTTGATGACCACTGATTTACAGTAGAACAATATGATTTCTGTCTACTAGAGACAGACAGTGGATTGTTGACTGCTGATTGGTTGATATGGTTTACAACACTATGCAGATTTCTCATTCCCTTATTGCAGGGGTAGGCAACCTGGGGCCCTCCAGCTGTTTTCCCATGAGGCATTGCAAGGTTGGCAGTTACAATTACTCCCAGAGGCATGATGGGACTTGTAGTTATGCAACAGCTGGAGGACCCAAGGTTGCCTACCCCTGCCTTATTGAGTATGTGCATTCAATATATTTCTTGACTTTTTAAAAATAAATACAGAATGCTTGACACGGGACCGGTACCTTTTAAAATGAAAGGAAACACATTTCAAAATGAATACAGAAGAGGCCATTCCTGGCTTTCTTCTAAAAATGAAAACTGCCTGGCAGTCATGCCTGATTATCTGTGACTGGAGGAGTTTGGTGCACCCCAAACACTCAGTGTTTGAGTATTGCAGTGATCTGCCACAGATGGCACCATTACAAATGATAGAAAAGAGTTTAGATCACCAACACATGCTGCTCTCCTTCAGGCTTCTTTATTAGTCGCATAAATACAGCAAAGTTTTAAAGCTCTTAATGCAGCCCCTTCATCAAGCGACAGTGAGGTTGAGTCACTAATGCTTGACATAGGGGCAGTATTAAAAGCTCTGTATTTATGTAACTAATAAAGAAGAATGAAAGAGAGCACAATGAACCACACTCTCTTCTATGCCTGACTCTCTTACTTCACTACTTTCTGCAGCCAATAAAGTCAGAGCAAAGTTAGAAGGAAACGTACAGAATGGCAATCCCCATATTTCCTTGGCATGGGTTTCCTTTAAGACACCCATAGTATATACAAGAATGTAAAGTCCAGAAGCTTAAAGTTCTTTTTCTTCAGAGGACCTTAGTCCATAAATTATATCATATATTAGCACCTGGAATTATGTCATCACTCAAATTCCGAGCTTTTCTTGTTGTGTGGGGCAAAGAGGAGGCTTCTGCTGATAGTGTGCGTCTCTTCAAGGGACAGATGTGGAGCAAGCTTAATGTGTTGCCTAGAGAAACCAATCACAAGTCATCTTTCATTTTCTAGAACAATAAAATAGGACATCTAGAAGGCAGCTATAGGTTGCAACTTGGCTTTTGCTTTAGTATGTTCAAAGCAACCCCATTTTTTAGGGGTCACTCAAGAAGCACAGTAGTGTCATAGCTTAGATTCAACCCAGCTTTGGGGTTCCAGGGGTAGTAGTACACTCTCATTTTAATAGAGTTTCACCATTGGTTGTTTAGTACTAAAACATATTCAACCATTAAATGACTCTTCTTAAACATTAGCATTTTTTGCATTGTCTTTGAAGTCAGACGCAAGATCAGAATTAGATACTATTCTTCCTGTGAAATCCGGACAGCAGGACAGATTTTCCAGAAGGTCAGTTAAAATGCTCTACAACTTCAGCTGTCCTTCTCCCAATAACTACCAATATAAAAGGGCCCTTCTCCCAATAACCACCCATATAAAGAGGCCCTTCTCCCAATACCTACCAATATAAATGGGCCTTTCCCCCTATAACCACCAATATAAAGAGGCCCTTCTCCCAATACCTACCAATATAAATGGGCCCTTCTCCCAATAACCATCAATATAAAGAGACCCTTCTCCCAATAACAACCAATACAAAGGGGCCCTTCTCCCAATAACCACCAATATAAAGAGACCCTTCTCCCAATAACAACCAATATAAAGGGGCCCTTCTCCCAATACCTACCAATATAAAGGGGCCCTTCTCCCAATAACCATCAATATAAAGAGACCCTTCTCCCAATAACAACCAATACAAAGGGGCCCTTCCCCCTATAACCACCAATATAAAGAGGCCCTTCTCCCAATACCTACCAATATAAAGGGGCCCTTCTCCCAATAACCATCAATATAAAGAGATCCTTCTCCCAATAACCACCAATATAAAGAGACCCTTCTCCCAATAACAACCAATATAAAGGGGCCCTTCTCCCAATAACCATTAATATAAAGAGACCCTTCTCCCAAAACCAACCAATTTAAACTGGCCCTTATTCACTGATCACTAATGAAAGGGGGCACTTCACTGACCACCGACATGAGGGAACACTACAATTTTCACTGTCTGCGTTTCTTTTCTGCCCATTATTATTATCTCTATTATTAAATCATTCATAATTGTATTAATATTACTAAGTAATCATTTATGAGCAGGGCTTCTTTGAGACCTGAAATTGTCCATTCTTGTTAAAAAGATTGAGAAAGGCTGCAATAGTAAGTGAGGTGGAAATCTATCTAAACTGAGTTTATTGCTGCGATTACTCGAAATTTTGGATTTTTCCTCCCTTTCCCACTCTATCCAAAACAAAAAAGCTTCATTCGTCTGTATTTAGATCTATCCTCTCAGATCTATCTATTTCCCTAAAAGTTATGAATAAAGATGCATCTGCATGTCGTATCTATTCCTCACTGTATAGACCAGAGGTCTCAAAAGCATCATTTTCTGAGCATACTCCAAAATTTTGGCCATCAGTTGCCATGGGGTACAGTTGCAACTTATTGTAGCTTAATTGAAACTTTGTTCTGGCATTATTTATAGAATCATCTGAGGTGGGTTGTCTTAAAAATGGTTTTCCCAAAGTATACTCAATTCCTATGTTTTTCAGACTAGCATTCCCATTATACACGTGGGAGAAAATTGTCAACAATTATGCTGATTAACTTTCATATAAAGGTTTCCTCGCACTGGGCCCCTCGTTGGTTTTAACATAGTCTTTGAATTTGAAGACACTGCAGTGGACCTGTTGTATAGGATGCCTGAGAAATTCATAATTGTACCTTTAGCATCCTTTGTTCCTTTATCATCCTTTGCTGTGATTAGGATGCAGTATGCTTACACTGCTTTCAAGCCAGATAGCAATATAATTATATTTATTAAATAAACTCAGCACAAGCACAATTCCATAATTTACAGTCAAAGACAAGGAGGGATTATACTACTGGAGATTTTTTTAAGTCCTTTTTGGATGAAGGACAGCTCTGCTTTGAAAGCTTTTTCCAATGTAAAGACATTTATTTAACTGTGGTTATATGTACATATTATTTATTTGAACTGCAGCATAAAATGTTCTTAGTGGTGCAATGAAGTTTGCGATAACCTCATTGGGTGAGTAAACTGCAATGATCACACTCAAAATTATACAGATGCCTTAGGGCAAGATTAAGGGCAACCAATGCCCCAAGAATAGTGCCCCCCCTTGGATCCTTCATGCCAACTCCTCCACAATTGTATACTTACCGAGAGCCCACTGACAAGGCCAATGTTTTTTTATTTGAATCCCTCCCCCCCCCACAAGTCCCCTTTTTCTTCTGGCCACATAAGCACATTACAGCAGCATAGAAATCTATGGGGCTTGCCTACCTTTGTCTTCCTGATGGTAAGTATAGGTTTCTTGGTAAGTATACATCTGTGCGTGGGGCCCTTAATTCAAAATGAATAAGTGCATTTGGTTTTAGCGTGCATTTATTCTTTTAACCAGGCTATGGTGCCCTCTTCCCATGGCGCTCTAAGCACACGCTTGTTTTGCTTGCTCATCTGCAGTGGCAGTGCAGAGGGAGAGAAAGTCAGGAGGAACATTGTTCCTCTATGGTTTCCTGAGTCACTGGGGCACCGATCCGGTTGGATGCTGACCGCCTATGCAACTCTGGTGGCCATCTTAGGTGTGGCAGAGTCTATTTAAGATATTGGCCCCTGGGTTTGGCGTGCATTCATCATTTGTGGAAGTGTAGGGACAGGTCACCCGTTTGTCAGGCACAGTATTAGTGGTAGGGAACGCTTCCAGACCAATAGGGCAATCTTACGGCTCTGACACTCTCCTTGGACACCTTCCCAGTTGGGCTTGGACCGGCCAGGCCTCATTCTGCCCTTCCAGACAGACGCTGTCGGCTGGACTACGCGCTGTTGTCATCCATGAGTGTTCCCGGTTGGCTGGGCCTTCTTCCCCCCGGGCTTGTTGTGATCTTTATTTCCTTTACTTCAATACAAGTTCCTTTATTTGCACCTGGACTGAGTGTGTGTTATTGCCACCGCACCACGCTGCACCCACTTACATGATTAATGGTTAATCCAGCCCTGATGTGCCTTTCACAGATGTATCTGGGCATTATGGACTGGCAGCTGTATTACATGTAACTAGTGTATAATGAGAAGACTGCTCATGTCTTACAGGTAATCTCCTTATATTTATTCCTCAACATCATTGGTGCTCAAATTGGTTAGCAATGGAATCATTGTCTTGGCACCTATAGCTTCAGTATTCCATTATTAAGCATTTCAAATACTGAACATTATTTTTCAAGTCTTGTCACCAGGCCATAGTACTAAAACTTTGAATATCAGCCTGTATCTGTGGACATAAGCAACAGTGTACACTTCTACTAGGGCACCATTGACCAGGAGCCATCATGTTCTTACTATAAATCTAGCTACTAAATTTAAGTTGAGCTGGGGCTCAAAGGGTGAGTTTACAAGGCTACCCAAATTTCAGTGTACTCATGAATTGGCAAGGAGCCTCATTTACAAAAGATTGGGGAAGAAGTGAATGGAAATGATGAGATCCTGTGTTTAAACATCAAATCATATGTAGGAAAAACGAAATGGAGATAAACAGGGTGGTTGCCACCGCTCCAGGTAACCGGGTTCAAACTTCCCGTCCTCCGCTGTGTGGATAATTGTGAGAGCCCCAGGTGCCGGCAATTGCTATTCCAATAGTACATGTGCAATGGAAAAAATCTGGACAGCCGCACTCCGGATTGGAAAGGTAAAAATAAGATCCTCTTTATTGAAAAAATAAATGACATGATTTAAAATCCGTACATGGCTCTGTTGGAATACTGCAGCATAACCGCTAACGCGTTTCACGCTCAGATAGAGAGCTATGAGTAAGCGCTCTATGGGAGCATGAAACGTGTTAGCGGTTATGCTGCAGTATTCCAACAGAGCCATGTACGGATTTTAAATCATGTCATTATATTTTTTCAATAAAGAGGATTGTATTTTTACCTTTCCAATCCGGAGTGCGGCTGTCCAGATTTTTTCCATTGCACAAAAACGAAATGGAGTTTTTACTTCACAGAGCTAGATGTTTGAAGGGAAAACTTCAGGTTAATATGCATTACCCGCTTTTACAATTTAGTAATTTGATAGTCAATGGGGTTGATTTACTAAAACTGGAGAGTGCAAAATCCACACAGAAATCAGCTTTCAGGTTTTATTGTCAAAGCTTAATTGAAGAAGATAATTGGCTACCATGCACAGCATCACCAGATTTTGCACTCCCCAGTTTTAGTAAATCAACCCACGTATGTTGTTGTTTTGGGTCACCATGTGTAAGACTCAAATACAAAAATGTCACCAGTTTTATGGCCTCAAGGAAAACAGCTACATTCAAAACTGAAGCAGAAAGTAGCAAGATGAAGTTAAGGCCTCATGCACATAGACAATTACATGCTCTTGAGTCTTGTAGAATAACCTTTTTGGTGCTTTTCTGCGCTGGGGGCCATGATGCCACCCATACAAGTAAATGGCTATATGTGGCCGGACACTTATATGCAATAATGTCAATGTGACATTATTTCAGGATCCCAAGTTCTGCGTTGTTGTTCTGGGCCTTCACGTGTGATTGTGCTATGGTTCTCAGGTCCCCAAGTTTTCGAGCATTCCTGTTGTGGGGTCTCCAAATGTCATTGTGTTATTTTTCTCTGGATCCCGGTGTCTTGTTCTGTGTTTCCAACTCCCAAGTGTCAGTCTGTCATTGTTCTGAAAACCTTATTGTTAGTGTGTCATTGGTCTGCCCACCCCAAGTGTCATTCTGCTATTGCTCTGAGAACCTCATTGTCAATCTTTAATTGCTCTGGGACCCTTAGAATAAGTGTGTCCTTGCTCTGGTACCACCAGTATCAGTGTATCGTTGTCCTGGGACTGACAGTTGTCAGTGTGTCCTTTTTTCTGGGACCTGACTTATCAATGTGTCATCAATCTGGGAGCCCCAATGTCAGTGTGTTATTGTTAAGGGACCCCCACTAGTGAGTGTGTCATTTTTGCCAAAGAGTCCGTGTGCCATTGCCCTGGGATCCTACATGAGTTTAGTGTGCCTCTTTCCAGGATCCCCAAGTCCCATTACGCTAGAATCAAGAATTAGTATGCACGATTTTTCAGCATTTCCTGGAATCTCAAGTCCAGAGTCAGTGGGAGCTGAAAAAAATTGTTAAATTTACGCACAACTGAACATTTGGAAACTGATAAAAACATATTGCAGCTCCCCAGGTTTCTATAAATGAAGTCATATTTTGTGAATCTGGCACCATGACAGCTCTCGTATGTCTCAGTTCCTGCTCCTACATCTGTTCTAGACTCTGGAATAAAGTCAGTTTATATGACTGGAACAGTGTTGAGATATTGCAGTTCTTTTACTTCATGCAGTATGAAATACTTGCACTGTGTTGGTATTCTCATGTATCTTCTGTGTCCTCTGTGCTTCCTAAATATATAGATTATTCCTTGACACTTTAAACGTTTGTGATCATATAACTATAGTAATTCCCCATGGCAACCCATCTCAATGTCAGAGTGTCACCCCGTTAGCCTTCAGTGGCTGTGATGAGCAGCCAGGGACCTAATCCCAGCCCTTTTTTGTTATGTTAGTGGATTATTTTATCTATGGGTCCCTCTGCAGGAGTCCCATCATTACAAATTCAATATGTATTAAGGCTTATTTAATATTGCAGCGAAAGAAGCGACAATTGTGTCCAGTCCATAACAGGCCCTTTAGGTCTGGCATGAATTTGGAGTGGAACCCCATGCCAAAATAAACCAAAACGGCGTGGGGTCCCCCCAAAATCAATATCAGACCCTTATCCAGGCATGCAGCCTGGTAGGTCAGGCGAATGAGTCCCCTTCCCCTAAACCATACTAGACCACACAAGGGCCTTAACCCCACAACCGTGGCCGGTGGTTGTGGTAGTGTGCGGGCAGGGGGCTTATCGGAATCTGGAAGCCCACTTTAACAAGGAGGCCCCCCTATGTAAATGAGTATCGGGTACATAGTACCCCTACCCATTTACCAAAAAAGTGTCAAAAAGTAATAAAAATACACACAGTTTTTGACAATTCCTTTATTAAAAATTGAAAAAATAGTGCCCCCCGATGTAAATCCATCGTCATTTAAGCCATCCGCCGTACTGCCGGATATGAACAGTAAAATGAATAAATTACTTATATAGGTAAGGGGCAGGGCCACCTGGCTATGTCACCTGGCGGCACCGCCCCCTTCTGATGTCACAGACCCAGCATGCACTGCATGCCTGGATAAGGTATGGATTTTGTGGGGGGTTTTTTCTTTATATTTTCAATAGCTGGCAATTGTAACCGCATGTCATTTTAAATGTGATTTGACCCGTTTTTTTATTCCTTTAGAAATGTCATTTTTTCTGCAATATATTTTATGCATGCTACAGATGCTCCACTTTATAGGCACATTAAAAGGACCCTCCAGGCACTATAGTTAAAGGAATTTTTAATTTTTATTGTTGCACTTTAGACATAATTAAAATCACTGCTCCCGAAAAAACAATAGTTTTTAAAAAAAACATTTTGCATTGATACATGTGCCCCAGGGCAGTACCCGGACCCCCATACCCCTTTTATGGCCAATTATTTGCATATACAGTGGAACCTTGGATTACGAGCATAATCCGTTCCAGGAGAATGCTTGTAATCCAAAGCACTCGCATATCAAAGCGAGTTTCCCCATAGAAGTCAATGGAAATGAAGATAATTCGTTCCGCACTGACTTCTATTGCATGCAATACCGCATGTGGCCAGAGATGGGGGGCACCGGAGAGCCTCGGAAATACTCGGGCACAGCTCGGCTAAACTCGGAAACCCTCAGAAAGGCTCTGAAACACTCGGGAACAGAGTATTTCCGAGTGTTTCTGAGTATTTCCGAGTGGTTCCGAGTATTTCCGAACGGCTCCGAATCGTTCCGAGTGTCACCGGCGCCCCCCCGCCCCCCCCCGCACCTCTGGCCAAATGCAGTACTGCAAATCCCATTGGCTTGAATCCTGCTCGTTTTGCGAGACAACACTCGCAAACCAAGTCAGGATTTAAAAAAAAAAGTTGCTCGTCTTTCAAAACGCTTGTTAACCGCGTTACTCATAAACCAAGGTTCCACTGTAAGCACTTTTGATTTTTACCGTTCGACACCCATAGACTTTAATGGGGTTCGCCGTTCAGTTTGGAATATTTCCCCTGTTCGGTAGTTCTGCTGCAAAACGAACATGGGGGTGTTCGTCCCATGTGTAAGCTCTAACGAGCAGGGCCCTCTGATTCCTCCTGTATTGATTTGTATTGTAAGTGTACTGTCTGCCCTCGTGTTGTAAAGTGCTGCGCAAACTGTTCGAGCTGTATAAATCCTGTTTAATAATAATAGTAATAATGTCTAGTTACAAACCAAAAATGTAAGCAATAACTATTACCGTGCATACATTTAGGATGGATCATCTCCATGTTTTTCCAATGTGTTTTCCATTTAAATCAATGGAAACGCAGCAAAAAAACATATCAGTGCATGTTAACTTGCATTGTTGCACGGTTTCAATTTGTGTTGGATTTGCAATTTGTACTAAAATGCCAACAGGCATCAAAACGCACATCAACAAATCTTGATGCAAGCCATGATATGTGTATGTTTGTCATGATGCACACCTTAACCCCAAGTGTTGAGATGTGTTTCTATTGATTTCAATGGTAACAAACATCAAGCTAAAATGCAAAGGTGAGAATCCAGGCTTAATGTCAGGAGTTCCCAAGGGAAGAGGTGCAGGTTGTCAGCTATGCTATAAATAGCAATTTGCATGAATAAATCTAGAGAAATTGCAGGGCGCTATCTTTGTGCATTAGCTTCTGTAATCTACTTTTCACAGTCAGGATGGCTTCTGCCTGCTGGTGTAAGCAAAACACATTATATACTTTGTATCTGACATATCTAATCAGCTGTTCCAAGTATGGAAATGGACGGGCTTAAAGCTGAACTCTAGACGAATAATACACATAAATACACAGATAAAACTTATATATAGCAGCTGGTTTACCTGCCGAAGGATTTGTATTTCTCTCCATTCTGTTCTGAGATTTACACAGCTCTGCCACACAACACAAATCTGCCTGGCATTTCCCAGCTGCAGGTAAGTAACTCTAATGCCTCGTACACACGATCGGACTTTCCGCCAACAAAACCGTGGAATTTTGTCCGAAGGGCGTTGGCTCAAACTTGCCTTGCATTCACCCGGTCATACAATTGTTGGCCAACAATTACGAACGTAGTGACGTACTACGTTGTTTTTCAGCTCTTTAGCACCACCCTTTGGGCTCCTTCTGCTAATTTCGTGTTAGTAGAAGTTTGGTGAGTGTTGATTAGCGCTTTTCATTTCGCACTTTTCATTTCGCGCTTTTCAGTTAGTTTTGTTAGTTCTGCTAATTTCGTGTTAGTAGAAGTTTGGTGAGTGTTGATTAGCGCTTTTCATTTCGCACTTTTCATTTCGCGCTTTTCATTTCGCACTTTTCATTTCGCGCTTTTCAGTTAGTTTCTGAACGGCCGTTCGTCAACCAGACGTCTTGTGGAATCGGAGGAGATAACATGTTATTTATTATTGGCCTTGGAGTTATTGCTTTGACATTATTTTTTTGGTTGAATAATGATTTGATTTGGTATATTTTCTATATTTTTGAAAGCATATCATGCACTTTTTGGTTAAGTTCTATTGGCAGATAGCATGTTTAATTTTATTTGTTTTATTTTTTTCTAGAATAATACTTGGCTATATGTTTTACTTCAATTGACAGTTTGGGAGTCGGCAGTTACATTTTAAAAAATACAATGTAAAATTAACAAGGGACACCAACATAGTTGTATCTTTGATCTTAAAAACTACGGGATAATGGTGTTGTGGTAACTTGCCCAAATAAAAAAAAAAGCATAATAATATTATTCTTGATATCACTAGAAAAAAAAAACCTTTGAAAATTTGATTGCAAGAACTCCGTCAGTATCACCAGAAAAGCAGCTTCATTATTATCCCATTAAAGAAGAAGAGAATTGTGTGCTGCATATCCGGGGCTTTTTGGAGGACCCACTCGGGGCTCCAGCCACCCTCAGCCCCCCCCACCCGACACCACTGCCGAAGGGGATAGGGAAGGTGTTGAGACGTGGTTAGATTATTGTGATTTAGTCATACATAGCACGGGAAACAGAATCACAATCTCATTAATCATAATGGTAACCAAATTTCATTGTTTCATCTTGAAAATTAAGGTAACTCATACAATATGAAATTTTATGCCATGATTTGTTCCTTTTATAAAAGGCACCTAAATCTTGTTTCAGGCACAAAGCATTGCTAAGAAAAAAACTTGTTTCAGTGCTAAAAAAAAACTAGCAATTGCAATCTTACATACACTATAATACTTGCCAAAAGTATTGGGACACTTTCCTTTACACGCACATGAACTTTAATGGCATCCCAGTCTTAGTCTGTAGGGTTCAATATTGAGTTGGCCCACCCTTTGCAGCTATAAGGGCCCTTTTACACTGGGGCGGGGGCGGCGACGGCGGTAAAGCGCCGCTATTGTAAGCGGCGCTTTACCGTCGGTATTCGGCCGCTTGCGGGGCGGTTTTACCCCCCCGCTAGTGACCGAGAAAGGGTTGAAAACCACTGCAAAGCGCCTCTGCAAAGCAAAGCAGCGGCACTTTCGGGTCGGTTTGCAGGCACTATTATTAGCGCAATAGCGCCTGCAAACCGCCCCAGAGTGAAAGGGCCCTAACAGCTTCAACTCTTCTGGGAAGGCTGTCCACAAGGTTTAGGAGTGTGTCTATTGGAATGTTTGACGATTCTTCCAGAAGAGCATTTGTAAAGGTCAGGCACTGATTTTGGACCAGAAGGCCTGGCTCACAGTCTCCACTCTAATTCATACCAAAGGTGTTCTATTGGGTTGAGGTCAGTACTCTGTGCAGGCCAGTCAAGTTCCTCCACCCCAAACTCACTCATCCATGTCTTTATGGACCTTGTTTGTGCACTGGTCCAAATCATTTGGTGGGGGGGGGGATTATGGTGTGGGGTTGTTTTTCAAGGGTTGGGCTTGGCCCCTTAGTTCCAGTGAAGGGAGCTCTTAAGGTGTCAGCATACAAAGACATTTTGGACAATTTCATGCTCCCAACTTTGTGGGAACAGTTTGGGGATGGCCCCTTCCTGTTCCAACAAGGCTGCGTACCAGTGCACAAAGCAAGGTCCATAAAGACATGGGTGAGCGAGTTTGGGGTGGAGGAACTTGACTGGCCTGCACAGAGTCCTGACCTCAACCCGATAGAATACCTTTGGGACGAATTAGAGTGGAGACTGCGAGCCAGGCCTTATTGTCCAACATCAGAGCCTGACCTCACAAATGTGCTTCTAGGAGAATGGTCAAACATTCCCATAGACACACTCCTAAACCCTGTGGACAACCTTCCCAGAAGAGTTGAAGCTGTTATAGTTGCAAAGGGTGGGCCAAACTCACTATTGAACCCTACGGACTAAGACGCCATTAAAGTTCATGTGCGTGTAAAGGCAGGCGTCCCAATAATTTTGACAACATAGATTATAAACAGTAAATAATAAAATAACAAAAAAAAGGGAAGCTAAGAGAGGTAAGGCAACAAAGTGGTTAATAAAAGTAATTAGGATTAACGAGGAGTTAAACTTGTATTTATTTGTAATAGGTTTACAATATTTGTAATAAATAAATAAAGCAGAACACTAATTTATGAATAATGGTTACAACTGTAGCTTTCGCTCATCAAGTAAGAGCAGGCCAGACTTGTCACATTGACAGCTCAGCATTGCAGATTACACTGGAAGATCAGCTCTTCCAGTGTATTCAACAGGGCTCTGCTGTCTATGTCCTCTGCATTCTGTTTACCTGATGAAGTGCAGGGACATCTGCCACATGGAGAGCAGAGCCCTGCTGATTATACTGGGAGAGCCAATATGGCATTGTAAACAGTTAGAAGGGATGAAGGTTAAGTCTTGCATCAGGGCCGTCGACAGGAGGGTAGCACCAGGCCTCTTGGCGCACACAGGGGGGCCCAGACAGCTCCGAGATTGGTGCAGTGGGACAGGAGGACAATTACTGAATGATGCACTGTCTGTGTCTCTCCCCCTGGCAGCTGAAAGCCAGTTTCTCCCTCTCTCCCACCTGCCGGCTTTCAGCTGCTGGAGGGAGACACACAGACACAGTGCTGATCTGTGTTTTCTGACGGTAGGGAAGTCTCCCTGCTATCAGAATACAATGACACAACAGGGACGATTCCCCCATCCACCTTGAATGTGTGGATATGGGAATCAGGTCAGTTTTTTTTTTCAACCCGTTGGTTCAATGAAACATCTAGCCCATCTTTGGCCTGGTTAAGACCCCAGGTTCTACCAAACATTGAAACACCACTTTTGATTGGACTGATGCTTTAAGGTAAATGAAAGAATATGTTACCCCAACATTTCATATTCTTGATATGTGCCTGCTATACCATGTATACACAGTATCCTGTTCTCTTTGTATTGCTTCCTTTGTGTGAAATCCCTGGTGTTCCTGCCAGTCCCTATGCTTTCTATTAAAAACTGACCACACTAGACATGAAAACACAGCGTGGTCAGTTTTCTGGCTGCGCTGGAAACTCAGCCTACTCTCTTCTAATGATTGGACTTGTGCACAGCCACTCACTCGGAAGATCAGTGCGGTGCTGTCCCCCCCCCCCCCCAACTGTTTTGTCTTTCATTTCTATTTAAAATTGAATGGATTGCTTTACAAAGTTAGGGTTCACATATACTTTACGTGAACTTTCTCTGGAGGATATAAATCCTTCCCTGTGTAGGACTAGCTCATTTTACTCATTGTACTTTCTTCTGAAGTAAGCCTGCTTAATCCAGGAGATACCAATGCCTTGGCTCCTTAATTTCTCTATTGCGTCTCTGTAAGCTTCTGCATTTTTCCATCCTGTAATCTGGCTGAGCGAAAGGATTCTATATCTAATAGACATATCTGTGTTAATTGCTTTCTCTTTCCTAAATCTGTGATCAAAGAGACAGATTTACATCATGATTAAGCGCCGACAGATGCAATTAACTCGGAAGAGGTTTTAGTCTCCGCTGGCGAGGTTGGCAGGAGGGGACAGAACAGTGTCAAAGAGCTTGGCACTTCCGAGGGTCACAGTGAGAATGTTTTATGGTGGGGCGGACAGGAAAATGAAGGACGAGAAAATGCCATGATCAGCTGAATTAAAGGTGCTAGATCGGAAAGCCTGCAGTGACTTACCCAGATGGATTATGTGACACCAATGTAGCTTTAAATACAGATATACAGCAAGCGGTTGTTAAAGCAGGCTGGTAGTTGTAGTCCCTGGACAGCTGGAGGACCAGGGCTAGCCAGACCTACAGACTAGTGGAAGATAAAGCATATCTAAACCCCACCAAAAATCAAATGTATTGCTGTTTACCAGTCCTTATGCATAAGTTTAACCCATAAAATAATGCATAATGTTTGAACCTACCCTCAAAACTTACTCCTCAACCTACCCCTAATACGTTTTCCCAAGTATAATGCTTAACCCTTAAAGTGTCACTAAACCCACATCATAAAAAAACGATCAATAAATGGTGTATTACATGCTGTCCATACTCACTCAGTCACAGTCATGAGATTTGTTTTCTGCAAGACACCTGATTGATCCTGCTGCTCTCTATCTCCCCCTTCTGTTCATGTCCCCAATTCAGCTAGGGATTTTGCAGCTGTTGAGGCAGCTCTGCACATGCTAAGTTTTCAGTGGGTTTCTATGCTGAAAATTTCCTCCCTATTACATCTGAACAGCCCATGTGAGTATAGAGTCACACATGTGGGCGTATACACAGTGGTAAATGACAGCCCACTCCCTCCCTCCTCCTGCATGCTCACTAACCAGCTAAACACAATGGGGGTGGGATATTACATATAGATTGATGGAGGCTTCACCTCCCTCTTATTCTAAGACACAGGCTACAGGTGCGTGACAGCCTGCGACTGGCAGAAATCCGCCCACACCATGTTATTTCAACAAAATAATAAAGATTTTATTACAAATATATATTTGTATGACAATTTAAATCAGTTTATTGATATTATTTATTTATTTTTACTTTGTATTCCAAAGGCTGCTGTTTTTTATTTGGAACATCTGACCAGCAGCTAGAAGCTCTTGCTGCTTATGTTTCCCTGCAGACAGGCTGAGAAAAATCTGGGTCATGTGACAGCTGTGCACCACTTAGGAAAAAGGTACTTAGATGTTTTTTTTAATTAAAATAATTACAGCGCCATCATCCACATACAGAAATAGAAGGGACAATGTAAATTAAACAGTGTGTGTTTACTATCTATACTACTTACTATACTACTTTTAACACTTATCGCCACTGTTCCTTAACCGGCTCATGCAGATATACTACGGCAGAATGGGCAAAACCCCGTACAGGTACGTCCTTCTCTTTTCCGGCCACCTGAGGGCGCGTGCGCGCCCACTGTACGAAGGGGAACCCGATGCACATGGCCGGCGGGCATGATCGCCGCCAGCCACGCGCTATCGCGTGCATGAGCGCTAGCACAGGGATTTGTGTGTAAACACACAAATCCCTGTGCTGCCAGGGAAGAGGAAACCTATTGTTTGTTCCTACTAAGTAGGAAAAATTATATGTCTCCTCTCCTAGTCACTTCCATCCCCACACAGTTGGAACACGCTGAGGGAACACAAGTTAACTCCTTGAGCGCCCCCTAGTGTTAACTTCTACCCTGCCAGTGACATTTACACAGTAATCAGTGCATTTTTATAGCACTGATCGCTGTATAATTGTCAATGGCCTCAAAAAAGTGTCAAAAGTGTCCGCAATGTTGCAGTACTGCTAAGAATTGCAGATCACTGCCATTTCTAGTAAAAAAAAAAAATGAAAAAAAAAATGCCATAACAATGCCATAAATCTAACTTTTGCGCAAACCAATCAATATACGCTTATTGCATATATTGGCCTAAACTGATGAAGAAATTTGTTTTTTTTTTTTAAATTGGGGGAAATTTATTATAGCAAAAAGTATAAAAATAAATACCTCCAAAAGAAAGCTCTATTTGTGGGAAAAAAGGACGCTAATTTTGTTTGGGTACAGCGTTTGTTTGGGTACAGCGTTGCATGACCGTGCAATTGTCAGTTAAAGCGACGCAGTGACAAATTGTAAAAGGTGCTCTGGTCAGGAAGGGGGTAAAATCTTCTGGGACTGAAGTGGTTAACATAGGTCTGTACTTGCTGGGCAAAATAACATGTTTATTTTTCTGTAGAGACCCTTAAGAGGGTTGCCTACCTTGCTGCCTTAATCTGCCATCTGAACATGGAGGTATGATTGACACTCCCTCTGCCTCCAAACAGAGTGCTCAGTAAATAAGAGAACAATTTCCAGGCCCAAGCGTGGTCACATGGAAGGGTACACTGCCCTGTGTAAGGGGAGTTAGTGTAAAGGAGTAAACTATCTCAAAGATTCCTACAATAAAGTAATTCTGTTACTTTGCCATGTACCAATGTACATGTTCACCTTAACATCTCCTCACCCCAGTAAAATGTAACCCAAGCACCTGAACCTAATCTCCTAACCTCTGAGATTAACACCGTCCTACCCTTAAACTAAACCATAACACTAAACTAACCTATAATTCTATCTATATACTTAGTTTTGCCCATGCACGGAGCTTCATCACTGAATGATACAACAGCCATCCTAAATTTAGTCTAATCCATTATATTTAACAGAGTAGCCGGAAATGGAATTTTATAAAGACTGCAAAATGTTTTGGCTGCCATTTGTCCCTTTCCTCACAAGTTTTTTGGACAGCTTTTATAGATCAGCCTCATTTTCCCTATTGTTATGCTTTTTGCATCAAGAACTTGTAAAAAATGGAGCAAAGGTTTGCAGAGTGCAGGGAGAAGCACAAGAAACCATAAGTGCATTTAATGATCCTCTTAAACAGGTATTGCGTGTTATTTGATGAATCCATCAATTCGGCCCCCTCCAGAAAGTTCCATCCAGCCTAACCTGTGTGTCATGGTCAGGGGCCAGGCTTGGAGACCAGTAGCTAGAGCAGTAGAGAGGCTCCCACCGACCAGCTAGATAAGTGCAGTGGCAGGTCACCCTGGTGGATGACACAGGCTCACCCGAGGTGCGGACTCTAAGCACTAACAGATGTCCACCAGAGCTGGTGGTAGAGATGGGTTTTGCTGCGTGTTAGTACCAGGTCGTGGTCCTCAGGGTCACACCGCCAGGAGGTGAGCAAGCTGGGCTTATTAGCAGGTAGGGATCAAGCAGGAGCATAGTCAGTAAACAAGCCAAAGTTCGGTAACGAGCGGTAGCGGAAATGCAGAAGGCTCCAGGAGTGACAAGAGCGAGATATTGGCTTGAAAGAGAAAAATATTCTGGCAAACTGGAAGTGCAAAGGCATGGCTTAAATAGGAAGTTCATGAGAGGAGGAAAGAGTTCAAGGTTCAGCGGCAACAAGACACAATGCAGGATTGTCCAATGAATCAGACAGGTTCCTGACACTGTAGGAGATTGCAACAAAGAGTCAACCATTTTTGGTATTCCCATTGCACAGTTTCCTGGAATAGGCTGAAAACTAAGTGGGTGTTGCAGCAACAACCAACTGGGAAATGATTATCACATGCTTGACAATCCTGCGTTATCCTGAAATATTACATTTCTTCAATGTGATGTGATGTCATAGAATAAGTGTTTCTTATACAAACTCAACTGCTTTGGCAATGCTAACATGTATTTGGTCCTGCCAATAAAGCTTATTTGAATTGAATTGAGAGAGAGAGTGGGGGGAGAGTAGGGAGAGAGAGGGGAGAGAGAGGGGGAAGAGAGAGAGGGAGAGAAAGAGAGAGAGGGTGGAGAGAGAGGGGAGAGAGAGAGGGAAGAGAGAGAGAGAGAGTGAGGGAGAGAGAGAGAGCGATAGAGAGGGTGGAGAGAGAGGGAAGAGAGAGAGAGAGGGTGGAGAGAGAGGGAAGAGAGAGAGGGAGGAGAGAGAGGGAGAGAGAGAAAGAGAGAGAGAGGGGGAGAGGGGAGAGAGAGGGAGGGGGAGAGAGGAAGAGACTGAGATAGGGAGAGAGAGAGAGAGAGAGAGAGAGAGAGAGAGAGAGAGGGAGAGAGAGGTTGGAGAGAGAGGGGGGAGATAAAGGGAGAGAGGGGGAGAGAGAGGGGATAGAGAGGGGAGAGGGGAGAGAGGGAGAGGGGAGAGAGGGAGAGAGAGGGAGATACAGAGAGAGGGAGATAGAGAGAGGGAGATGGGAAGAGAGAGAGGGAGAGGGGAGAGAGAGAGAGAGTGAGAGAGAGGGACATAGAGAGAGGGAGAGGGGAGAGAGAGTGAGAGAGAGGGAGATAGAGAGAGGGAGAGGGGAGAGAGAGTGAGAGAGAGGGAGATAGAGAGAGGGAGAGGGGAAAGAGGGAGGGGGAGAGGAAGAAGGGGAGAGAGAGAGAGAGAGAGAGAAAGAGGGAGATCTAATAAACCATTACATAACTATTCCTCTATTATTTGATTCACAGATGCTGAATGAATACTAGAATTACCGTATATTTAGGGAACACCCACGTTTCCTACTTTCATTTCAGCAAGTGATGTGGTTGTTTTCAGTCATGTTTGTTACACTTTTAAACGTTCTTTTGATTATTTTAAACTTAGTATTTATTTCAATTATAAAAAAGAAGTATCTCACTTTACTTCATAACAAATACTTCATAACAAAAACTATTTTATAGTAAAGTTGATCAGAACTGAACATTGGAGATGATTCCAGGGACAAATCTTCAGAAGTCGGTCATGGGCACTGTTAATAGCATAACATAATATTTGAGGAAAGCCTAGACATTTGCAGTTCGTTTTGTTCCGATTTGAGATTTGGACAATTTTTTCATTATTTGGAAGTTCGGATGTATCCAAATTTCCGAATTACAAAAGTAATGAATTTAATTGAATCTGAAATAACATCAAAATTTCGGATGAAGTTCAAATAGTTTTCGAATCGAATTTGAATTTCCAGAATAAAATAGAATAGAAAATAAAGTAATAGAATAGAACATAATAGAAAATAAAATAATATAATATAATAAAGTAAAACAGAACAGAATACAAAATAAAAGAATAGGAAAAAAATTGAATAGAAAAAAGGGACAGAATAGAAATTAAAAGAATAGAGTAAAACAGAACAAAATAGAATAGAGAATAAAAGAACAGAACAAAATCAAATAGAATAGAAAATAAAAAATTCGAATAGAATAAATATGAATTTGAATAGAATAGAAAATAAAATAATAGGATAGAAAAGAATAGAACAGAATAAATAATAGAAAAGAATAGAATAAAATAGAAAGAATATAAGAATATAACCATTTTACGAAATTCTACTAGAATAAATTTGAATATAATAGAAAAAAATATAATATAAAAGAAAATAAAAGAACAGAATAGAAAATAAAAAAATAGAATAGAAAAAACAACAGAATAGAATGGAAAAAATATAACCATCTTTCAAAATTCTAATTTTGAATAGAATAAATTTGATTATGAATGGAATTCGAATGGAATTCAATTCAGATTAAAAAAAATGCAATCAATTTGAATAAAAAAACAGAATTCCGAAAACGAATTAAACAAATTTAACTGAACTAATTTATGTAAATAACAAATCAAAACATAACAAATTTTTTCATTCCGCAAATGTCTAAGAAAGCCCTTTTATTTCCAGCATGACTGTACCCTGTGCATAAAGCCAGCTCCATAAAGATATGGTTTGACCAGTTTAGTGTCAAGGAACTCAAGACCCCTGACCTCAACCCTACTGAACATCTTTGGGATTAATGGGGCCACTCCTTGTGAGGAATACCTGGTACTGATAAGTATGGGAAGAATGTGACTTACTACCCCTCTGCCCACAGTTATGATGATTGCCGATTTACTGCTCAGGCACCCAGCACTGTTTCATGGTTGTGGCCCATGTACCTCTTGGTGGCCAAACAGGTTATTTTTTTTTTTTAGAGGTTAGATATTAAATGTGCCATCTCAATGATCTCCTTGCGAACGTCTCCTTACAACGAAACACGTCGGGAAGGGCCTAAGAGCTGACGTCATCCGGCCACTGGACCCGCTGGTAGTCCGTTTTGTATTATCCCTCTGTTTATACTATATAATGTGAGTACCTTTTTTTAGAATAAATACATTT
The DNA here is from genome assembly GCA_037952835.1 of Lithobates septentrionalis. Lineage (NCBI taxonomy): Eukaryota > Metazoa > Chordata > Amphibia > Anura > Ranidae > Lithobates > Lithobates septentrionalis. The sequence continues at coordinate 302,344 of JBBDGP010000838.1, read as the reverse complement.
GTGATTGCGGTTTTATGCTATGGGGCTTCTGTGATTTATATCTTTGCCTGTATTGTGCTACATTCCTACTGGCGAGGCCTGTGGTTCCCAGTACCCAGTTCATACAGGAGAGCAAGGCTGACAGATCTCTTGCCTCAGTGACCACTATATAGACCTCCTATAACTTGGGGTATTAGATTTGGGGGAAGAAGCTGGTGTTTGTTGTGGTGGAATTCACGTGGAGTCACTAAGAAGTTTATGAACAACAGTGATGGGCTTTATTTACTGATTTGTTTATTTATTTATTTGTTTGTTTGTTTGCACATTGTGGTGTTTGCACATTTTTATGAATTGTTGATTAAAGGCACAATACATAAGAAGTTTTATGATCAACAGTGATGGATTATATTTATTGATTATTTAAATAATTATCTATCTGCATGTTTGCACATTGTGGTGTCTGCACATTTTTTTATTTAAAGGTACAGCGCAACAATATTTGCTATCAGTTTGTTATCACATTTGTACTGGGATATGTTTTTGAGTGATGTTGTATTTATTCATTATTATTATACAATTTGTATTACTTGATAGTGTGCACCTTCTAGTTTATAGATTAGAGAAAAGAGGCACAAGGAAAAGGAAATAAAGTATGAAAAAATAAAAAATAAAAGGAGAAAAAAAAGTTAGCTATCCTGTCAGCCAGTGACCCACACCCCATATATAGTGTAGCCACAGGTTTCATTGGCTACCACGAGTGGTTTCACCGCTGGACACTCTCGTTGCCTAAAAGCATATAAAAAATGAGTGTCTGGGAATATCCACAGTTGGTTCATTCACAATCAAAAAAATGTCAGTATTTATAAATCTACAGCTTTCATTAAAATGATCCTGGTGATTCTGCAATGAAGATAGGGTGACAACTATCTCTCAGTTGTGCCCCTGCATTGTTACATGTGAAAAAAACTGCAAGTGACCATGCCGATACACATTGCACAGACATGGTTCACTGCTTTAACTATCAGAAAGATGGTCTATGCAATGATGTGCAGCGAGTGCATGTGGGCACACAGGAGTTGATTTACTAAAATCTGGTGCAGCTCTGCATGGTAGCCACTCAGCTTCTAACTTCAGCTTGCTCAATTAAAGTGTCACTAAATCCACTGTTCATACTTACTCAGTCACTGTGGTATTCGGTTTCTGTATTCTGCAAAAAAAACTGGTTGATCTGCTGCTCTCTGTCTCCCCCTTCTGTTCATGTCCCCAATTCAGCTAGGAATTTTACAGCTGTGGTGGCAACTCTGCATATGCTCAGTTTTCAGTGAGTTTCTATGTTGAGTATTTCCTTCCTATCCAGGGGCGGACTGACCATTCGGTCATTCGGACGCCGACCGAGGGCCCGTGGCCAGTAGCGGGCCCGTGAGTCTCTTATCGTGTGCTGTGGCTGTGTGTGCATAGAAGAGAGAGAATCGCTCTCTATTCTCTCATTGGCTCCAGAGAAGCTGAATTTGTGGCGCCAAATCTGAGTCCTGAGCAGGAGAGGAGCTAGCTGGAGGAAGGATGGGAAATGTCAGCGCTGACAATTAGCGCACATTGGACACTGAACTGAACTGAGCTGAGTGAGCGAGGGAGGGAGCGAGGGAGGGAGAGAATGTCGACCCAGGAGCCTGGACATTGTCACTGCTCATATAAGACACTCCTCGGGTCAATGGACAAGTGAGGAGCGGGTAACGAGCATGCAGAGGAATGTCCAGAAAGGAGAAACTCGATCTCTTCCATGCTTGTGTGTGTCAGGCAGCACCCGAGCCTCCCTCTCCCCTCCCCTCCTGGGGGAGAACAGGGCAAGAAGGACAACACAGTAGCGATCGATCGCTGCTACCCATAAAGTAGTCACCGGAGCTCCCCCAAGGCAAGATAACAGGACGGATGGCAGACTGCATTCTTCTCCTGTGAGGCACGATTGTTCTGCCTTCCACACTGTATAATTCTGTGCTTTAAACTTGTCCTGTACCTCAGCAGGACAGGTCTGGTGAAAGTAAAATTCTTCAATATGTTAAGAATATAATGGGACTTTTCAGGTACTACATACATAGATGCATTTTCACAAAATAATTCTTTTTAATATATGTGTATGTAGAATATCTCTGTGGCACCTGAAAAGTCCCAGTATATTTCTAACATATTGATGAATTTGAGCAATAACAGCAAAGGACGTGGTGCCACAATACAGCCCAACTCCAGGAAACTAAGATAAAGTCCATTCTTGCAGTGTGTGGGGGAGGGGGAAGTAAGGGGGAGCCTCTTTTACCTACCTGTTTTCATGCTCCAGCCAGCTGCACTGTTCTCTTCCTCCACTAAAACCCCCACCTCATCACATACCATAAAGTAACATTAACCCTGTATGGTATGATGAGGGGGGCTGGAGTGTCATCTGCACATGCACCGCCGCCGCTGCGCGGGCAAGCCCGTACACGTTCGGTCATTTTCGAACATGCAGGCGCAACGACATAATGGCACCAGGCGGCACTATTTTTAAATGTAAGGCAGCAGTGGCACTTTGTGAGGTCTCAGCAGTGACGTACACCTCTCATCACAGCCTGGTAAGACCCCTCCGCAGCCTCTGACCCCTGTACCATGACCGCAGCCTCTGACGTCTGTACCATGTCCACAACCTCTGACCCCTGTACCATGACCGCAGCCTCTGACCCCTGTACCATGTCCACAACCTCTGACCCCTGTACCATGACCGCAGCCTCTGACCCCTGTACCATGTCCACAACCTCTGACCCCTGTACCATGACCGCAGCCTCTGACCCCTGTACCATGTCCACAACCTCTGACCCCTGTACCATGACCGCAGCCTCTGACGTCTGTACCATGTCCACAACTTCTGACCCCTGTACCATGACCGCAGCCTCTGACGTCTGTACCATGTCCACAACTTCTGACCCCTGTACCATGACCGCAGCCTCTACAGTGTGTGTGTGAATATGTATATGTACATATATATGTGTATATATATATATATATATATATATATGTGTGTGTGTGTGTGTGTGTGTGTGTGTATTGTATACATGCGTATAACTTTCTTTAGTTCGCTGCTATGGGCTCTAGCACCAGGATCTCGGTCTTCCCTACTAACAGAATGGCAATTTGACTTGTTTACGTCGGCAGACCACCGTCCTGCCTCTGTTGGAAACGATCATCAGGGCCCGGCGGACATTGCGTCCGCCAGACCCGCTGATTAGCTCTCGATGTGTCCAATCACAGCGGCAGCAGGTCAAACAGCACGCAGACCCACAAGTGCAGAATCAAGTACCTGTACGTGATTCTGCTCACAGGAGACGCAGCCCTGCAGTAAATGTACGTGGTTAATGTGAGTTTATTTTTCTTTATTTTCTTAACTCTCTAAACATTTATTTTGAACATACAGTAGAGAAATTCTGTGACCAATGCATGTAATGTAGCAGTGCAATATATACGTGGGGCTTTGTGAGGGTGTGGCTTGTGTGTGAGTGGGGACAAAGGGGGCCCCATGATCCCCTATTGCCCGGGGGCCCCATGAGTTGTCAGTCCGCCCCTGTTCCTATCACATCTGTACAGCCCATGTGACCATAGAGTCACACATGTGGGCGTATACACAGTGGTAAATGACAGCCCACTCCTTCCCTCTTCCTCCATGCCCACTAACCAACTAAACACAATGGGGGTGTGATATTACATGTAGATTAATGGAGGCTTTGCCTCCCTCTTATTCTAAGACATAGGCTGGGGGGTGTGACACAGTCAGTGACTGGCAGAAATCCACCCACACCATGCTATTACCAAAAATTTATTTGATTTCAAAAATATATATTTGTATGACAACTTAAAACAGTTTATTGATATTAATTATGTATTTTTACTCAGGCTGTTTTTTTATATTTTGAACATATGACCAGCAGCAGAGGACTAGAAGCTATTCCAACTTGATTCCCTGCAGACAGGCTGGGAAAGAGCTAGGTCACGTGGCAGCTGTATGTTGATTAGGAAAAAGGTACTTATATTTTTAAAAAATTTAAATAAAAACAGTGCATACCTCCCAACATTTTGAGATGGGAATGAGGGACACCTACTAGCAAACGTATGTAGGCATAGGACACGCCCCCTTGCCACACCCCCTTAAAGGAGAATTAACCAAAAAAAAAAGGTTAATTAAATCCACAAGGGATTTTTTTTACCACTACTATTCTTTTATATTGGCTTTTAAAATTTACAAACACAGCAATTTAGAATTTGGATGAAAGGTTTAGCACTGGGGAAACACTTTTTGAAAGATAAAAAGTGCATTTTATATACAACTATATAGATCAGACCAACATTAGGGACAAATGAGGGGGAAAGAGGGACAGAGGGACATTGCTCCAAATCAGGGACAGTCCCTCGAAATCAGGGGCAGTTGGGAGTTATGACAGTGGCATCATCCACATACAGAAATAGAAGGGACAATGTAAAATAAACAGTGCGTGTTAAAAGGCCGATTTTGATTAGGTCGCTTCCGGTATTGGTGAGGTCACTACCGGTTTCAGGAAACCGTGCACAGCTGCACTAGATTTTGCACTCTCTGTTTTTAGTATATTAACCCCAATGGGTCTGAAAGAGGCTAGAGATTAGCAGTACTGAGATGCAAAGAGGAAGATAGTGAAAATAGTACTTTATGAAACAAAAAATATATAATTGTTTATCACGCACAAAGCAAATTGAGGTCATGATCCAGTTGTGGTTTTGTTCTTCTTCCCCTCAGAACATCTGAAAACAAGAATTGTCTTATGTAAGGAGCTCCTCAATCTGCACGGATATGTCTGAATTTTGTATTTTGCCTGAGAACGGTTGTAGTTACATGCTAGTCTTAACCCACCATAAAGCGTTCCCATCCAAACCGCTGTGGTCTTCCTTGCTGGTGCTTTGTGACAATCATCAAAGGGATGGAGCGTTCAATCTGCGGGAATCGTAGACCCTGTGGGGTCCGCAGATTATCCGCGCCAGGAGCTTAGAAAGCGATGTGCCTGCGAGAAAAGCCTGTCTGGCTCTTTGAACATTCTTATCTCCGAGCTCTGGGCTGAATCTGTGTTCTCACATCATAATCTGTACAGATACATCAATCCAGTCTTATCAGAGCCACGTCTTCATTTTCTTCACATCATCTTGACATGAGGAAACTCGGTTTATTTTGTAGAATAATAACCATTTATGTTGAGAATTAAATGCTATTGTTCTCTGGAAAGGGTTCTTATGTTAAAGCCCATAGCTCCCAACTGTCCCTGATTTCGAGGGACGGTCCCTGGTTTGGAACAATGTCCCTCTGTCCCTCTTTCCTCCTCCATGTGTCCCTCATTTTGGTCTGATATATATAGTTGTATATAAAATGTACTTTTTATCTTTCAAAAAGTGTTTCCCAGAGCTAAACCTTTCATCCAAATTCTAAATGGCTGCCTTTGTCAATTTTAAAAACCAATATAAAGGAATAGTAGTGGTAAAAAAAGCACTTGTGGATTTATATAACCTTTTTTTTTTGGTTGTGTCCCCTTTAAGGGGGTGTGGCAGGGGGGCGTGTCCTATGCCTACATACGTTTGCTGTTAGGTGTCCCTCATTCCCATCTCAAAATGTTGGGAGGTATGGTAAAGCCCATTACCGGTTTTCCTTTATTATTGTTTAAACTTTTTGTCTACATACCTATTTTCTTTGAGTCTTGGTCATGTGATGTCACTGGTCGTCTGTAGGGTGGCGGGTCCTCAATGCTCCAATGAAAGGCATCACATGGTGATGGGTAACTCTTGTATGAGCTCAGAACAACCTAATGACCGTACCTCCAGACTGGGTGTGCTTGAAACTTTGAGCTCAAGGAAATTGGGTTGAATGGTTCTAGGTGTCAAGGAACAGGGGCTCTACTGAATTTTTTTTTTTTTTAAAAGGCTTGGGCTTTATATTTTTAACCATTTGAGCTCCGGAAGGTTTTACCCTTCTTCATGATTAGGGCATTTTTTGCGATGGGGCACTGCGTTATTTTAACTGACTGAATTGCGCGGTCGTGTGACGCTGTACCTAAATAAGATTTTTGTTCTTTTTCCCACAAATAGAGCTTTTGGTGGTATTTGATTTTTTTAAAAATTATTATTATACACAATTTATATAGCGCCAACAGTTTACGCAGCACTTTACAATGTAGAGGGCCGGGGGGACAGCACAATTACAGTACAGTTCAATACAGAAGGGTCAGGAGGGCCCTGTTCATAGAGCTTACATTCTAAAGGGAGGGGGTGGTGGTACAAAAGGTAATAGATGCGGGGAATGATTTGATGGGGGGTGGCAGTTGTTAGGTGGGTGTGGGATAGGCTTCCCTGAATAAGTGAGTTTTCAGGGATCTCCTAAAGGTGGACGGGTTAGGGGCTGATCGGATATACCGGAGTAGGGAGTTCCAGAGGGGGGAAAGGCTCTGGAGAAGTCCTGAAGGCGATTGATCACCTCTGCGGTTTTTATTTTTTTGCGCTATAAACAAAAAAAGACTGACAATTTTGAAAAAAAAAAACAATATTTTTTGCTTTCTGTTATAAAACACATCCAATAAAAAAAAAAAAAAACAATAAGTGTATATTGATTGGTTTGCGCAAAAGTTATAGCATCTACAACCTACGGAATATTTTTATTTATTTTTTACTAGTAATGACGGCGATCAGCGACTTAGAGGGGTACTGCAGAACTGTGACAGACAAATCGGACACCTAACTGACACTTTTTAGGGACCAGTGACACTAATACAGTGATCAGCTAAAAAAATATGAACTGCCACTGAACTAATGACACTGGCTGGAAAAGGGGTTAACATCAGGGGAGATCAAAGGGTTAACCGTGTGCCTAGGTTGTGCTTACTCACTGTGGGGGAGGTGTTTTGACTATGGGAAGGCAAAGTATTGTGCCCCTGCTTAGCAGAAACACAGGATCAGTGCCTTCCTTACTGAAAGAACAGCAGCCTGCCTTGTTGTTTACATAGGCAGATTGTCGTTCTGCCTGTGCCACGTGTAATCGTCGATTCGTCGTCGAGTCCGCGGTACCTGCTGCTGGGCCGGCGCTCATGCCCCAGATCCGGAAGTGTCAGATCACCTACTAAGTACATGATCTGGCACAGAGTGGCCACCCTCCCACAGTAGATGCATGGTGGATGGTCCGCAAGTGGTTACATTTTTATTATAAAATGGAGTTTGGCTTTAAGGAGGTTATAAACCCTTCCATATACCAAGTGAAGTGACTGGCCTCAGGTGATACACAGAGATAAAACAAATCCTCCTACATAAGTTGTATCTATTTATCTTCTCTACGTCCATTCAAAGTGCAACGTTTATAAAGTTTGTCAGAGCTGAAAAAAGGGGGTGGAGAGCTGAAATCACACTCTGCAGAGTTTAGTGAGGGGAGCTCTGACAGTTGGTTAGAGGGAAGAGAAGGGACCCCCTTTCCCTTCACATAGCACACAGGAACAGAGCTGAGGCTGTCAATCACAGACTGTATGCTGGAGCTCCCTCCCCCTTTTTTTCTCTTGGTGTCAGGAAAACTTGTCGGAAGTGAGTCATGCTGATAGTGCTCTGAATTGAGATACACTATAGAGGGAAATGCTTTGTTCATATTTTATGTCTGAGGTTTACAACCACTTTAAGGGTCTTTTGGTATTGGCTTACTTTTGCCTAAAACTATCAAAAAAACAATCAAAAGAGAAATTTGTTTTAATTTAAAGTAATTAGTAATGTACTGAGTGGTGTTTCTTAAAACTGTTTCTTAAAACTGTGGCAAGCTGCGCTATGCTTCAATGGCTGAACACCCCATTTCTTTCTTTCTTACTTCCATTTCATAGGTATTTGACAGACAAAATGCATAAAATGGCATTTGGAAGATGCATCTAATGTATGATTGTTCTATAGGGCAGATGCTTAAGGCTGGGTTCATACTGCTGTGCAGAGCGGCTCACAGTAGGAGTCTGGTGCGTCCCTGTTCACCATTTGAGGTCCGATTTTGGTCTGAATTTTTGCCTGAATTCGGACCTGAAATGGACCAGAAGACGCACAGGACTCCTATGCATTTCGCTCCGCAACCGTCCCAGAGCTGTGTGAACCGGCTCCATTGAGAGCCGGTCACAGTCTCCTGACATGCGAATTTGATGCACATCCAATTCGCAATAGTGTGAACCATGCATGTGCATCTGAACTTTGCAGACACCATGAGCACTGGGTTTTATCTCAGGAGAAATTGTTTTCTTTCTGGAAGATCCCAGCTGGATGATCAGTTTTCTCCAGAGATCGATTGGCCTTGCAGTCTTTGCAAAGGTTGGAAGCAGCCCATATGGATGTACAGTACAGTCCGTGGGGGCCCATACATAGGGTGCGCATGGGCGCCGCCCCACCACTGAGCAGTCACAAAAAATAAATTAATTAATTTAGAAAAAAGTAAATATATTTTTAAAAAGGCCCCGTTAAAAAAAAATAGAAAAAATTTTCTTTAAGTGCTCTGTGTTCAGGCGCCGGACACAGTGCACTATGGGAAGTGCCACGTCAATGCAATCACAAGATTGCAGACGAGGTGCTTGATTTGCAGGCTTTTGACCTGCTTTGTGGCGCATTCCAAAGCGCCGAACAGCTTCCGCCCGTAGTATTACTACGGGAGGGAGCTTTGTCCTTCCAGTTAACTGGTCACTTCCGGTTTACATATGCTAGTGGTGAACTGGAAGGGACACAGGCAGCTCCGTGGAACGCACGGCCTGAGCAGAGCTGCCTGTAAGGTAAGTATGAGACACAGTGAGGCTGCATTTAATGGGACACAGTGAGGCTGCATTTGATGGGACACAGTGAAGCTGCATTTGATGGGACACAGTGAGGCTGCATTTGATGGGACACAGTGAGGCTGCATTTGATGGGGCACAGTGAGCCTGCATTTAATGGGACACAGTGAGGCTGCACAGTGAGGCTGCATTTGATGGGCACAGTGAGGCTGTATTTGATGGGGCACAGTGAGGCTGCATTTGATGAGCACAGTGGCTGCATATGATGGGCACAGTGGCTGCATTCAATGCTGCACAGTGGCTGCATTTGATGCTGCACAGTGGCTGCATTTGATGGGGCACAGTGGCTGCATTTGATGGGGCACAGTGGCTGCATAAGATGGGCACAGTAGCTGTATTTAATGGGGCACAGTGGCAGCATTTGATGGCACAGTGGTAGCATTTGATGGCACAGTGAGGCTGCAATTGATGGTACAGTGAGGCTGCAATTGATGGGGGTTCTTTTTTCAGAATTTTTCAGTTTGTTTGCGCCCCCCCAAAAATTTGGAGCACCAGCCACCCCCCTGAGTACAGTTGTTCCCTTATCTGAATTTTTTTTGCAGAACGAGCAGCAATCATCTTGTATCTAAACAGGTTGTCAGAGTTTCCATTTGAACTTGGTGACTTGGTGGTCATTGTAGGCATAAAATCTGTCAGATCAACAAAATGTACCCCTTGTGTAATGTGTGGGTTGTACCTCATTGCCTATATTCAGAATGTTTTTTTACTACACGCCTGTTCTTGAGCTGACAGATCAGATCTAAAAATTGGTTGTGGTAAGGTGGTGAATTTTTGTGCCAAACTTGTTCCTGTTTCCCATCTGAAAAGTTATGTGTAACACAATCATTTTAATCATTCCCTTCATGCTGGATACATCTGTGCTTATCCCCCCCTTCCTTGTGTGCCTCTTATTGGTACAATCACAATGTTCCTATTTAATGACAAAGTAAAACAGTTTGAACTACAAACATGTTATTAGTCGATGTAATGAGGGAGAAGAAGCAGTGAACAGTAAATGTCTTCCCTTTTCTGGGAACATGATTATTTTCCTTGATATTTATGCTTTTTTTCACATATCCCGCATGTTTCCGCTATTTATTCCCCTGCCAAGTCTATCTTTCCTCCTTTGTGGCATCTGCCCAACATCTGCAGAGAAGATCTTCCTTAGCCCCAGGCAAATAGCGCTCAGGCAATCCTTCTGCTGTCTGTGATAAGAGGTAGAGTGAAATTTCTTGGTCTCTAACTCAAGTTTTGTAACCCTGTTTTAGTACACAATTTGGGTTTTTAAAAGAGAAGTATGGACTTTTTTTTTTTGCACATTTATACTTACCTAGGTGGATGGCTCTAAAACTGAGAACCGAGCGATCTAACACCGCCAATCGCTCAGTTCTCACAGCTCCCTGAGCAGAGAGCTGGTGACTGTGAAGGGGGCGGGAGCGGCCATCTCAGGCTCTCGGCAGCTCGCTGAGAGGCTGAGCCTGGTGCCGATCCAGGCATGTGGGCGGATCCCGAATTCATTGTCATGATTTTGCCCAAGCCTGGACTGGCTCTGTAATGTCAGCTGACAGCGGGCTTCAGGCTGCTGTCTGCTGAAAACGGGTCACAGGAGTGCAGAATGAACTGCACTTCTGTTATCCACAGTAGAAGTACAGCCAAACATGCTTTGGTTGTACGTCTTCTTTATGTTTTTAAACTTTGCATTATCTTGGGAGCCCGAAACTCCACCCTTGCCAACATTGTAAAAAAATTCCATGAAATATTTTGCTACTGAGCCTGTGGAATCCCCAACAAGTTCCATATGTCTCTGATGACCAGTATCAACGACATTTCCAGTGTATCTGAATTGCTGCATGAAAGTACTTGTTTTTAACACAGTAATGCACTTTTATTAATTTGATTGTTTGCACGTATTTTACTTTTTTACATCTAAAAACATACTGGAATAATTGTGGCAGGTAATTAGAGACACATCAGAGAACATTGAGATGTTGACATCCATCCTTGCCCTAAAGGATCTTTCAATCTAATGTTCCTAGCAATACACACATAGTAGTGGCAATGTTGAGTGCAAGCTAATTAAAGAGACTCTGTCAGGGGGAACCAAAATAAAAACGAATGTTATAAATTACAGACAAATGCAGGAACCTCCAAAAGCTTCCTGCCATGACCTACACAATATTGCCAAAAGTATTGAGACGCCTCTTTACACGCACATGAATTTTAACGGCATCCCAGTCTTAGTCCGTAGGGTTCAATATTGAGTTGGCCCTCCCTTTGCAGCTATAACAGATTCAACTCTTCTGGGAAGGCTGTCCACAAGGTTTAGGAGTGTGTCTATGGGAATGTTTGACCATTCTTCCAGAAGCGCATTTGTGAGGTCAGGCACTGATGTGGATGAGAAGACCTGGCTCACAGTCTGCGCTCTAATTCATCCCAAAGGTGTTCTATCTAGTTGAGGTGCAGGCCACTCAAGTTCCTCCACCCCAAACTCCCTCATCCATGTCTTTATGGACCTTGCTTTGTGCTCTGGTCCAAATCATTTGGCGGAGGGGAGATTATGGTGTGGGGTTGTTTTTCAGGGGTTGGGCTTGGCCCCTTAGTTCCAGTGAAGGGAACTCTTAAGGCGTCAGCATACCAAGACAGTTTGAACAATTTCATGCTCTCAACTTTGTGGGAACAGTTTGGTGATGGCCCCTTCCTGTTCCAACATGACTGCACACCAGTGCACAAAGCAAGGTCCATAAAGACATGGATGAGTGAGTTTGGAATGAATTAGAGCGGAGACTGCGAACCAGGCCTTCTCATCCAACGTCAGTGCCTGGCCACACAAATGCACTTCTGGAAGAATGGTCAAACATTCCCATAGACACACTCCTAAACCTTGTGGACAGCCTTCCCAGAAGAGTTGAAGCTGTTATAGCTGCAAAGGGTGGGCCAACCTACTATTAAACCCTACAGACTAAGACTGGGATGCCATTAAAGTTCATGTGCGTGTAAAAGCAGGTGTCCCAATATGTTTGACAATATAGTGTATCTCAGGCTGTTCTCTTGGGCACAGCTTTGTCATTTTATGATAGTGGTAAAGCTAGCCTGCCCCTACCTACATCCTATGCAATCTAGTTGGCCAGCAAAGCTACCCATTACAGTGATGGGCCAATAGGAATGTGCAGGTCTGAGGCTTAGCAGCGGTACTTTACATGTGAGAATGGCCACAGATTTCAGTTGCCTAAATTGTTTTTCTCCTCCCACCTAACATGCAAGTTTAGATTGGTGGGAAGAAACTTGGGCATCCAATAAAGAACCCCAAGCACATAATACACCTATAACCTTAGGCAAAATCACTGTAACATGAGGCTATAGCGATGCTGCTAAATTTTTAAGAGTTGATAGGCTGAATGTCAGATGAGACACTAAAAATGGCTGCTTGCACAGTAAAACAGAAACACTTTTAAGGCTTTGAGATCTACATCTGTACCACCTGCGGCGTGTCGTCTTCCATAAAATGTTCATCAAGCAAGAGCGAAAGCAGCTTTCTCCTGTTCCCCCTTGCTTTAATCGTTCTGGAACAGACTGTAGTTTTGCATTTGTAATGAATGTAAAAATACAAAAAGCTGCTTGAAAGACGCAGTCACTCCCTCCTCCCCCTTCTATATCTTTCTTTCTGCTAATTATTATTTACCGGGTCTGCTCACAAAATCCAGAGCTCTCCATATGGTTTTCTGCTCAGAAATCAAACCAGTATTACAGCATTAACATTGCAGACAAAATAGGGCTTATTCAAAAAGCAGTTCTTAAGTCTAATAACCCATGATAACTAATCATAAAACCAAGCAAGAGAGAAAAAGAGTCAACAGTGGACAGTGCAGTCTTCGGTCAGTCTGTTAGCTTGGAGAAGGGGGGGAGGTAGGAGTAGCAGGAGAGTGCCTTGCCATCCTAGACTATGGGGCTGTGTGTTGCAAAAGAATAAAAGAACAGGAAGCACTGCCATCAATGTGTAGACTTTATTAACCCCTTTATTAACCCGGGGCGGATCCTATATCTGGCACCCCCCCCTTCACTGATCACGCCTGTACGCACTCAGCCCCCCTCACACCTCTACGCACTCAGTCCTCCTCACACCTCTATGCACACAGTCCCCCTCACACCTCTACGCACTCAGTCCTCCTCACACCTCTACGCACACAGTCACCCTCACACCTCTACGCACTCAGTCCTCCTCACACCTCTACGCACTCAGTCCTCCTCACACCTCTATGCACACAGTCCCCTCACACCTCTACGCACTCAGTCCTCCTCACACCTCTACGCACTCAGTCCTCCTCACACCTCTACGCACACAGTCCCCCTCACACCTCTACGCACTCAGTCCTCCTCACACCTCTACGCACTCAGTCCTCCTCACACCTCTACGCACACAGTCCCCCTCACACCTCTACGCACTCAGTCCTCCTCACACCTCTACGCACACAGTCACCCTCACACCTCTACGCACACAGTCCCCCTCACACCTCTACGCACTCAACCCCCCCTCACACCTCTACGCACTCAGTTCCCCTCACACTTCTACGCACTCAGCCCCCTCACACCTCTGCGCACTCAGCCCCCCTCACACCTCTACGCACTCAGCCCCCCTCACACCTCTACGCACTCAGCCCCCCTCACACCTCTACGCACTCAGCCCCCCTCACACCTCTACTCACTCAGTCCCCCTCACACCTCTACGCACTCAGTCCCCCTCACACCTCTACGCACTCAGTCCCCCTCACACCTGTACGCACTCAGCCCCCCTCACACCTCTACACACTCAGTTCCCCTCACACCTCTATGCACTCAGTCCCCCTCACACCTCTACGCACTCAGTCCCCCTCACACCTCTACGCACTCAGCCCCCCTCACACCTCTACGCACTCAGTCCCCCTCACACCTCTACACACTCAGCTGCCCCCCCCCACACACAAACACCTGTACACACTCAGCTGCCCCCCCAACCACACACACCTGTACACACTCAGCTGCCCCCCAACCACACACATCTGTACACACTTAGCTCCCCCCCCCCCCACACACACATATCTGTACGCACTCAGTCCCCCTCACACCTCTACGCACTCAGCCCCATCACACCTCTACGCACTCAGCCCCCCTCACACCTCTACGCGCTCAGTCCCCCTCACACCTCTACGCGCTCAGCCCCCCTCACACCTCTACACACTCAGCCCCCCTCACACCTCTATGCACTCAGCCCCCCTCACGCCTCTATTCACTCAGTTCCCCTCACACCTCTATGCACTCAGCCCTCCTCCCCCATCTAGGCACTCAGTCCCCCACACACACACACACACACCTGCACACACTCAGTTACCCCCCCCCCACACACAACTATATACACTCAGCTGCCCCGCTACACACACACCTGAACACACTCAGCTGCCCCCCCATCACACACACACCTGCACACACTCAGCTCCCCACCCCTACCCCCCCCACACACACACCTGTACACACTCTGCTGCCCCCGCCAATCACACACACACACCTGCACACACTCAGCCCCCCCCCCCACACACACACCTGTACACACTCAGCTGCCCGCCCAACCACACACACACACACCTGTACACACTCAGCTCCCAACCCTCCCCCACACCCACACACACCTGTACACGCTCAGCTCCCCCCACAAACACACACGTACACACTCAGCTGCCCCCACACACACACCTCTACCTGTACACACTCAGCTGCCCCCCTCACACACACACACCTACCTCTACACACTCAGCTGCCCCCCCCCCCCGTACACAAACAGCCTCCTACCTTCACTTGTACTCACATCCCCAACTTGTAAGGTGGTCTTCCTAGTCCCAGGTCCTATTTCTTTATGTCCCTGTGAGACACAAGAGGAGCTGCAATCCAAAATATAGTACACACGAGGGGTGTACATGCAGGAAGCAGCCAGAGGTGGCATTAAAGAGCCCGACTGTGAGCTGAATAACACAGAGGAGCAGCTGCTGCTGATACTCACAAATATAGAGAGCAAGCCGTAACTACAGAGCACTCGCCCTGCCTTGTTCCGTCCCTGATAGCTGGCCTGACACCCCCCTAATGTGTGGCACCCGGGGCGGCCCGCTTCCCCCCCCATTGGTACGCCACTGCCTAAGGGTAAAACAAATGTTAATGCCTAAGCACAATTTTGCAACTTTGACATGTGTTAGAAAAACCGTACATACCATCACAACTACTTTGTGCATCCAGGTGGATTCTTTTTTCAGGACAAATTGGGCTTTTATTTAGTGGTAAATGGTTATGGATATCTCCTGTTTTTTTATTATCAAAAACCTCTGCAACCTGTGCAGAGTTTATCATGGAAGCATTGCCGGGCAATGCAGGGTTGTTGCAGGAAGTGGCTGAGTGTATGAACAACAGTCAGACTGGCGTGGAATACACCTCCAGGCCAGAGCCGGAAACCAGAACCAGAAGCATGATGACATCAGGGTGTGACAGCAGAAAGACATCAGCAGCAAGAGTGTGGCTACGCATTTCAGGGCTTTCAGAATGCCTCCTTTTCAAGCCTGAATGGACAAAGGATTGCTGGAATTTATAGAGGAGGGGTGTGGGCATGGACCAATGTATATTTTTGAGCCACAGAAAGAAGGAAAACACTGACTGATGTGACTCAATGCGGGTTAACCATTGTAGCCAAAAACATTGGACAACTGCATTTTGTACATCATGGATACTAAAGGAACAAATAAAAGTTTTTTAAAAATTAGATAAAAAAGGAGATATAAAATAACATTGATGGAATTAAATTCCTATGGAGCTGTGTTGCTGGAAGCCATGCGGGAATGTGGTTCTCCTCCTGTGTGGTTCTTCCCCTGTGGTTCTTCCAGTGTGAATGGGCCCTTAAAGTGTTGTGGGACCTAAGGATGACTACAAGTATCATATGGGCTAACTGTTTTCTTTATAGCACAAAAAGAAGAAAATGAACAGCAGGGCGATGAGGTCAATAGCAAATAAAAATCACTTTAATAAGCAGCACGCTTACATTGACGTTGGCATGAAACAGCATGGATAGGGAACACCTGAGACCAAGCAGCTGTGGTCAGTGTGAGGCTGTAGGCATCACTGAGCAAACAGAGACCGCGGGTGACAGGGAGCCATTAATATCCATACTATACTTTGAGCTAGCTGGCTCTCTGTCACCCTCGGTCTCTGTTTGCTCAGTAATGCCTACAGCCTCACACTGATCACAGCTGCTTGGTCTCAGGTGTTCCCTATCCATGCTGTTTAATGCTGAATTCAATGTAAGTGTGCTGCTTATTTCAAAAAGTGTTTTTTATTTGATACTGACCTCAACACCCTGCTGTTCGTTTTCTTTAACATTGAGGTGATGATCCTACCCAGATCTTCTGCGGGAGCTGCAAAGGTTCCGGTCTCAATCCCTTCTCCTGCTCAGCCATACATCCAGTTGCCTCATCCATTCCTCTACACTGTTGATGGTCTACAGATACAGACGAAAGTTCCAATGGACCAAGGGACTTTGCACTTCCCCTAGGAGTGCCGTATATACTGTGTACGTGTACACTCTGTGGAGTTTCTTCATAGCACAACTATGGCGAGTTGGAAAGAATTGTAGAGGGGGTTTTCTCTCCCAGGGTCAGAAGGACCCGTAATGAGCGTTGGCTATCTTTTACAGGTAATAAATATATTTTTTCACAATTTCTCCACAAATCGTAATGTCGGCACTTCTAAAATGTACCTTAGGCACAGACAATCAGGCCTAAATTGTCCTAAAATTTTACTTTAAAACCAAATACCATAATATTCTTTCAATCTACTCTCAAGAAACACTACATCAGTGGTGAAGAAAGGGGGCAATTTACTCTTTTTTCTGGAGTTTGCACTTAAAGAATGGATTTTCATAAATATAAATGATCCTGTGTTTGGCGTAACAGTGTATCGTCCCCAATAAAAGGAGAAACCATCCTTCGCTCTAGTAGACGGCAGTGGGGAAAATGGAAAATATTCGTTCCATGCCTTTACACATTAACTGGCATTGCTGAAAAGCCACGGTGGTGCTAAATGGGTTATTATAATGCAATTTTTTCAGATTTTTCGCTTGACAAATTGTCTTTAGATGTCAGCATAAAACACGAGTTCCCCACCGTGGAACTGGCACTTCATGGTAGAGCCTCTCTGGGGGATAATGACACACTGGTGTGTACTCGATAAAACCACTTCATTATGCTCAATAAAGCTTGAATTATTTTTACATTCTCCTGTCAAATTGTTGACTAAAATTGGCTTAAAGTGGAATTCCAGGCTATTACTTATGAAGCTTAAAGAGAAAGTAAACCCTCATGGTTTTATATGTATACACAAAAGTTTTGCCTTCATTTCTATTTTAAACTGAATGGGTTGTTTTACAATATGATGGTTTAAATATACTTTAAAGTGAATGTAAACCCTTACAACACACTTTTACCTACAGGTAAGCCTAGAATATCTCCTAAACCTACACAGTTTAGGAGATATTTACAATTCCCTGTACAAGGATTTCATCTGCGCATGCGCCGATGCCATCTCCCACTGTGCCATTCCAATGGAAGGTCATGCCGTGACTGGCGGCTCCCACGCGCATGCGCGGGAGTGACGTTACGCGACTCCGGCCAGTCACAGAGCCGTAGTCCGCGACCCCGGAAGGAAGATGGACGCTTCCAGCCGGCGAGGAAATCGGGGACATCGCAGGCTCCTGTGTCAGGTAGGTGACACATAATAGGCTACTATGCGATGCATAGTAGCCCATTATGCTTTACCTTTGCAGGGAAACAAAGAGGAAGTAAACCCATTATAAATACCTTTTTTCTCCCCTTTTTCTTAGAAGTGATCACTAGGGGAGAAGAAACACCAGCACACTGGTCCTCCCAGTGATTAGGTCCTCCTCCTATGATTAGCACATATCTAATTATAGGAGGAGAGCAGGCTGGGTTCCCAGCACTGCTGGAAAACTGACCACGTTGTGTTCTTCTGCTTAGTGTGGTCAGTTTTTAATTGGAAAGCAGAGGGACTGACAGGAACACCAGGGATTTTACACAAAGGAAGCAATACAAAAAAAAGGATACTTTTTCATACAAGTATGGTACAGTAGGCACATAGGAATATTAAATGTTGGGGGTAACATTCTTTAAATCTGCTCCCACTCCCCCTTCTAAATCCTATTCTAACTACCCTGTTAAAGGACGATGCTTATACTTACCTATTTTGAGGACACTCTGGTCCAGTCACGTGATCTCTCCAGCATCTGGCTTCAGGGGAGAGGAGAGATCACCAACATCAGCTGCAATGCCTGGGTGGTGATGTCACCCACAGGCTTCCTATGGGTCAGCTGTCCCTCCTTGCTCCTGAAGCCACTACTTGGAGCCAATCATGTGCCTGGACTGGAGTGCCATGAGAATAGGTATGTATAAGTATCTGCCCTGAGAATAGGTAAGTATAAGTATCTTCCTAAGAGAGGGTATTTAGAATAGGAGTTTGAAGGGGGTGGAAGAAGGTTTAAGCATAGTTAGCAATTAGTCAAATTGTGACGAAACGCGTTAGCCGGAAGCTTTGACGTATGACGCAAGCACGCAGTACGCCGCGGCCATCTTTAGAGTCTGTTTTGATGCGCATTCTGATGACCTTTTACATGTGTTTGTTTCCTGTTCATTAAAGTAATACACAATTTTTAAACATACTGCACTGTGGTATTTTTTATTCATACCCTTATGAGGTAAATGCTCACTGTGGTTTGTCGATGGTATCGATGAGTTTGCTGATCTTATGGTGAAATCTACCAGAGCACGGCTGTGTTCAAAGGATTAGTGGTTATTGTTCGGATTCCTGGTGATGTTTGTTATTGATAAGGCGCTTTTGACCGCACTATAATCCGCCTCATCACTGTGGTGTCGTGTGAATCCACTTTTCTCAATGAAGCTGGTGCAGGGATTTTCACCATCTATCCACTTTATTTAATGGACTTCAAATTTTAGCATGATTTAATTGAGCGCTGCAACTTGTTTTATTACGTTTTTAATTTGTAATAAACAAAATAGTTTCTGGCTGCTATTTCTATATTGTATCTATGTCTGAGCGCCGATGTTTATTCTTCTTTTTTTAGGGGCGTTTGCATGCTGCAGCCGTGATGTTTCGCTCCCGCGGCAAAACTGACCCAACTTGTAGAGATGCTGCTCCCTGGACACTACACATTAAAGTCAATTGGGAAGTGGCACAAACGCCCCACAACTGCATGCATTGCATTTAAATTGCGGAGCATTTGTTGGCAAAATGGGGTTAAAACAGGTGGTGAGGAGGCCTCTGAACGCAGATCGGGTTTCAGAGGCAAGGAAGATTTACATGCATGTCTAAATCTACCCTAATGCCGCGTACACACGAGCGGAATGTCCGACAGAAAAAGTCAGACGGAAGCTTTTCTGATCGTATGCATGCCTCATCGGACTTTTTTTTTTGAAAATTCTGACGGACCTAGAAATGGAACATGTTCTAAATATTTCCGACGGAACCAATTCCTATCCGGAAAACCGATCGTCTGTATGCTGTTTCCGACGGACCAAAAACGACGCATGCTCTGAAGCAAGTACGAGAAGGAAGCTATTGGCTACTGGCTATTGCACTTCCTTTTTCTAGTCCCGTCGTACGTGTTGTACGTCACCGCGTTCTGGACGGTCGGACTTTGGTGTGACCGTGTGTAGGCAAGATCGCTTGAGCGGAATTCCGTCGGAGTTCCGTCTGAGAAACCTTCGGAGTTTATTCCGATGGCAAAACCGGTAAGGGCATTACTATGGTTTTTCTTTTTAAACTTTTTTTTTTGTACAGGTACAATTTTATACTTAATATTTTTTTACATTTTTTTTCCGGGAGGGGGTGGTTTGGAGAGACATCACATTTTAGGTAATTGGCTCTGATCAGTGGCTTATCAGGTACGGATCAGAGCTCTCAGTGTGTTCAGCAGCGTCTGCTGAACAGTTCTGCTATAAGTTGAAGGTCACAGAAGTGACCATGAGCTTATAGCAGAAGGAGGAATTTCGGGTCTGGGCGGCGTATGGACCAGGCAGTGAAAGGGTTAAAGATAATAATGGGTTATCAAACAGAGCACTCATCAGCTATCAGCTTATTACGAAGCTTGGGTTTGCTGTCCCATTAATCTAATTTCCTCTCCCTATACTATGATATAAAGATGTATTTCAAAAGATTTTCTTCACGGGAAGAAGCATTCTCTTGAATCTTTTCCAGCTAGATGACAAAACAAGAGCGGGGTGAGAACAAAGGTGTAGTCATAATAAAAGTCAGTCAAGGACATAATTGGGTAATATCAGGAATTACCAAAGTGTCGCTCCATTATTCCACCGTACACTTATGGAAAATTGGTGCGATGAATAGGAACAGAACCGATAAGTACAATATCAATGAGCAATTAGTATTTTTTTCACGGCCATGTATAAACGTCATTGGGGTAGATCTATACAATACAGATTGCGAGGTTTCGGTTGGATGTAAATATATACTAATGACGCTCTCCAGTCAAAAATCAACACCATTGTTTAAGCTGTTATAATGTGCTCTGCTTTCCTGTCTAAACTTACCCTTCTCTGTGCTGCTGTTGTTTGCTAAACTGATCATATACAATCTGGTTGTACAATCTCCTTAACACAAGGCAGATATAAAAGACACAAATGAATGCTGTGTTCTATTAAAAAAATACATAATTAAATGTATTTGTATTTTTAAGAAGGGTAAGTACTGAAATCTGACTTGGTATCAGATGAAAATAATTTCAGATGATATTTTGACATACTTTGAAGCAAAAGAGTCATATTGTGTGCCAGACACTTTGGTTTTGTGGTTTATGTACAACGCTGATACAACATTTGCTTGTGTGAGTATGTACTCTTTTTAACCTTCAGTAAAATACTGTTGAAAATGCACTAGGCGTTTGGGCCCTTTGTGTTCGATTTTGTTTATAGTGTTACAATCTCCCTAAGCCCCATGTTCACACAGGGGCGACTTGTCAGGCGACTTAGCCACCTGACAAGTTGCGTCCTGTTCTGTACTATGGAACCGTCCTAACAGGAGCGACGCAAGTCGCTCCGACTTAGAAAAAGGTTCCTGTACTATTTTTGGGGCGACTTCAGGCGACTTGCATTGACTTCTATACAGAAGTCGTTTTGCAAGTCGCCGCTGAAGTCGTGTGCAGGTCGCCTCGGTGAGTCGGCCTGCAAGTCGTGTTGCCCCTGTGTGAACCGGCAGTAAGAGGGCAGCATCAGCTTTATAATTATAAACCAGGTTGAGCATTACAAGGGTACACATTCTAGGGCTGTTCGTATGGTTTCTCTGGAATCCTTTAGCACTATGGTGTCAAGATACGATCTTATTGTGTGAAGTTTTTTTTTTAGAAAGAGATCCACAATGGCAGCTTTAGATTTCACATTACAGATTTCCTTTAAAGATTCATTGCAGGGAACTGGTCCCCCAAAGTCCAATGGGAAACTTCTGGAAGTGCCAATCTCTGTGTTCCTTGTGCAGCTCTCACTGGCTCCTTTCTCTGACCTTACATTTCTGCTGTATCCCATTCCCATAGTGGAGGGAGTTCAAAGACTGGATTCAGCGAGAGCTATAGGGGACCCGGAGATTTAAACTCCTAGAATTGGACTTCAGGGAACCAGTTCTTTACAATGGAAAAGAATTTAGTGGCCTGGGTAGCATAAGAGATAGTCTTTTCCCTAGAGGTATGTGCATTGATGAAAGGTTTTGATTACATGACAGGGGTGCTTTAAAATATACAGTGCCTTGAGAAAGTATTAATACCCCTTGAAATTTTCCACATTTTTTCATGTTAGTCATAATAAGATTCAGAGTGGCACATAATTGTGAAGTGGAAGGAAAATGATAAATAGTTTTCCAATTTTTTTACAAATAAATATCTGAAAAGTGTGGCGTGCATTTATATTCAGCCCCCCTTTATTCTGATATCCCTGACTAAAATCTAGTGGAACAAATTGCCTTCAGAAGTCACACTATTAGTAAATAACAGTCCATCTATGTCTAATTTAATCTCAGTATAAATAAAGCTGTTCTGTGAAGAGCTTTGTTAGAGAACCTTAGCGAACAAACAGCATCATAAAGGCCAAGGAACACTTCAGTCAGGGATTAAGTTGTGGAGAAGTTTAAAGCAGGGTTAGGTTAAAAAAAATATCCCAAGCTTTGAACATCTCACAGAACTCTGTTCAATCCATCATCCGAAAATGGAAAGAGTATGGCACAACTGCAAACCTACCAAGACATGGCCGCCCACCTAAACTGACAGGCCGGGCAAGGAGAGCATTAATCAGAGAAGCATCCAAGAGGTCCATGGTAACTATGGAGAGATCCACAGCTCAGGTGGGAGAATCTGTCCACATGACAACTATTAGTTGCACACTCCACAAATCTGGCCTTTATGGAAGAGTGTCAAGAAGAAAGACATTGGTGAAAGAAAGCTTTAAGAAGTCCCATTTGCAGTTTGCAAGAAGCCATGTGGGGGACACAGCAAACATGTGGAAGAAGGTGCTCTGGTCAGATGAGACCAAAATTGAACTTTTTGGCCTAAAAACAAAACGCTATGTGTGGTGGAAAACTAACACTGCACATCACCCTGAACACACCATCCCCACCGTGAAACATGGTGGTGGCAGCATCATATTGTAGGGATGATTTTCTTCAGGAGGGACAGGGAAGCTGGTCAGAGTTGATGGGAAGATGGATGGAGCCAGATACAGGGCAATCTTACAAGAAAACCGGTTAGAGTCTGCAAAGACTTGAGACTGGGGTGGAGGTTCACCTTCCAGCAGGACAACGGCCCTAAGCATACAGCCAGAGCTACAATGGAATGGTTTAGATCAAAGCATATTCATGTGTTATGCTACAAAAGTCCGACAGCCTGTCCGACAGACTTTCAACGGTCTTTTGGTGGACTTTTAGCGGACTTGTGGCAGACATTCTAACGAACGGACTTGCCTACATACGATCACACAAAAGTCCGACGGATTCGTACGTGATGACGTACACCGGACTAAAATAAGGAAGTTGATAGCCAGTAGCCAATAGCTGCCCTAGCGTGGGTTTTTGTCCGTCAGACTAGCACACAGATGAGCGGATTTCTGGGTCCGGCGTAGTTACGACGTAAAGATATGAAGCATGTTTCAAATCTAAAGTCCGTCAGATTTGCGGCTGGAAAACTCCGCTGAAAGTCCGGGGAAGCCCACACACGATCGGATTGTCAGCCGTATTTTGTCCGTCGGCGTCCGTCGGACTTTTGTAGACGAAAAGTCCGACCGTGTGTACGCGGCATTAGAATGACCGAGTCAAAGTCCAGACCTGAATCCAATTGAGAATCTGTGGCAAGACTTGGAAAATTGCTGTTCACAGACGCTCTCCATATAATCTGACAGAGCTTGAGATATTTTGCAAAGAAGAATGGGCAAAAATGTCACTCTAGATGTGAAAAGCTGGCAGAGACATCCCCAAAAAGACTTGCAGCTGTAATAGCAGTGAAAGGTGGTTCTACAAAGTATTTACTTTGGGGGGGGGGGGGCTGAATACAAATGTACGCCACACTTTTCACATATCTATTTGTAAAAAAATTTTGAAAACCATTTTTAATTTTCCTTCCACTTCACATTTATGTGCCACATTGTGTTGGTCTACTCTATCACATAAAATCCCAATAAAATACATTTACGTTTTTGTTTGTTACATGACAAAATGTGGAAAATTTCAAGTGGTATGAATACTTTTTCAAGGCACTGTACATGTTTTTTTAAAAACTGGCTGATTGATCATATTCAGAGGAGCAGAATAGGGAAGCTTCTAGGAATCACAGGATTCTCCCTATAAGGGATTCAAGCTTTTTTTTCTTAGTTATAAGACCAGTTATGATGATATGCTTAGGAGGAGAGGGTTGGCACACAGTTTCTGTTTTTGTTTTCTTGAAAATGTTCCTGACTATTAGATTTGTAGGGACTGAAGCCTTTATAAACTTACACTGTGGTTGTGTTGTGTGTCTAGATCGGACACATAAAATGCTTAGCGGGAGTTGTTTTAAAACTCAGGAAATCTCTGCAATCCATCTATCAGGCGGCACAGCCGGCAAACAAGCTGAGTTTACGAAATACCTCTTTTTATGTCTCCACTTAAAAAATGAATTTATCTCTTCATGTGGAGGGTGTTTTTTTTTTTTTTGCCAAATGAAAACGGCCACTGTTTGATGCCTCCGGTTACCGTGGTGCCCTGGGGGATAACGACATTAGCTGCCACCTTCAAACTCCTTTGTCAGCGGGTGGTAAATATACTGAATGTTTCACCATTATAAACACATTAGACCAGAACGGCTGATGCTACATTCCTTTCGATGTGTTGCTTTGGGGCCTTTTCAGAATCTGTTCGCCTAAAAAACATTTACTTCAACAAAACATGTCCTGTGCATTGGCGCCAGGGGTGCATCTCTGCTGAAAAGCCTGCATCAGAAGTCTTGGCTTCAAAGAAGAACACTAAGTTTTTTCCTTACTAATATAGAGAACCTCTTTACCCTACATTTTGTGTCAGTGCCTGCTCCTTGCTCTAAAGCAGTGGTCTTCAAACTGTGGTTCGGGGGTGCCGGATGTGACCCTTTGCTTGCCTTAATCTGTCCCTTGGGGCACTATTCCTTCCACTGACACTAATGATGGAGAACCATTCTTCTTACTGACACCGTAAATGGTGCACTATTATTTTCATTGCTATCAATTATGGGGCACTATTCCACCCATTGAAACCAATGATGAGGCACTGATGCTGGGGCAATTTCTACACACAGTGACCACAGTCTGCCCCCCTCTAAAGCCTAGAGGACATTAAACTGGCACTTTGCTTAGAAAGTTTGGAGATCCCTGCTCTACAGCATAGTGACTGACAGCAAAGGTCGCACGGAGAGGAAGGTTTTATTCTATTGTAATAGTAAAGGGTCGGACCATACACAGGAGTAAAAATTTATATATTTTTGCACATGTGCCTAGAAGTTAGAAATTTTGGGAAGCCAATCAAGGTCTTTTTATTTCCAGAAAGGTTTTTAAATACCGTATATACTCGATTATAAGTCGATCCGAGTATAAGTCGAGGCCCTAATTTACCACAAAAAAATGGGAAAAACTTAGTGACCCGAGTATAAGACGAGGGTGAGAAATGCACAGCTACTGTAAGTGGAAAAGAGGGTCAACAATGCCCATTTGCAGCATCACTGTGCCCATTTGCAGCCATAGGTCCCCCGAACTTCAAACTCGGTAGTTAAGGGTTCCAAGATGCCCCTTAGCTGCAGCCAAAATTTGGGGCCTCTGAACCCAAAGGGTCCCGAAATGACATTGCTGCAGATGGACACAGTTAACCGAATTTGGGGCCCTGTATCTCGGGGCCATTTAGTGCTAGGAACCCCAAATTTGGTGTGCAAACCCAGTGGAACTAGCACCATAAAATATTCAAAGCTGGGGTTTCTAGCACCAAGTGGCTCCGAGATACAGGGCCCCAAAAATCGGTTCAGAAAATGTCAAGCACTCTTCTGCAGCAGAGAATTACATTTTCCAAACCAGGTTTGGGGCCCCGTATATCAGGGCCACTTGGTGCTAGGAACCCCAGCTTTGGATATGTTATGGTACCAGATCCACTGGGTTTGCACACCAAATTTGGGGTTCCTAGTACCAAGTGGCCCTGAGATACGGGGCCCCAAAGTCAGTTCAGAAAATGTCAAGCACTTTTCTGCAGCAGAGAATGACATTTTCCAAACCGATTTTGGGGCCCCGTATGTCGGGGCCACTTGGTGCTAGGAACCCCAGCTTTGGATATGTTGTGGTACCAGTTCCACTGGGTTTGCACACCAAATTTGGGGTTCCTAGCACAAAGTGGCCCTGAGATACGGGGCCCCAAAGTCGGTTCGGAAAATGAACTTTTTTGCTGCAGAAAAGTGCTTGACTCGAGTATAAGTCGAGGGGGGCACTTTCAGCACAAAAAATGTGCTGAAAAACTTGACTTATACTCAAGTATATACGGTAATTTTTGACCTAATCATTGATTCTGTCATGTTGTGGTAAAGAGGTTACAGAGCCTCACACCTCAGGCACCAACAACGAAATCTGCTATTGCCTGGCGTCTGGTGTAATCTATGTTTGAGGGATTGAGCCTGCTAAATCTGTCTGTAAATAGTTATATTGCTTCTAGTAAGTCTCATACCAGCTATGGCCAGGATTGGTTATCCCTTTCCTGTTGTGTGCGTTAAAGCTGATCAACAACACCTGTGTTCTTGCATTAACTGTCACTTGACCATCTAAATGCAAACTGTGCAATTGGCTGCTATACCTGAGAATTGTTACATAGGATGCGGTCACATGCTCCCCTATAGCTGCAATCACTGGTTAGAAGCAGTAACAAGAATGCTGGTGAGGTGAATATAACTGGTGTGGTCATACTCTGGTGCCTATTGGACTGCACGGTCATATATAGACCCTCCAAGCCCTACCACCACTGCGTCCTGTAGTGACATAAGGGCGGAAGATGGAACAAAAGAGCACTATGGACAACATAGGCATCTGACACTTCCAAAAGTACCAAGAGCCTAATGCCGCGTACACACGGTCGGACTTTTTGACAACAAAGGTCCGACGGTCTTTCCGACGCACTTTTGACGGAGCTACGACGGACTTTCGACTGACTTTCCAAGGATCGGACTTGCCTACACACGATCACACCAAAGTCTGACGGATTCGTGATGACGTACGAACGGACTAAAATAAGTTGATAGCCAGTAGCCAAAAGCTGCCCTAGCGCCGGTTTTTGTCCGTCGGACTAGCATACAGACGAGCGGATTTTTCGACCAGATTCGAGTCCGTCGGAAAGATTTGAAGCATGTTCCAAATCTAAAGTCCGTCAGATTTTAGACCAAAAAAGTCTGCTGCAGTTCCGATGAAGCCCACACACGGTTGAAATGTCCGCCGGACTCGGTCTGTCGGACCAGTCCGGTCAAAAAATCCGCCCGTGTGTACTCGGCTTAAGAGTCTTATGGAGGACGCAGCGGTTTATCAGAGGAAAGTTAGGAGACACAGGCCAGTGGAGAGATGAGTATAAGAGGCTTCTCTGGCTACATCTGGCTTATTTTTTTTAAAGAATTTTGTACACTCCAGTTTTAGTAAATCAACCACTTTGTCTATATATATATATTTTTTTAACCTGGCAGGGTTGCTTTAACCACTTCAACAAGGCCTACATCATGAAATACAGCCATGGCTCTAGCAGGAAATAAAACCTCATCATTGTTTTAGCTGGAGTCCTAGAGCTAGGAACCTCTAATAGCCCTTGCACACTGGGGCGGGGGGCGGCGTCGGCGGTAAAACGCCGCTATTATTAGCGGCGTTTTACCGCCGGTATGCGGCCGCTAGCGGGGCGGTTTTACCCCCGCTAGCGGCCGAGAAGGGGTTAAATACCACCGCAAAGCGCCTCTGCAGAGGCGCATTGCCGGCGGTATAGCCGTGCCGTCCCATTGATTTCAATGGGCAGGAGCGGTAAAGGAGCGGTATACACACCGCTCCTTCACCGCTCCGAAGATGCTGCTGGCAGGACTTTTTTTACCGTCCTGCCAGCGCATCGATCCAGTGTGCAAGCCCTCGGGGCTTTCACACTGGAATGCAAGGAGTGGCACTTTCGGGGCGGTTTGCAGGCGCTATTATTAGCGCAATATCGCCTGCAAACCGCCCCAGTGTGCAAGGGCTCTAACTGTAGTTACATAGTTAGTCAGGTTGAAAAAAGACACAAGTAAATAATAAAATAAATTGGTCATATGGTCATTGTGAGAGCCGAAATGGAGACTGCGAAAAAGCTTTTCTAAAAAGAAACTTGGCTCTGTATCCAAAAGTGTTCTCCCTCTTGGCAAGTCAGCTATAGCTATACAATAAAGGATACTTGCTTCATTGTTACAGGCAGTCCCCGAGTTACGAACACCCGAGTTAAAAACAACTCCTACTCACCTAAATGCCGGTCGCTTGTGCTCCACGCTGGTCCTGGGTACCTCCTAGAAGCTATCTTGCAGCGCCGGACACATCCCACACTGCAGTACTACATGTAATGCATGGCCAAAAGAGCCCCAGATAACATAACTGCATGCCCAGAAGCACCCGGAACATCCCACATCCCTGCCCAGGCTGAAGTTACACTTAAAAATACACTGTCCTGACTTACACACCAATTCCACTGAAGAACGAACCTATTGTGTTCTCAATAGGTTCTCAGGGACTGCCTGTATTAGTATGGACCCAATATAACTTGCAGTACTCATTTTATATTATAGAGACAGAGTATATAAAATATGTTTTTTCTCCTTTTAGAAATTTTTTTCCCCCAGTACTAATAGTTTTTTTTTCCATAATTTTTATTGTTTTCTGAATAATTTGTACAAACAAGAGGTTATCATACAGAATGTGTCAAATAACGCTTATATTGGAAGAATGGTAAATACAGTATGTGCGGTTTGTGTCCAAGTCAATGGCATGCATTGGGGTCTGTCAGTTAACAAGACACAGTGGAGTCCTAACAGAGAGAAGTTATAGCAGCCCGAGAATAACAGGATTTCATTAGAGAAGCTCAAAGATAACAAATATGATAGGTCAACACATTTTGGGGAATATATGCTTCCACCTTTATGAGGGCTTAAAGTGCTGCTTTACTTAGATTCTCAGTGGTTAAGATGGGATTAAAAATGAACTTCACCCTTCAAGTCATTTTTTTAACGCCCAATTACCCTGTTCATTGGGTTCTCCTCAAACATACATGTCTAGCGAATCCAGCTTTGTCCTGCTAAAATCTGCCAATGCTTCATGCCTCAGGTGGCCACCGCATTCCTGCATGCACTGTGTCATCAGGGAGCCTGCTGCAAGAACCAGGAAGAGACGGGCCGGCTTCCTGATAAAGTGCAACGGCACATATGCATACCTCCCAACTTTTTGAGATGGGAATGAGGGACACCTATCAGCAAAAGTATGCAAGCATAAGGCACGCCCCCTACCACGCCCCTTTAAAGGAGAATTGTACAAAAAAACAAGATTGGTTAAACCCACAAGTGCTTTTTTTTAACCACTACTATTCCTTTTTATTGGCTTTTGGAATTTACAAATGCAGCAATTTAGAAATCAGATGAAAGGTTTAGCGCTGGAAAACACTTTTTGATACTTGCATTTTATATACAACTATATAGATAAGACCAAAATGAGGGAGAAATGAGGAGGAATGAGGGACAGAGGGACATTGCTCCAAATCAGGGACAGTCCCTTGAAATCAGGGACAGGTGGGAGCTATGCATATGATGTAGAGCAGCGATATGCAATTAGCGGACCTCCAGCTGTTGCAGAACTACAAGTCCCATGAGGCATAGCAAGACTCTGAGAGCCACACCCAGAGGCAGAGGCATGATGGGACTTGTAGTTTTGCAACAGCTGGAGGTCCGCTAATTGCATATCCCTGATGTAGAGTATCCTCTTAAGATGCCTGACATCAGTATCCTCACAAGCTGCAGGCAACTAGAACATTATTCTCACCTAGGTGAGAATCCTTGAAGTCCCGGAGGGAGGAAGAAAAGAAAAGAAATACAAAATAAATATCCAATTGTGAGGTTGGGGGGGGGGGGGTGTAGGAGTGAGATGCTGGGAAGCGGGTGGGGAGGGTAAAGTTCCGCTTAAAAAATGGCGTATTTAATCCAAAAGCATGCTTCAGTAACTGGTTTTGAGAAAGCCTTTAAGGCCGGCGATGCACAGTTCGAATCGCAGCCAGTTCAGCAGGAACTGGCCGAGGTTCGAACCGTTAATGGGCAGGCTGAATGTACCAAGCTATTGATCGACCAACTTGGGTACAAACAGGCTACCAGATATTCGCAAACGGCTGCTATAGCTGATAGCAATAATCGCTTTTTTCTCCCAGCGGGCAAAGCTTCCCCTTTCCTGCTCCTGCCCCCCATGTCAGGAAAAGACAATGGCCCGGCAGGAGGGATTCCCCTGTCAACAATGAATGTGTTGATGGGGAATCGTGCAAACTTCTTTCCTGCAACACCTGAAAAACGCCCAAACAAGCAAAATCCCATTCATTTCAATGGCACCTGTTTACATCTGAGCATTTTGTCACCTGAAGCAAAACGCCTGAAAAAATGCTCTAAGCTCAAAAAAGAACATGAGATTCTTTGGGGCAGATTACAGACGTTTTTCTGCCTTTAAGGCTGGATTCACACCTATGCATTTTTAGTGCTTTTTGCAATTTGCAGATTTGTACTACAGTCCATTTACCATGGTTTCCTATGGAACACGTTCTGTTGTGCAAATCTGCAAAATGCAAAAAGCACTAAAAATGCATAGGTGTGAATCCAGCCTTACATTGGTGACCTGAACAAAATTGAGGCAAAAACGCAGTAAAAACGCGCGACTTTGAAACGCTCAGGTGTGAATGCAGCCTTAGGGCCAGTTCACACCAGATGCAGTTCCGTGCGCTTTTTTTCTGCCCTAAACATGCATGCACAGTGTTTTCCATGTATTCCAATGGCTCTAGTTCACAACATGCAGTCAGTTTCCGGTGCAGAAACCGACCGGAAACTGACTGCATGGTGTGAACTAGAGCCATTGGAATAAATGGAAAACACTGTGCATGGATTTCGTGCAGAAAAAAAGCGCACGGAACTGAACGGAACTGCGTCTGGGGTGAACTAGCACTAAAAGTGTCAAAAGTCCACTACAGGACTTTTGAAATAGGATAAATTGACAAAAACTCATATATAGAGATTAGTCGCTTCCGGATCAACCTTTTTCCCACAGAGGCTGCAGATCCAATAAACAGTATTTTCCTGGAAGCCTGGACCACTTTCAGTAATGACTGTGTGCATGCCTGTTCCTGGAGGATAATCCAGCGTGGACAGGAAAACAAACAAATACTCAGTAACAAAAAATCAAAACCGATCGAGGCTCAATGGATTGCAGAAAATCCATATCTTCAATTGCATGACAGTTATTGGGTGTTAAAAACGCTAGGAGGGATAAAGTGTTCTCAGCCCTCGCTTTGTTTTATTTTAATGACTTACAAGTGACGCTTAGGGAGGACAGCACCGGGAATAAATCACCAAACTTTCCTAAAGCTATCTGTCAAACCTGTAAACTTCTAAGTAACTAATGGCTGTTACTTTATATAGTAGTTTTAAAAAGGAAACTATTGTGTAACTTCAGTGAGTTACAGTACGTTTTACCTAAAAATACATTTTTGACGCACACACTGACAAATTTTCAAAATTCTTGTGTAAATAATTCTCAGAGGATCACAACTTGAGCATTTAGCAATTTTCAGAAAGTGTTTACTGAGCATCAGCAGAGCTCAACACTTCGCGCAGCTTGCTAAAGGCCCTGTCAAAGCTTGCAAAATGCTTGTTAAAGCTACAGCCAGCAGCCTTAATTAACGGTTGTCGAGGTGGAGCTAGCGGGATGGTGGCGTCACGATATCTACATCATCCAATCAGAGAACACTTTGCATTTATTGAGAAAAGAAAAGTGCTCCCTGAATGGTGCCTGTGCTGAGTGAGCAACCTTGTGCATTCGGTTAATGGCCGGAGAGCCGTTCGGTATGGGACCCGGAAGCTAGAGGCAATCCAAGCAGTAGCGGTAACTGCTACAGCGATTTCCAGGATCCCACAGGTATGGCACATACCAGCTGGACCAATATAGCTATGTATGAATGCCATACCTAAACTTCAGCTTTCAGCAGTTACAGCAACAGCTTTTGTTTTCTGTTGCAAAAAAATGTTTAAGCAACATCAATAAAAGTCGACCCCTTTTATGTACCCCCAGCAGTGTTTTATCCTTTTTCCCCCAACCCCGAAACGCTCACTTTTGCTAGACAGCTTAGCCTGCATGTAAACATGGGGGAAAATATAAAGACTTGAAAAAACGATAAGCAATGTCTTTAATCCCATGCAGTTACCAGAAAACAATATTTTTCACTATAGTGGAACCTTAAAAATTCATCATGAATATTCCCTTAACTTCCTTTTGCTACAACAGAACAGCTTGTAGGCGAGTTCAATCTGTTTTCTGCAGGTGGCGCTCATCCACAGCAGTAGTGCACGCGTAGAGGAAGTCAGGAGGAACATGGTTCCTCTATGGTTTACTGAGTCACTGGGGCAGCAATCCAGTTGGATGCTGGCTGCCCATGTGACTCTGGTGGCCATCTTGGGCGTGGTAGATTCTATTTAGGACCCTGGCCCCTGGGTTTGGTGCCCATTCACGTGTGGGTAGTGTAGGGACAGGTTACCCATCTGTCAGGGTCAATATTAGTGGTAAGGAAAGGTTCCAGATGAGTAGGGAATGGTTAGGGCTCCGCACTCTCTTCGGATACCTACTAATTTGGGCCAAATGCTGTCAATTTGGCTGAAACCTGCTCCGCTATGCGCGGTTGGTTTCCGTGAGTGTTCCCGGTTGGGCCTCCTTCCACTGGGTTTGTTGTGAACTGTTTTGCCTTTACTTCAGTACAAGTTCCATTATTTGCACTTGGACTGTGAGTGTTATTGCCACCGCACCACCAGCTAATCTGAAAGTTTGCTAACCAAAGCCTTCACATACTACATTAGCTCTGCTTGTAAAGTAGGAAAGGCTCTCACTGCATTGCGTGGGCCTGGAAGTCCTGTTCAGGTATAACATATGATGCTGCGATATAAGATTGGCCACGCACAGGAAATTAAATCTCTGTAGATTCACCTGGCTCAATAAACTTTACTTGAAAAGGCTTTTTCTAAAACGAAAATGGAGTTCTGTCATGTGGCCTACTTTGATAGAAACAGCGTTTAATGAAATGCTTATTAACTAGAACTTTAGCGGCTTTCATTACACAGCTCTTTGGCTTACAAATCAGATGGATTAATACTGCCTCTCGCGTTTTCTTTTTCTTTTTTTTTTCCACTGTTAGAATGAATGTACTTTTGCAGACATTACTGGCAGAATTAAAAATGTACCCATTAGTTCAATGTCACAGATAAACCCATGACCCATGAAAGATAAATCCTTTTGCTGCTTAGAAGTGCCGTAACTAAGAGCAGAATGTGTGTGTAACAAAGAAGGCATAGACGAGAAGAAGTGAGATGTATGAACTTTGTTCTGCTCTATATTTAGGTGTACCTGACAGCATGGCCGAGAGATGCCTCTGCTCTGTGCTTTTTTTCACAAGTCAGCTCTCAGCTTGTGGCTTCCCAATTCGTGCTTTCACAGATTAAAAAACTGCGCCCATTGCATGCAGAGCAGCCCTCACACAGTTACATGCGTTGAAGGGTCACTGCTCCCAACAAGATCAGAGGGCCTTAAAAATACGTGACACATATGTTAATATCTATCGGAACTGAATCACTATCAACTAATGGCAACAGTCTGGGTATTTTTTTTTTTTTTAAATCAAGTAATCTTTATTTAGAAAGCTTTTCTTTTTTACAAATACAAACATTCACCGCAATTATCTCATACACATTTTTACTTACATTACTTACGCAATACTGCGCTACTTCTTATATCTTAGTATCCCTTTACATTGCATTATCTCCATTTAAAAATCACTTATCATCTGTCAAGGCATACCCTCATAATCTTTTATCTTTCTATTGTCATTTCCAAAAAAAAAAAAGCCTAGAGAGAGATTATTTATCTTCAATAACTCCATATTTTGTCCTTCCACATATTCCTCCATTTTACACATTTTATTTTCTTGTTTTTCTTATTTATCGCTTTATCTTAAAGTGACACTAAAGCTTTGTTTTTTTTGTTTTTTTTTGTTTTTTTAAATAACAAACATATCATACTAACCTCCACTGTGCAGCTTGTTTTGCACAGAGTGGCCCCGAACATCCTCTTCTGGGGTCCCTCGGTGGCTCTCGCGGCTCCTCCCCGCATTAGATAACCCATTAGGAGAAGTGCTCTCCCGAGGGGGTTACCTTGCGGGCGCGCTCCCGAGTCATTCGGCGTCCTTAGAAGCCGAATGTATGACTTGGCCCCACCCCCCCGGGTCATTGGATTTCATTGACAGCAGAGGCAGCCAATGGCTGCGCTGCTATCAATCCATCCAATCAGGACCTGAGACACCGGCTTTTTCTGGTGTGCTCGTCCCCAGGACGAGATAGAGGGGGTACAAGTAAGTAAAACGGGGGCTCGGGGGGGCTGCAACATTACAGGAGGTTTTTCACCTCAATGCATAGAATGCATTGAGGTGAAAAACCTCAAAGGTTTTCAACCCCTTTAATGATTATTTTCCCTATTTAACCAAGGTTCCCATATTTTCTTAAAGCGGAGTTCCACCCAAAAATGGAACTTCAGCTTATCCAGTTCCTCCCCCCCCCTCTGATGTCACATTTGGCACCTTCACAGAATCTGCAGTGATCTACGCCATGTCCAGCCCCTCCTCCGCCCCCCCCCCCCCCCCGCTGTCTTCTGGGAGACACACAGTTCAGGACTCGCGCATGCACAGTAGGTAACCAGGCTGTGAAGCCGCAAGGCTTCACTTCCTGATTCCCTTACTAAAGATGCCGGCGCCTCCACCCGGGAGCCAAGGGACGTGTCAGCTTCGGGTGAGGACATCGCTGGAGCCCTAGACAGGTAAGTGTCCCTATTTTAAAAGTCAGCAGCTGCAGTATTTGTAGCTGTTGACTTTTATTTTATTGTTTTTCGGCGGAACTCCGCTTTAAGTACCTCAGCATTTCCTCTTTTATATTATATACAGATCTTTCTTGCCTAATTGTATCATCTTCTTCTTTTATCCATTCTATATGGGTTGGTGGATTTACTGCTAACCATTTTCTCGTTAATAATTTCTGCACTAAGAACATACACCTAATTAATGCCATTTGCCTTCTATTTGTTATTCCCTCTTCCCCTATATACCCCAAAATACATGTTATAAAATTTAACTCAAGGGCAGCTCCAAAGATTTATTTCATAGTGTCAATAACCTCCCCCCAATATCTATGTAATTTTGGGCACCTCCACATCATATGGATAAGATCTCAATTCGGATCTCCACATCTTGGACATTTGGCGTCTAGCCTCCACCCAAACAAGAATAGATTTCGGGGGGTATAGTATGTTCTGTAGCAACAAATGCGAGGTTCTCTGAGAAGTGGATAGGGATACCAGCGATCCAGCACCCAATATTCGTCTCCACTGCTCCTCCGTTATCTCTCCTAGGTCTTCCACCCATTGGTGCCTACAGGGAAGTTATTCCTTCCCATCTATCGCCACTTCACATATATTTCCATAAATCCCTAATATCAACCCTTTAGACAGACTTGCATCAATCACTTTGCGGAGAATAGTGATCTCACTCCATTCCAGCAGCTTTTCTTTAAATTGTTTAGCTAATGCGTGTCTAATTTGTAAATATTCATAGAAAGATTGTCTTGGGATTTCATATTCCTCTCTAAGCTCCTGAAATTATTTAATAATTGTCCCTCTGTCCAGTTGGACCAGTCGCACTAAACCACACCTCTCCCATTCCTTACTTCTCTCTATCTTTTCAATTTCCTGTAGAATGTTTATTATCTCATATGGGAGAAAATTTGGTGTAACCTTGGTATCCTAGCATCCCCTTAACTACCTTCCACAGCTTTTTGACCAATTCAAATGTAGGTGTCTTAAATAGAAAAGGATTCAGCCTCCAAAGCTTCCATTATTGTGTTGTGGTTTGTTCCCAGGAGCATTGTTTTCCCATTGAAATCCTCTCCCTCGGGAAGGTTACATCCTCTCAGGTTCTGCAATTGTGCTGCCAAAAGTAGCTCCAGGGGTGTGGCACCGCCAAACCCCCTTTGTCATTCGGCAATTGCAAAACCTGTAGTTCTATCCTAGGTTTTTTTCTCTTCCATATTCGCTCCCTACAAATGACATCTACCTGCAAATTACAGAGGTAATCTGCGCCACACCTTCCCCTTACATTTAAGACTATCTATTAGTGGGACTAAATTACTACTAATATATGTTTTGGGTTTATAGTTATGTATACTCCCAAATACTTAATTGTATTAGCTATTTCCATCTGCGAAACCCCAACAGGTAAGGGAGCCTCCATAGGGTCTACTGGTAGGAGCATTGACTTTTCACAATTTATCTTCAGACCAGAGAGCTGTCCAAAGTTTTCTATCACATCCATCGCTGCACTTAAAGAGGATTGTGTATCCCCTAAAAATAAAAGTATATCATCTGCGTACAACACAACTTTCTCTTCTTCCGATATTCTCTTAAACCCTTGGATGTTTAACGACGATCTAATGGCTATGGCCAATGGTTCCATTGGCAGGGCAAAGAGCAGGGTTGATAAAGGACACCCCTGCATTGTCCCCCGGGTCAACGGAAATGTCTCTGAGCACTGACCATTGAATAGGTTTTCTTGGTAAGATACAGAAGTAGACTGCTAGGCCTTGGAGATTATCCACCTTGTTCTGGAGGGTTAAAACCCTTCTTCATCAGGCAGGCATGTAACTGAAGAGAATAGTGGACAACAAATTGCAAAATAAAAGGATAAATGGTAATGCTGATATGGGTCCCTGGTCTCTTCAATTGCTGCCAACATTTAAGCCCTGACAAAGGGGAAATTTTGGGCCACTGAAACCCATCTTTTGGCCCCTTTTCATGTGCAATAAAGACTTACTGGACTCATAATAGGCCTGGAGCAATCTCATCCTTTCAGCACTTTTCAAACTACTCTGGGGACTCCCAAATCCTAGCTCTTCTACCCTTGGGTCCAGTGCTCTACCAACACATCTTCTGGAGATTAGAGCCAGCTAAGATGCCACTTAAAGTGGTTGTAAAGGTAAAAGTTTTTTTTTTTTGTTGTTGTAAAGGTAGAAGGTTTTTTTTATCTTAGTGCATCCTATGCATTAAGATAAAAAACCTTCTATGTGCAGCAGTCCTCCTCAGCCCCCCTAATACTTACCCAAACCCATCTCAATACAGCAATGTTGCACAAGAGACTCGGCTGTAGGGGATGCCCCCTCCTGATTGGCTGAGACACACAGCGGGCACTATTGACTGTCGTTGCTGTCTATCAAGAGCCAATGAGAAGAGAGCGGGAGCGAGGCTGAGCCGCAGCTCCGTGTCTGAATAGACACACAGAGCAGCGACTCGGGTGCCCCCATAGCAAGTTGCTTGCTGTGGGGGCACTCAGCAGGAGGGAGGGGCCAGGAGCCCCAGCGAAAGACTCGAGAAGAGGATGATCTGGGCTGCTCTGTGCAAAACCACTGCACAGAGCAGGTAAGTATAACATGTTTTTTATTTTTAAACAAAAAACAATACTTTAGTATCACTTTAAAAATATCTAAACCACAAATGTAATTTTTCATTTAGTTTTGGATACGGTACAGAATATTTAAAACTCCTTTCGCTTTTTATTGATCGTTCTCACCAAAGCATAAAGTTGTGGGAAATCCAAATTAGGGATTTCCCTTCATGTTAGAAAGATTTTCTGCCACTTCCACTTCTGTCTCAGGAAGAGTTAGCAAAGGGAAATCTCTCCTCATATGTACAAGCAAAACTTTCTTTCTAGTTATGGATAGAGTAGGAAAGGATAAAAAAAAACCCTATCAGGTTTTATTGCTGCATGTTCCCCTGCTGGATAGAATTACCCAACCAATCTGTAACCATGACTGAAGAAGATCAGGGGTCTCCAAACTTTCCATTTCAATCATTTTTATTGTTTTGTCTACAAACGTTCTAAACAAAGGGACAATTTACTGTCCTTCAGACTTTAGTGGGCCTGGACTGCGGCCAGTGGGAGTAGATAATGCCTCAGTCTTGGTGGTCATTGGGAGTAAAAAAATGACATAGCGCCCTTGTGGTCAGTAAAGGAGGAGTGGGAGGAATAGTGCCCCAATTGTTGGTGTCAGTGAAAGAAACAGTACCCCATTGTTCATGTCAGTGGGGGGAATAGTTCCCCATCGTTCGTGTCATAGGGGGGAATAGCTCCCCATCGTTCATGTCAGTGGGGGGAATAGTTCCCCATCGTTCATGTCATAGGGGGAATAGCTCCCCATTGTTCGTGTCAGTGGGGGGAATAGTTCCCCATCGTTCGTGTCAGTGGAGGGGGAATAGTTCTCCATCGTTCGTGTCAGTGGGGGGAATAGTTCCTAATCATTTGTGTCAGTGGGGGGAATAGTTCCCCATTGTTCCTGTCAGTGGAGGTAATAGTTCCCTATCGTTCAAGTCAGTAGAGGGAATAATTCCCCATTGTTCGTGTCAGTGGGGGGAAAAGTTCCCCATTGTTGGTGTCAGTGGGGGGAATAGTTCCCCATTGTTTGTGTCAGTAGGGAGAATAGTTCCCCATCGTTGGTGTCACTGAGGGGAATAGTGCCCCATCATGGTGTCAGAAGAAGTAGTTGCTCCATCATTGGTGTCACTGGGAGAAATAATACCCCATTGCTGATGCCTGAAGGAGGAATTATGCCCCACTGTTGGTGTCAGTGGGAGGAATAGTGTCCCAAGTGCCGCATAAAGGCAAGCAAAGCAGTTTAGAGACCACTTCTGAAGATGATGGGAAATCCAAAATTTTACAGTTGCCACAAGGACAGGAGGCAAGGGTAAATCTCTAAACGGGGAAACCTGTTCCAGCAACATCAGGATAGGGTTTTTTCAGAGGAATTGCCCTCACTTGGTAGAGATTTCCTTTCACTTTCTGTTGCTTCACAATTGCAAGCAAAAAGCGGAGAGAAATCCACCCAAGGAGATAGAGATTTTAGCTTTACATACTATCCCCCTAAAAATGTGTAGATTTATCTTCCACTTTAGATTGCCTCACTAACCTGTTCAGTAGCTGCTATAATTGAGTTTGTAGGGATGGAATATTGTACAGTTCACGTGTCCTCCCCTGAGGAACACTCAATATCTGTTACATTGTATTACCATTGATTAAACCTGTGTAGGTCTAGTATGGGTATACATTCCTGCTCAGAGCACAGTTATTGGTTATTTAATATCCTGGCTGGCAAAATCACATATTGTTTAAAGCTGTTGCACTTGTCACAATATAGAATGATATTTATTTTTAGTCTTGAATTATGTATATTTTAATGCTTTTAAAGTGGTAGTAAAGGCTTTTTTTAAATTAATAGCTACAGGTAAGCCTATAATAAGGCTTACCTGTAGATACAGTAAATATCTCCTAAACGTGCACCGTTTAGGAGATATTTACTTTAGCACTGCCAGTGATGAAACTGGTGCATGCACACTGCGCTATCTCAATGGATGGTGTGCCATCCGTAGAGAGAACTGTCGTGATGTAATCGCAGCTCGGCCAGTCAAACAATAGCTGCCTGAGAACCTGGAAGGAAGACTGGGTGAAGATGGAAGCCCCCCGGTGACAGTGTGCCATTGGAGGGCTTCATTTTCAGGTAAGTCTTTCAAAATGTGCTAGTATGAGATGCATACTAGCATGTTATGACATTAATTTGCAGGCTTTAAGTCAACTCAAAAAAACTGTTCTTAGATTTGCCAGTTTTGACATTTTATGCGATGTCTGAAATGTTGAAGTAACTATAACTTTCAGTGCATTCCATAAATCATCCACAGAAAGCCTTCACTATAAATGACCTATAGCTTTCTGCTGCTTATTCTAAAAAAAATGCTTTTCAGCTGTATATTAAGTGACGGTGTCTGCTGACTGTATTCTCCTATAGTAAGGTATACCCGCCAATCTGCTTCCCTTCTTGTTCCATTGCTCTAACACAGTGGTCTCCAAACTGTGGCCCTTTGCTTGGTTTTATTCAGCACTTGGGGCACAATTTTATTCACTGACACCAATGAAGTGCACAATTCCTCCCAATGACAATGGGGAACACTTCCTACCAATGACAAATAAAGAGGAGTTCCACCCAGGGGGTCCATTAAAAAAAAAAAAAATTAAAAGTCAGCAGCTACAAATACTGCAGCTGCTGACTTTTAATTGGACACTTACCTGTCCCTGGGTCCAGCGATGCGGGGGATCGAAGCCCCGCTCGTCCCCCCCCCTCCACTCATCGGCGCCGGCATTTCAACTGTGGGCGCTGGACTGTGGCTTCACAGCCTGGCACCCACTGCGCATGCGCGAGCAGGCGCCGCGCGCCGTGATTGGCCGCTCAATCACCTGGGACCTGTAATGGGTCCCAGATGATTGACAGGAGGGAGGGAGCAGAGCCGAGCCCTTCCTGTGCCGAGGGGGAAGTGATGTCACCAGCCCAGGCAAAGGAAGAGGCAGACTACGAGGGACCACCTAGCAACAGGCATTTAGAGGTAAGTAAAAAAATATATATATATCCAAATGTTTTTTTGGTTTTTTTTTAGAATTTTTCAGGTATTTTTGTTTTTTTGGGTGGAACCCCACTTTAACAATGTGGCACAGCTCCTCTGAATGACACCAACAGTGGGGACCAATGATATCAATGATGGGGCACAATTCCTCCTAACGACGCCAATGATGGGAGATTGTTTACTCCCACTAATGCTGGGACATTTTATACTCCCAATGGCCACAGTCCGGCCCCCCTGAAGTCTGAAGGACAGTAAACTGGCCTTTTGCTTGGAAAGTTTGGAGACCCCTGCTCTAACAGCAAGTTACTTCTAGGTATGGGGGAGCATGCAACTCTCTTCAGATCACAGTACACTTATCTGTGAGGATGTTCTCCACCCTGAGCAAACTCCGAAGCTGGAGCTTACACAGGGTGTACTCCTACAGTTTGGAGGTGGAAATGGAACAAAGATGGAAGAGTATGTTGAAGGGCCAGGTAATTGGAAGACACTGTCACTCAGAGTGTCTCTTTAAAACAAACCAATACTAAGTGAAATATGGGGGCCACCATTATTTAACCATTTCTAAAATACTAGTTGTTTGGCTGTCTCTGGATTCAATACTTTGAAATCCAGACTGGAATAAAGCATTTAAATCCAAAGTCAGGGAGAGGTCAGCTTTGCTTAACTGTATACAATAAATAAATTTAGATGTTAATTTTTAGGATGGAGGTGTGGTGGCACTTTGTCCCCCGGATGAAGAATATTTATTTAGAAAATCACATTGTTTAGTTGCTGTGCAGTATTTCCGACCTGTATGGCATGGTGTGAAATATTTGTTGATCATGCTATGTGCTTTACAGGACCCACCCAAGCTTAAGATTTTACTGGTTTGTGGCTAAAGAAAACATAGGTTGAGAGTCTGTTTCCCCCTT
Source organism: Lithobates septentrionalis (assembly GCA_037952835.1). Taxonomy (NCBI): domain Eukaryota; kingdom Metazoa; phylum Chordata; class Amphibia; order Anura; family Ranidae; genus Lithobates; species Lithobates septentrionalis. The sequence goes on along the minus strand of JBBDGP010000838.1, from coordinate 261,232 downwards.
CATTCCGGCAGTCATACATCAACTGTCTTTATGTCTCTTATTTATGGTGTACATTTGAGGTCAAGTGTGTAAAGCGCATAGGAAGTAGACCTATTTACATACTTACAAAGGTAGACTAAAAAAAAGTAGGAAATGCTATGATTCAACAGGCAAAATTGAGCTAGGGGTGGGACTTTGGACTCTTGACACATTTGTTCTTCTGTGGATAGCCTCTCTATTATGATCCAGCATAGTGGGTAAGGCTTCCATGGGCTTAGAAAGAGGGTGTTGCTTGGAACCTGGAAACACATTAGCCTACATTTTTACAGACTTATATACCTGACCTTTCAATGGGTAGGACAGCCTTACCTCAAAGGAACCCCTAAAATGATGTTTAAGTCTCTGGGAACCCGTACTAAAACCAAATCATCTGGGGGCCCTTATCCAGTAGAATGAATACAACCCATAAAGTGGTGACCAGAATGCCATTCTTAGAAGCAGCTAAAAGCATAATTGTGTCATGCTGCTAGTTTTGCCAAGTAGAGGTGGCCCTGGAATTTTGCAGCCACCATCAGATGGGAGGTGAATCAACCACAGCTCAAAGAACCCATGGCAACCTCTGGAGGAACCCTGAGGTTCCATGAAACTCTGACTGAGAAGGACTGGGGTAGGATGTAGGGACAGTATAGGGTTTGCCTCACAGGATAGCAGCAGAATAATCATGTTTCACTGACTATGCCTTTAACTTGGTTTTATATCTACAAAACATTGAATTTTGTATTTAACAGACTTGGGCGGAATTCTGCTATGCAGCCACAATTCACAGGTAGTCTTCAAGCATTCACGTAGAGAATCAAATTTCACTGCGTGAGGGTTTAAGCTGTCCAGAGGACACGGCTGCTGATAGATCTGTCAAGCAGCTGAAAAATAAAAGTTGCCCTGTCTGTCTCCTACTGAGAAACCTTTCAGAATGTCCAACAATGCAGCAATTCCTAAATCTTTCAAGCAAAGACACGAGCTTAAAGCAGAACTACACTGCATCTGAGCACCACAAACCAAAAATGCTATTTAATTCATTTTTAATATACAAAGCAAACTCCCCCATCCTTTCATGTCTCCATGCTTTATTTTGTTGAGAAATCACTTTGGAAAACACCCTCCTAACATTTCTGGCTGTGGCCATCTTGAGGGCAGATGATTCATGTAGCAGTTACTTCCTGGAATTCATCTGCCCTTAGCTTAGACACGCAAACAGGAGGACGTGCTTAGCTGAGAAAACCCCTCCTCCCCTCCTGAAGACTCCAGGGGCGTATGACATCATTTGTCTAGTCCTGGAAACCAGGAAGCAACTGAACAAATGTAAAAAGAAACAAGTAAATATGATATACCTTCCTATCTATTTACTAATGCTAGTAGCAAGTAGAGCTGCACGATTAATCATTTAAATCATCGAGATCACAATTCTACCCCCCTAGCGATCTTAACACAGCATTTTCCCGATTCAGTGCAGAGAGTTCTCTGCTCACAGCTGACAGCTGTCAAAATTTTTTTTTAAAAAATAGAAAAACAGGCAGTCTGCCTTTAGATCAAAGGAATGAACTTCGGTCTGTAAATGAGGTTAGTTAACCACTTAAAGACTTAACCTTTTTATGACACTTGTTTACAAGTTAAAATCATTTTTTTTTTTGCTAGAAAATTACTTAGAACCCCCAAACATTATATGTATATTTTTTTTAGCAGAGACCCTAGAGAATAAAATGGCGGTGGTTGCAATATTTTATGACACACTGTATTTGCACAATGGTCTTTTTTTTGGAAAAAATACACTTTAATTAATTAGTAAAAAGCTAAATAGTAAAGTTAGCCCAATTTTTTTGTATAATGTGAAAGATGATGTTACGCCGCGAGAATCGCGAGAGAATTGTGATCTTTATTCTAAGCAAAAAAATTGCGATTCTCATTTTGGCCAGAATCATGCGTCTCTAGTAGCAAGGATTAAAAATAGTCAATATTGATTGAGACAGTTAAGTTCCACTTTAAAAGGAGAAGCAGCCACCAAGCTTAGAGATACAATAATACCAATTTGCCTATTATTTGCAATGCTATTTGTTCTTTTGTGGACCCTCCGTTCTCACATTGGAAGGCAATGTACTGCCTCCTTTCTAAAATTCGAAGGTCATGCTTGCTGCCATTTTAGGTACGGAAAAAAGCACAGTAGAAATAGCAGGGTCAGACTTTATAAAAGAAAATGTCACAAACCTGGACAACACAAACAAGGTGTACAAAGTAAAATATACACAAGCAGATATCATGTTCAGCGAAAGCCACACTGATAAGTAGATACAAATACATAGGCAGCAAATCTTGACATTTCCTGTAAAAGTCAGGCTTGGCCCTGCCTGTTTTGTGCCCTATTTGGTGGGCCGCCTAAATACCCAATTGGAAGATTGAGATGGTGGGAGGATGCACTCCAAAATCTTGAGCGAAAGTCCTCCAAAAAGAGTGGAAGTGGTTAGAGCCACAAAGTGGGGGGGGGGACTCAATTTTAGTCCAACAGAGAAAACATGCTCTATTGCAATTTTACCTTTACTTTCCAGATCATTGGCAGGTAAAATATTTGTAATTGGTATGGCTTTTAAGCTGCGTACACACGATCGGACTTTCCGACGGGAGATGTTTCGGTGACAGGCTGTTGGCGGTAAATCCGACCGTGTGTACGCTCCATCGGACAATTGTTGTCGGACTTTCCGCCAACAAATGTTGGATCACAGGTTTTCAAATTTTCCGCGGACAAATGTGTGTTGTCGGATTTTCCGAGCGTGTGTACACAAGTCCGTCAGACAAAAGTCCAAAGTACAAACACGCATGCTCGGAAGCAAGGACGAGCCAGAAGCGATAAAGTGTCCAAGGGAAAGAGTGCCCCTGATGATGCCATTTCTGACGAAACGGCTGTAGGGTAAACACGCTCGTACCGACTGCACATGCGCAGAGTTTCGATTTCTAGTTCTAGTCCTTGCAAGGAAATGGATGCCTGTTTGGCAAATTTTAATAAAGGAAAGTCAAATCGCTCTGCACTATTGGAGTTTTTTTTCTTTCCCTTGGACACTTTAATATCGCTGGGAGTGACTTCTCCCGACTGGACCGTTATTTGGAGGCTTATGGGAACCGTCTGCTGACACGCATCCACCATCCCGGAGGAGACCCATTCATTGAGAAGACAACACCCCAAGTTGATGCTATTATGCCTCTAATTAGAGGCCGTCTGGTAAGCCTTTAATCTCTTCAAGGTGATGGGCATTTATCACGGTGGAAGTCACAGATTTATTCATACAGCAAAGTCACTTCATACTTTCTATGGACATTTTATGTTTGTTGATGCACCTTAAAATCTGATTAAGATAGGCGTCTGCGGTGGTGGGAACCACGCACATACCCCTACAGTGAAGCATTTTCATCATTCAATTTGTTTGATTATGTATGGACTAATTATATGATTTATGCACTATTTGTTGGATCACGTATAGCATACATTTATACTACCGTATATACTCGAGTATAAGTCGAATTTTTCAGCACATTTTTTTGTGCTGAAAGTGCCCCCCTCGACTTATACTCGAGTCAAGCACTTTTCTGCAGCAAAAAATTTCATTTTCCGAACCGAATTTGGGGCCACGTATCTCAGGGCCACTTCGTGCTAGGAACCCCAGATTTGGTGTGCAAACCCAGTGGAACTGGTACCATAACATATCCAAAGCTAAAGTTCCTAGCCCTAAGTGGCCCCGAGATACGGGGCCCCAAATCGGTTCGGAAAATGTCATTCTCTGCTGCAGAAAAGTGCTTGACATTTTCTGAACCGACTTTGGGGCCCCGTATCTCAGGGCCACTTAGTGCTAGGAACCCCAAATTTGGTGTGCTAACCCAGTGGAACTGGTACCATAACATATCCAAAGCTGGGGTTCCTAGCACTAAGTGGCCCTGAGATACGGAGCCCGAAAACCGGTTCGGAAAATGTCATTCTCTGCTGCAGAAAAGTGCTTGACATTTTCTGAACTGATTTTTGGGGCCCTGTATCTCGGGGCCACTTGGTGCTAAAAACCCCAACTTTGGAAATGTTTTGGGGCTAGTTCCACTGGGTTTGCATACCAAATTTGAGGTTCCTAGCACTAAGTGGCCCAGAGATACGGGGCCCCAAATTTGGTCAACTGTGTCCATCTGCAGCAATGTCATTTCGGGACCCTTTGGGTTCAGAGACCCCAAATTTTGGCTGCAGCTAGGGGGCATCTAGGAACCCTTAACTACCGAGTTTGAAGTTCAGGGGACCTATGGCTGCAAATGGGCACAGCGAGGCATGCAAATGGGCACAGTGAGGCTGCAAATGGGCACTGTTGACCCTCTTTTCCACTTACAGTAGCTGTGCATTTCTCACCCTCGTCTTATACTCGGGTCAATGAGTTTTTCCCATTTTTTTTGTGGTAAACTAGGGCCTCGACTTATACTCGGAACGACTTATACTCGAGTATATACGGTATTAATTTTCATGTTTTATATATCCAGCGCTGCACTTCTTTTTATACTTATTCAGCAGTGCCCCTTATCAAGGTTATAGTGCATAGCTGCAGGATATTCCTTCACAGGTTGTTACACTCACATAATAATTTTTTGCACGCCTAGCGCAAATTTTTTCTTTAAAGATACAACTATGTTGGTGTCCCTTGTCAATTTTACAATGTATTTTTTAAAATGTAACTGCCTACTCCCAAACTGTCATTTGAAGTAAAACACATAGCCAAGTATAATGCCCCGTACACACAGTCGGATTTTCCGATGGAAAATGTCCGATCGGAGCGTGTTGTCGGAAATTCCGACCGTGTGTGGGCTCCATCGGACATTTTCCCTCGGATTTTCCGACACACAAAGTTGGAGAGCAGGAGATAAAATTTTCCGACAACAAAATCCGTTGTCGGAAATTCCGATCGTGTGTACACAAATCCGACGGACAAAGTGCCACGCATGCTCAGAATAAATAAAGAGATGAAAGCTTTGGCCACTGCCCCGTTTATAGTCCCGACGTACGTGTTTTACGTCACCGCGTTCAGAACGATCGGATTTTCCGACAACTTTGTGTGACCGTGTGTATGCAAGACAAGTTTGAGCCAACATCCGTCGGAAAAAATCCTAGGATTTTGTTGTCGGAATGTCTGAACAAAGTCCGACCGTGAGTACGGGGCATTATTCTACACATTTTTTTTATTGTGCATTAAAAAAAGAAAACAAATAAAATTAGACATGCTATCTGCCAATAGGACCTAACCAAAAAGTGCATTCTATGCATCCAAAAATATAGAAAATATACCAAATCAAATCATTATTATTCAACCAAAAAAATAATGTCAAAGCAATAACTCCAAGGCCAATAATAAATAACATGTTCTCACCTCCAATTCCAAAACATGTCTGGTTGACGAACGGCCGAACTGGAAAGCACGAAATGAAAAGTGCGAAAAGAAAAGCGTGAATCAACACTCACCAAACTTCTACTAACACGAAATTAGCAGAAGGAGCTCAAAGGGTGGCGCTAAAGAGCTGAAAAACAACGTAGTAATTGTTGGTTGGCCAACAATTGTGTGGCCGTGTGTACGCAATACAAGTTTGGGCCAACGCCCTTCGGACAAAATTCCACGGTTTTGTTGGCCAACAATCCAATCGTGTGTACGAGGCTTGACTGTGTGTTTTGCTTTTTGGCTTCAGGTGCCCTTGAAATCTGTACCGTTCGCCCTAAAGCCTACTACAAAATCATAGCCGCCTCTAGTAGCAGGTGTAGAAGATGAATGTAGTTAAGCATGCCTTTAATCACTTCATCACCATGGAGGTCAGTGGCCTTATTGATTTTCTTCATTTTCTGTATAAGGCTTTAAATAAGTCTGTGACATAATCAAGCTTTGCTGAGCTCCCCTCATTGACTTCCACTTTCAATGTGTCAGGAAAAGGTTGCTCACAGAGCCCACTCATCATTCACAAGCAGCCGCTATTAGCTGTTTAGTGGAGGGCCAGGTTGATGAACACAGATCAATAGCAGAGACAACTGCTCAGTTGATTTCAAGTGATCTAAAGACTGTCATGTTTTCAAGTATCACCTTATCAAACATACAGTAAGTATAAAGCCTCATACAAACGATCGGACTTTGTACAAACTTTCCCGTGGATTTTCGTACAAAGGGCGTTGGCCGTAAATCAATTAAGCATACACACGGCAGGACTTTTTCGGCAACAAACACGAACGTAGTGACGTTTCAACTGACGACACTTTAAAAAGAGGACGCTCAATTCTCCGGTGCCACCCTTTGGTCAACTTCTGTATTGTTGTCTGATCTTTTGCATTGATCCTGAGAATGCGTGTTTGTAGCTTGTACAAAAGACCGATGGTTTTGTGTACACATGATCGGACTTTGCTCCATCGGACTTTTGTTGCCAGAAAGTTTGTCTGTTCGCATAGCCAACAAAAGTCTGATGAAAACCAAAAAAGTTTGTCCGATGGAACGTACACACCATCGGATGTTGCCTTAAAACAGCTAATTTGCATGTTTGTTGTCAAAAAGTCCGATCGTGTGTATGGGCCTTTAGGAAGGGTCAGTTTGCTGATATTTCAGTGTTTGGTCATTGCTGGAGAGTTAAATCAGCTGACAGCCTCTTCTAGTTTTCCAGGATTCTATTGGTGAGATCTTTGCATTCAGCTCTGGTTCTGCACACCTGTTGTGCCCATGATGAGGGGTTCCCACCATCCCTACTGGAGTTTTATGCAGGTGAACAAAATTGGAAATTATGTCAGGGAGTGAACTCGTGCCACTAGTATACCCTGGAGAAGCCAGGGGCAGGCTCAGCATATTAGTCTCTCCTGAGAACTAAAAAAAAATCACTTTTAAGCAATCTGACCCTTTAAATTGATCGACCTTCAATAGCATTTTAGTTTCACTCTGCTCCCAGTGAAGTTTTGCAAACAGGGAATTCAGCAAAGATGGTCATAAGAAATACTGACCATTGGAAGCACATGCCTCATTGGCAAGGCCTTCTCTAAAGGTGTCTCCTGACATGCACACCGTTTGCAAAGGACAGCAAACACTATTGCAGCTCTGGCATGCTGGGAGGTGTAAAATAATGCTTATCCTCAGGAAATGTTAAAAATATATTGGAAACATTGCTGTGGTAGTAGGATGCAGAATCAAGGAGTACCAGCCAAGCTACAGTCACACTTTAAATTTCACAGGTCTGCTCCTTTGCTTCTCTTGCTGTTGAGTACCACATAACATAAAGTTTCAGAATAGGCCAGGAGCTCCGGCGCAGCATAAGCGTAGGGCCTACATGATGGGGTTTGTCCCGAAAGGCTATAGTAAGGTGGGGGTTCGAAAAATAAGTTCAGTTAATAGGAGGGATAATAATTAGGGAGGGATAATTATCAGCATTACCCTATTGGAGGATATTAGGGTGGGGCAGGGTGTGGACAGGGTGGTCCTAAGGGGTTGCTAGGTGGGAGGCGATCTTCCAGTATCACTTGGACTTTAGGACAGCAACGGACAAGATTCTCCCGCCCCATTGTGATAGGCAGGCAGTGGTATGTTTATTTAGTTCCGTTCTGTTAGTGTCATCATGGTCAGGATTGCATGGTGTCGTAGCAGCAGGCAGAGGTCCTAGGGTTTTTGAAGGCTGGGATGGTTAAGTTCTTTGGAGAATGATGGGTTGGGCCCATCTCTGGTATGGGTGTACCTGCCCTAATAAGGGCGGAAGTAATAGTTGGCTGTATTGGCTGGTGAATTTGCCAAACAATTATCCCCGAGCTGGCGTAAGTTGCGGCTGGGGGCCGTGGAAAGGCAAGGTGGTACCAGATACAGCTAGTTGATCATTCAAGGGTGCCTTCAAAAATCCTATGCAGTTACATTGAGTCAGATAGGTTATGGTATGTTTTTCTGTTTATTAACATTTTTTATTATGTAATAAAGTGTTTTTATGGTTGGTTGTTGTAATAAAGGGCTGCTATGGCCATTTAAACCATAAAGAAGTTGTCTGGCTTTAATTATTTAAATAAGGTAAGGTGGTATTTGGGTAAGTGGCATAACAGCCGGTACTCGGGCAACACCCCAGGCAAGATATATATTGTTCGACTAGACTCAGGATAGAGGCACAAAGTCCATTTTCTTACATATAAACTGGCTGTTGTTCTAGCAAAAAGTAACATAGAGCACTCGGGTAGCCAGGTAAATGTATAAATGAAAAAAGAAACTTTTGCTCAACTGAGCCTTACTTACAGCTATTGAAGAGAAACCCTTGTTGCAGATAAAGTACCTCTTTCTGGGCACCACAGAAGATTCCTAGAGTATTGGCAGTTGCATAGCAGCCTCCAGCTTTACAGCTTAGCACGGCTCCCTGAGCTGGCATGCCAAAACACTCCACCAGCACAGCTTGGTGGTCCAGTTGAAACAGTAAATCGGTAAACCTGTCAGGGCAAAACCAAAACCCACGGGACTGGAAATCCACCCACCTTTGTGGGATTCCCAATGAAACCAGCCCCAGTGCACATTTTGCAAATAACACAAGGCACCTAGACTTCTTTACCGCAGGTACTTGCTGGCTTCACCTTAAAATAAATTTTAAAAGACCAACTCTAGGAATTAGACAAAAGCTCCACTGCAAGGGTTAAATGCTTATTAGGGTTAGAAGGAGCTGAAGAGGCTGCATTACTTACCTTACCTCCTACTCCAGCTCTCTCCTCCTCTCTCTCTGGCGCTTTGGGCTATATTCGGTCCCTCTGCGTCATCAGGTAGAATGTAAGGATATTTAACCTGCATTGTACTGCATATGGAGAGGGCAGGAGTGCAACAATGGCCAGGGGCGCCTTAGAGAGGAGGCTTCATTGGACCAGTCGCACCACCCAGAGACACTACTGGAGTGAGGAATAATGTAAGTATTACGTGGGGTAACAATCTAGATTGTCTTTTTATTAAATGTCTTTTGTATGTATTGTGTTTTCAAGGTTTGAAGGTGATAATATACGGAATTTACCATTTATACTTTTTCTATTAAAATAACTGAATTAAATTGCTTGGTTATCAGTGCCTACCTTTTTGAGAGTGTGCCTTTGTCACTGTCTTCCTTTTCTTATTGCCTAAATTATCTGAGGCACCACCACACCCTACAGGTGAGTCATTGAATTCTTCACCCCTCAAAGTTACGGTTTATACCGTCTTTCTTTTTTTGCTACCTTATTCCTACACCCTATTGCCCCGTACACACGATCGGAAATTCGGCCAGCAAAAGACCGATGAGAGCTTTTGGTCGGAAAATGCGACCGTGTGTATGCTCCATCGGACTTTTGCTGGCGGAATTCCAGCCAGCAAAAGATTGAGAGCATGTTCTCTATTTTTCGGTCGGAAAAAGTTCAGATCGGAAATTCCTATCGTCTGTACCAATTCCGACGCGCAAAATTCCTACGCATGCTCGGAAACAATTCGACGCATGCTTGGAAGCATTGAACTTCATTCACCGCGTTCTTGACGGTCAAAAGTTCAGCGAAATTTTGTGTGACCGTGTGTATGCAAGCCAAGCTTGAGCGGAATTCTGTCGGGAAAAACCATCCAAGATTTTTCCGACGGAAATTACGCTCGTGTGTACGCGGCATTACACTGAATGAGCTGTTCAGTAAAGTGGTTCTAAAGGCTGAAGGTTTTTTACTTTCATGCATTCTATGTATGAAGGCAAAAAACCTTCTGTGTGCAGCTCCCCCCCCCCCCCCCATTTATACTTATCTGAGCCTGATTTATATCCAGCGAGGCGCACAAGAGCAGCTGCTCTCCCGGTCTCATCCTCCTCATTGGCTCAGGCACAGCAAAACAAAAAACCTGCCTGTATGTAGACTTTACATTTTATGACTTTATTACCACTTTAAAGCAGAGCCCCACCCGAAGGGGAAGCTCCGCTTGTTTGCACCCTCCTCCCTTCCAGTGCCACATTTAGCACTTTTTGGAGGAGATTTTCAGAATTTCATAGGTACCCGATCCCACTTCCTGGTAAGATCGCCACATGGCGATCTGCATCATGTCCAGTCCCTCCTCCTTCCCCCCGTTGCCTTCTGGGACCTGTGTGTGTCCCAGAAGACGATAGTACCATTCAGAAAGCGCAATCGTGCATGCGCAGTAGGTAACTGGCTGTGAAGCCTGACGGTTTCCCTTACTTGCAATGGAGCACCTGCATCCGAAGCCGATTGACAAATCGGCTTGGGGTGCTGACATTGCTGGATCCCTGGACAGGTAGGTGTCCTTATATTAATAGTTAGCAGCTACAGTATTTGTACTTTTACATTTTTTTTTTTACAGGTTGGAACTCCCCTTTAAGGAGGAACTTTGGTCCCTTTTTTAAATTACTGTATACAAATACTGTAGATGCTGACTTTCAACAAAAAGACACTTACCAGACGGTGAGTTTAGCGCTGTCTTCATCGGTCTTCGGGGGGCCCCTTGGCACCGCCATCTTGGATGTGGAAGCCGGCTGTGACTTCCTGCTGATTCACAGCTGGCTTTCCACTGCGCATGTAATATCACTGGTCCTGTAGCCTTTTAGGATGTTTGTGTCCCAAGTGGTTGAGGGCGGCGGGCGAAAAGATAGGCCAAGCTTCTCTAGGCGAGAATTGTAGAAGTGGGAGTGGGTACCTGTCAAAAAAAAATGTACCTGCTCCAAGAAAAAAACACACCAATACCATGATAGGTGGGGGGAGGAGGAGGATGAGCAGGACTTTCAGATTTAATTTTAGTTCCGCTTTATATCTTCTCTTGTCAGTACACTGATGGGTAGGTTGTAATAAAGACCGTATTTCGTGTAACATTAAAACAATTTATAGACCTCAGTTTTATGCTCATCTGAAGATTACTATTCCCATGAGGCCTTTGTTATCAATTAATTTTATGCCCTTCACAAATATTCTCATTTATTATATTGTCTCATTTCTGGAAAATCAATGTGAGCCCAGTGTAAAATGACAGGGGGAATGTATCAATGTGCTTGTTTTTTCTTTGTGGACTATAGGTCATCCGATGGTATCTATTCAGTAGTTTTAAAACGGCAGATTTCATACATGATAATCCTGCCACGTGTCCTGCTCTTCCTGCTATAGGGTGACAGCGCTCTGGTGCTGACATGCAACAAACAATATAACAAAGGGTGAAAACTAGTATTTTGTTAAAGAAAAAACCATGGTAATTGTTAATGATAGATTGTGCTTTAGCAAACTAAACATCATTCAGTTAGGGTTTACATCTGCTTTCAGCCTGGGTTCACACTATAGCGATGCGGGAACCAGCGCGATTACAGCGCCGGTTCCCGCATCGCATCTCTACCGCAGCCTCTGCGAACCGCTGCGGGTGTCAGTACAGTATCAATGACACCCCCAGATCGGTTCACAGATCGCAGTGCGAACTGTGGATTTGGACAGGAATCAGATCGCATGGGTGTTCATTCCAGTGCGGGGGGGGGGGGGGGGGGGAGGCCCTGCACCTTTTTTGTGCCAATCCAACTCTATGGCTGAACTCGCTTTGCACAGACATTGCATGTGATTGGCACAGCAATGCGGGGGAGAATCACAAATGCGATGTCTGTGTTCGCATATGTGTGAACCCAGGCTAAAGCTGAAATTTAGGTATGGCAATTTATACAAGCTGGTCCAATATAAGTATGTATGTACCATGTGGGATGCCTGTGGAAGTTGGAAATGTAGTAGGCACCGCAACTTCAGTGCTCTTTACTAGCTTCTGGGTCTCATGCCAAGGGGCTGCCCTACTGCACTGTTAACACAGGAGGTTACTCGTTTGGCGATGGCACCATTCAAGGAACCCTTTGCACTTGTTCGGTAAATGCAAAGCATTCTCTGATTGGACAAGGTGGGGAGGCGGGCTAGATTCTACATCCAATCAGAGAACTGAGAAAGTGCAAAGTAATCTTTAAATGGTGCCTGTGCCAAGTGAATAACCTCCTATGGTCACGTGGCAGCATGTAGGCAGGTGTCATCTACTTTTTTCTTTACAGGTAGCACTCAACCACAGTGGCATTGCAGAGGGAGAGGAAGTCAAGAGGAACATGTTTCCTCTATGGTTTCCTGGATCACTGAGGGAGCTCTCAGATTGGATGCTACCGTGCCATGTGACGCTGATGACCATCTTGGGTCAGGCAATCTATTTAAGACCCTGGCTCTCAGGCTTGGCACGCATTTCGCATGTGGGTAGTGTAGGGACACGTCACCCATCTGTCAGGGACAGTATTAGCAGTAGGGAAAGGTTTCAGATGAGTAGGGAAAGGATAGGGACAAGCCATCCTTCCTGGAAACCTCCCCATTTGTGTACGGACCAGCCAGGCCACATTTCATACCCTCAAGACAGGCGCTGTCAGGACATCCGAGACTCAATACTTACCAATAGTGTCATCATTTATAGGCAGTAATATCCTTTACTATTTGCTCTGCTACACATCGCTATTATATCTTGTGAGTGTTCCCAGTCGGGTCCTTCCCATCGGATTTGTTGTGAATTGACAAACTTTAACTTAAATACAAGTTATTTTTCTTGCAACTGTACTCTTGAGTGTTTACTGCCACCGTACCACTTTATTGGTTTAAATAGATGGACTTGTGTATTTTTTCAACCAGACTAACTAACTATGTAACCACGCTGCACCTCCCCACAATCAGGGCAGTTGCTCTGAACGGAATCTAGCAGCAGTCACTGTGGTAGTGGTGTTTATCTTCCACGGGGAATCACACAATTTTGGGAAAAACATATTTACAATAGTCCAAGCTGGACCTATGAGAAGGGGGAGCACTCCTGATGCCACATCCGCAAATTAAGGGAAGAGGGTACTGGTTGGGTAACCAAAAATCTGACTTTTAAGGCATGGAAACAATGGAGAGGCAACAGAACAAATGATTATCACAATATTATTTATTGACAAAAGTTCATAGTATGTCACAATGTTCAAAAAAGGTTAAAAATATGAAGAAACGATTTGTACAGTGAGCACTTGTGCGTCTACGCGTTTCACCATGAGGCTTCTTCAGGACACGATCAAGGTTCAGAGATGTAATATACACAAGAAAAAGCTGGACCTATGTAACTATATAAAAACTAGAAATAAACTTCAGTTTTAAATATTGTTTGTTATATGTATACAGGGTAAACCCTGCTTTAAACATCCTTTAGTCTTAAGCTGGCCATAGACAGATTCCTCCATCCACACAAATGAGGTGGATGGAGGAATCCCTCTCGGCAGGACATTGTATTGTGGGACCCGCCAATGTCAGAATACACTGATCAGCGGCTCCAGCAGCTCAGCTGGAGTTTACCAGCATGTCCCTCCGACAGAAATTGATCAAACGATTGACTTCAAACTGATCAAAATTTGTCCAGTCTCTGCTGATCCGCCATAATTTCAATCCGTCTATGGCCAGCTTTATTCTAGCCTTGGTGAAACTTGTCAGTGTTCAGACACCAAGCCAATGTCTCTGGTTGATTTATATTCTTCTCTTATTTTTAATGTCTACATCAGATTACGGAGCTGTTATTAGTTTTTCAGACTCTTCATGAAATCAGTGTTTATTGCAGATCCCGTGCTGCCTAAATACAGCGGATGATAAGCGCAAACTCTTTCCCGCCATGTCTGCTCTAGTCACTTACAAACTCCCCTCATTTTTTATTCTTACACACCGCAGAAAGGATCAGTGAGAAGATTCTGTCTGATAGTGTAATTACTGGAATGACATTTTGCATTGATACGTTGAATAATTCATTGCGCTCATTTTCCAGGGGTTGATAGTATGGCTGCCCCGACATTAGTTTTTCAGATGCAGTTTTTGAAAGTGCAGTCAGTTTGCAATCGATATCTGGTATTCCTGAGAAATGGCAGACAGCACCCCCAATATATTAATTACCTGGGTCATGTGGCTTAACCCGTGTTCGGTCATGCAATACAGATCCATTTTTCCTTTAATTTTAAGCACACAAAGATTTTATAACCACAGACGTTTCTAGTTATTCCTCAACAACTGGCCTTTAACATGCATTACCCATAACTGATCTTTTTTTTAATAAAGCATATTTATTATGCATTTGCTTTTGAAACAAATTTTATTTGCACATACCAGGGCTGGTGAAAGGTGTACTGGCCAACGACCCCCGATTTCAAAGGACAGATGAAGGTGTAAGGCTTGTCCCTGGAGATTTTATTTCTTGGACATGGCTCTGCTTTTCATTACTGACCATCTGGACCATGAAAGTAATATTTTTCTGTGTTGCAGATTCAATTTTTATACCTTGACAGTAATAATTAAAAAGTAAAGTTTGCTTCATGTTCAAAATTTTAGCTAAAGTGGATTTTCAGCCAATTTAAATTTTGGACAGACCAGGGAAGGGTTGGAAGCTGTCGGGTTTTTATCACTGTTCAATGCATATGAGTTTTTCCCTCACTTCTTTGGTCACTGGGACAGGAAGTGAGGAGAATCTCTTCAACATCTTCAAAAGGACACTTTCATGGAAACCCAACAATATGCACATATACAGTGGACTATAGCACGTTCTGGTAACACACATTAAAACTCATTTTATCGTGCATGTCTGAATCTATGTGAAGGCATATTGGCTGTAAAGGATATGTAAACCATAACAATGAACTTCTCTTATATCATTGAAAGTGTTTTATTATATCTGTTTGATAAGAGCCAAAATATATCAATGATCAATGACCCCAAACTCGCTCTGCTTTAAGGACCTTGCTTTGTCCACTGGTCCAAATCATTTGGTGGAGAGGGGATTATGGTGTGGGGTTGTTTTTCAAGGGTTGGGCTTGGCCCCTTAGTTCCAGTCAAGGGAACTCTTAAGGCGTCAGCATACCAAGACATTTTGGACAATTTCATGCTCCCAACTTTGCGGGAACAGTTTGGGGGATGGTCCCTTCCTGTTCTAACATAACTGTGCACCAGTGCACAAAGCAAGGTCCATAAAGACATGGATAAATGAGTTTGGGGTGGAGGAACTTGACTGGCCTGCACAAAATCCTGACCTCAACCCGATAGAACACCTTTGGGATAACTTAGAGTGGAGACTGTGAGCCAGGCCTTCTCGTCCTACATTCATGCTTGACCTCAAAAAAGCGCTTCTGGAAGAATGGTCAAACATTCCCATAGACACACTCCTAATCCTTGTGTACAGGCTTCCCAGAAGGGTTGAAGCTGTTATAGCTGCAAAGGGCGGGCCAACTCAATATTGAACCCTACAGACTAAGGCCGGGATACCATTAAAGTCCATGTATGTGTAAAGGCAGGTGTCGCAATACTTTTGGTAATATAGTGTATATAAGGCCCACCCGCCGAGCAGCCACATATATGCGTATGGCCGGTATCAAGAGGTTAAAAAAAAAAAAAAAGAAAAACACTCTGGGCTAAACAAATAATTCTTATAGTTTTGAATCTTTTCACATGGGCTGTTAGAAATGGTGACAGCACAGACAGTTTTCTTTTCTTTCACAGAATTGAATGTGTTTCCAAAATTGCATGCAAGATGTGTTAAGTGGTCATATTTGATGCAGAAAACAAGTTTGCCTGGAAATTGTGGCACGTAGCGGGTAATTTTTTCCCTAAGCCTCCTGCGGCGAAGCTTACTTATTAGCACAAGGATTAACAAATCCATCCGCAGAGACTCCTGGGCCAAGTGACTATGCACATCTGTGACCCGGAGGAACGCCGTGTCATTAGCGAGAGTGATGTTTGTATTCATTAAACTGTCAGCCCCGCTAATTTTATCAGTGGCACAAAGACTTTTCTTTGGACAAAAACAAACAC
Source organism: Lithobates septentrionalis (assembly GCA_037952835.1). Lineage (NCBI taxonomy): Eukaryota > Metazoa > Chordata > Amphibia > Anura > Ranidae > Lithobates > Lithobates septentrionalis. Next base: position 245,391 of record JBBDGP010000838.1, on the reverse strand, counting down.
AGAGAAAGCTTTTAATGAAAGTGGCCTTTTAGACGTGTTTTAAAAGCATGTCGGGCGGGTTCGGTCCCAATAGGTGCTTAAATTGCTTTGTTTATCCCAAAAATAGAATTTTTTTTAGATGGAACAAGGTAATGTACCATACTTCCTGCACCGACTGCTTTTTACAGAATATAAAAGGTCGTCTGTCACTCATACAAAACGGGGCAGGCCTTTTGTGGGCTACACAAGTAAAGCAAATCTGTTGCTAAAATAAATGTCCAATATTAGAGATTAATTCTGAAAATGTACTTCTTGGACTATTGAGCTCCTGTGTCCTCTGTTGCCCTCACTAGTTCCTGCTGCTGAACTCCAAATCATTACAGGACAGAATCACATAACCAACAAATTCAGAAACATGAGATCTAATATGTACATAGTCCTGTGTATTTAGGGATGAATGCCCAGAACGAAGAATAACAGTGTTTTTGGGCAACCGTCATTGAATACATAGAGCCCTAAATGCAAGTACATCATACAGCCCCATCCAGTTGCAGCGTATTTCAGCCTTCCATAGACATTGACAGGCTGTAGGTGATGAGGCTGGCGCCTCCCGAGCACATTAAAATGCCGGGATTGAAGGAGTAGGACTTTCTTCATATGGGGGACCTCAAGTGCGGCCCCCCGGCATGACCAAAGGGCCACACATAAAATTTGGTGAATATTCATTATCAGAGACAGCAGACACACAACGGTATATAGTCAAGGACTGTGGGCATGATACAAAAGATGGTTAGAGACCGCGGACATAATACAGGAGATAACGAGCGATTGCAGATTGATAAAAGAGATGGTCAGAAACTGGGAACATAATACAAGAGATGGTCAAAGGCTGTGGACATACTGCAGGAGACTGTCAGAGACTGTGAACATGCTATAGGACTTGTTGGACACTAGGGACATGATACAGAAGATACACCAAAAGTATTGGGACACCTACCTTTACACGCACATGAACTTTAATGACATCCCAGTCTTAGTCTGTAGGGTTCAATATTGAGCTGGCCCACCCTTTGCAGCTATAACAGCTTCAACTTTTCTGGAAAGGCCCATCCACAAGGTTTAGGAGTGTGTCTATGGGAATGTTTGACCATTCTTCCAGAAGCACATTTGTGAGGTCAGGCACTGCTGTTGGACGAGAAGGCCTGGCTCACAGTCTCCGTTCTAATTTATCCCAAAGGTGTCCTATCGGGTTGAGGACTTTGTGCAGGCCAGTCAAGCCAAACTTGCTCATTCATGTATTTATGTATCTTGCTTTGTGCACTGGTCCAAATCATTTGGTGGAGGGGGGATTACGGTGTGGGGTTGTTTTTTCAGGGTTTGGGCTTGTGAAGGGAATTCTTAAGGCGTCAGCATACCAAGACATTTTGGACAATTTCATTCTCCCAACTTTGTGGGAACAGTTTGGGGATGGCCCCTTCCTGTTCCAACATGACTGCACACCAGTGCACAAAGCAAGATCCATAAAGACATGGATGAGCTAAGTTTGGGTGGAGGAACTTGACTGGCCTGAGTCCTGACCTCAACCCGATAGAACACCTTTGGCATGAATTAGAGTGGAGACTGCAAGCCAGGCCTTCTTGTCCAACATCAGTGCCTGACCTCACAAATGCGCTTCTGGAAGAATGGTCAAACATTCCCATAGACACACTCCTAAACCTTGTGGATAGCATTCCCAGAAGAGTTGAAACTGCTATAGCTGCAAAGGGTGGGCCAACCCAATATTGAACCCTATGGACTAAGACTGGGATGCCATAAAAAATTCATGTGCGTGTAAAGGCAGGCGTCCCAATACTTTTGGTAATATAATGTGTATTACATGAGGCTGCTAGAAATCACTGCTATAATAGGCCAATAAGGAAACACAGATTAGTGTCTGCAGGGGTCTTAAAATGATTGTAACCGATCACCTTGTAAAATAACCCATTCATTTTAAAATAGAAATGAAAGGCAAAACATTTTGTATAGATATCAAAATACACTATATAGAGAAACGATAGATCTATAGAATACAGGGAGGGAAGGGTGGGAAAAGTGGCATTTTTAATAGGAGGAGAGGGGGGGGGGGGAATCCCCATCCTTCAAGGTCAACCAACCGTCCGATCCATATCATAATCATAGGGCTCTCTGATCAGGTTGTAAGTAGGCTATTCACAGAGACCACATTTTTAGAAATTTCTCATGTTCATTCACTGAAACAGTCATCAGTTCTTCATCAATCCTTAAGCCATTTACTTGAATTTTGACCTCTTTAAAAACCTGAACATGGGTGATTTCCTTAATTGAGCTATGGTTTGTTTGGTGGCAATGAGCATACATCCAATCATTTTTGGTATGTTACGTTGGATATGTTGAATTGGTTTAAGAGGGCTTCAACAGGATCTTAAGATAGATTACAATTTAAGAGTGTGTATTAGAGAATAAACCTGAATCCAGAGCCTTCCAGGTTTGGGGCATGACCACCAGATACAGTATGTACTGTAGCATGGTTCCACCTTGTCCACAGCCTCGAAAAGCAAAGGGGCTGGCGCCTCCCCAGCACATTAAAATGCCAGGATTAAAGGAGTAGGACTGTGGTGGTCAACTTTCTTGATATGGGGGGCCTCAAGTGCGGCCCCCCGGTATGACCAAAGGGCCACACATAAAATTTAGTGAATATTCATTATCAGAGACAGCAGATATATAGTCAAGGACTATAGGCGTGATACAAAAGATGGTTAGAGACTGCAGACATAATACAAGAGATAACGAACGATTGCAGACATGATAAAATAAATGGTCAGAAACTGGGAACATAATACAAGAGATGGTCAAAGGCTGTGGACATACTGCAGGAGACTGTCAAATGTTTTCATTATAAAAATATAGCTTTATATTGAACTAGTACTGAAGTGTATCTTTAGCCAACACTTTTTTTAATTTTGGAAAGCGTGGTGAAGGTTATACAGTAGCTGCTGTCTGCGAGATTCCTTTACTTCCTGTCTGGTAAAAATGGGGTCTCCGAGACAGGACAAGCTTTTTTTTTTTAAGCTAAGTCAAGGAATACTAGAACATCCTAAGGCTTTTTAGTGCCTCTTTTGCAGGTTTTCCTTCACTTCCTGTCTGGTAGAGCGTCGTCCCCAGAACAGGAAGGGAGGGGAAATTTCTCTAACGGAGCCCCAGATAGTAGTAAAACCTGACAGGGATTCTTCTTCATACTATCCAAAAATAAAAGAAAGATTATGTATAGATACATTTTAATGTTCATGTAGACCAGGGGTCTCCAAACTATGGCCCTCCAGTTGTTCAGGAACTACAATTCCCCATCATGCCTAGTCATGTCTGTGAATGTCAGTTTTACAATGCCTCATGGGATGTGTAGTTACGCAACATCTGGAGGGCCGTAGTTTGGAGATCTCTGATGTAGACAAACAGGCAAATTAGCAATTATCTGAACTCCTTTGAAAAAAATCAGGATTAAAACTGCAGATTGGACAATATTTTTGATATCAGATTGTGGTCTGCATTCAATTACATATGTTTTCCAACAGTCGATTAACCCCAGATGTAGGGCTGTGAATGGAGCAACAACTGTATCTTACGGAATCTGTGGGAGTCTGTGTGATAAAACCATTGTGAGTGCTCCATGCTCAGATAAAGCAATCATCGCCACAGACAAGCTGCATTCTATACAAGTACTGGCCTTGTAAATGTTCTGAAGGATTCAGAATTCATTGTACAAAGAGAACAAAGAGTCAATGAGCCATCACAGAAGTAGAAAGGAACACTTGCATTGATGGTGAATACTTTCAATCTGCAGGAGGGGAGAAAGCATATCTCTTCCCAATGGATCAGTTTTTATCACTGATAAAAGCATAATGCCCCATACACACGAGCGGAAATTCCGCCAGCAAAAGTCCGATGAGAGCTTTTGGTCCGAAAATGTGACTGTGTGTATGCTCCATCGGAATTCCAGCCAGCAAAAGATTGAGAGCATGTTCTCAATTTTTCGGTCGGAAAAAGTTCCGATCTGAAATTCCAATCGTCTGTACCAATTCCGATGCGCAAAATTGCTCGGAAACAATTAAACGCATGCTCGGAAGCATTGAACTTCATTTTCTCGGCTCGTCGTAGTGTTGTACGTCACCGCGTTCTTGTCGGTCGAAAGTTCAGCGAACTTTTGCGTGGCCGTATGTATGCAAGCCAAGCTTGAGCGGAATTCCGTCGGAAAAAAACATCCAAGATTTTTCCGCCGGAAATTCCGCTCGTGTGTACGCGGCATAACAGTTACAGGTTACCCCTTAGGGAGAACGGGAATGCTGCAAATTAGAGTCAAGATTTCCACAGCTGCATAGACCATTAGAAACGTGATCTCCAAAGATTCGAATAGCAGTGCCACGAAAAACAAGTCAGAAATCTTTTTAGAAAGGAGATACTGTATACATCTTCTTGTTGTAGGCAGCCAGTCCTTGGTTATAGTCTAGAGCAGCTGTTCTCAGTCAGAGTCCCATGGAACACTAGGGTTCCTGCAGAGATTGCCAGGGGTTTGTTGAGCTGTGGTCGATTGACCTCCTATTTGATGGTGCCTGCATAGTTCTGGGACCATCACCACTTGGAAAAGCCAGTTGGATGACATCAATTATCTTTTAAGCTGCCTTTAAGAATCCGATTTTGGCCACCAGTGTAAGGATTGAATCCTTCATACTAACCACCAGCATAAATTAAATAAAGTTAGAGGTAAGAGTGATTTATTTTTCCTAACCACCAACATAAGGTGCATTTTTTCCAGTGACCCCCATTAAATTGGTTTTAGTAAGGGTTTTCAAGACCTGAAAATTATTTTAAGGTTTCCTCTGGGGTAAAAAGGTTGAGAAAGGCTGGTCCATAGTGTGCCAATGCTGCCCTAACGAGTGTGGATGGAAATCTGCAATTATACGTAGCCTGTTCTCTGATCCTGTCTGAACTCTTTGTTCCTGCCTAAAGCTAGGCGCGCTGTTTGCTAAAAACCAAGCCTGTAGAGGTCGGCAGTTTTGGTAAAACGCTCCTGATCTACTCCCCATCTCTTGTTTTACTGTTCAGGATGATTTGACAGTGCTGAGCCAAACACTATGCACCAATGCTGTCACATACGGAAAAGGGGCATGAGCTACGTATTCTGGGTATTTTCTTTGCTCCCAGTCGCTGAACTGGGAAGGGGAATAGATGACGGAAAGTCACTATGTGCTTTGAGGAACCTGTTGTTTTGCTCTGCAGAGACGAAGCATGGGTTTGTCTTAAAGCCCATTTCCAGGCCAGTCCACATTTCTATATTTTTTAGTCAGTGTCTGAAAGTTCTATTCTATTTTATCTAATGAATCCATTGTTATAATTTACGATACTTTCATGTTTCCTCCACTGTCAACACAACCTTCATGAACTGAGTTTTGGCATTGATCATTTTGCTTATACAGAAGTAGCTTTGGTAAAAGGTTCCAAATGACTTGGAATTCTGCACAGCCTGACTATAATTCTATCGGGCACTGACATCATTCTATGTCCTTAAATTCAGCCTAATGTACGTGGCTGAAAGAATATACAATGTGTCACTGGCGCCATCCAGGGCACAGGTGGACCTTAAGGATCCAAATCAGACACAGCCTTCAAGTCTCATCAGTGATCTACAGTGACAATAATCCAACAAGGGAAAGGGTTACTAAACAGCAATAAGGCATGGCTTCCTCATTGCTAATGACAGCTTCTGCCTGGTAACCATGAGATACTAAATACTTAAGATTTTTTTTCCACTGTTATTGAATAAACCTTTAAAGTGCATTAGTCATCGTGGAGGTGTTTGTTTTGTCAGTGATGTCAGGAAGGATAAAAATTCATCTTGTAGCATCGCTACCGTAACCAAGATGGTCAAATGAACCCCCAGCGATATAGTAGGATAATGGTGGGCTTGGAGTTCATAGTGTTAAAGGTGGGTGTAGAAGCTGGGGAAGGGAATGAATAGAATATGTGTGCCTTTAAAATAACAACTTATCTTTCTTAAAGTGTAGCTCCATCAAAACTTTCTGTAGCTTTCTAAAGTGATAGTTCCCAGCAGGAACATTGAGGTGGATGATCTACACCAAGAATGCTTTACTCATTATCTAGCACCTCTTTAGACGCTGACGGCCGCTAGCACTGAATAAGGTAGGCCATAGACGGTGCAGATTTCTTTCCTGCAACCAATTTTCACAATTCCCCGATCAACACAGACAGTGCTGACAGTGCTCTCCCGCTGAGCAATTGTCTACTCACAGCTGTCCCCGCCGGGAGAAGACAGTGATTATTGCTAGCGGCTATGGCAGCTGCTAGAGATAATCGCAAGTGAACCCGGCGGGGTGGTTGTACCCGAGTATGATCAACTTGATCATAGGCGTGCGCACAGGGTGTGCCGGGTGTGCCCAGGCACACCCTAATCACCCCGTGCACATTAGTGTTATCGCTCTGTGTAGCAGCAGAAACAGCTCTGCTACAAGAGAAGTGCTCTTCTCTTTCACTGTGTCGGCAGGGAGATCAATGTGACGGGGTCATATATATGTAGACACCCACACACGCATGTGTGTTTAAGCTTAAGGGTGCACACCCTAATGCAATAGGCTGCGCACACCTATGAACTTGATACATTCAGCCTGCCCACACACTGTTTGAATCTCGGCCAGGTCAGCAGGCTCAAACCGTTCAGATTCGAACTGTCTATGGCTGGCCTCAGAGACAGACAACAGGCTACTAAGAGGTGATAACAAGTGGGGTCAGCAAATTACTAGACGTGCATAACTGAAAAAATGTTTAATGTTTGATAGATTTCTTATGTTACTAATTTTGTTTTGGAATTTGTTTAGTTTTGTATAATATTGTTTTATCAATTTTCTAACGATTTTGAAAATTTTCAGAATTATTCAAATTTGGATGGGTCGAAAAATGATCGTCCGATTCAAATTCTGTGTGAAGAATAGCTGGTTGTTAGGGAGCAGGCCAGGAAGCTGGCTGCCGCGTCCTTAACAACCGATGACTCATCAGCTGTCAGCGGGCTTCCCTACTGACACCTGAAATGTAAACAAAAGAATGCTGGCAATGAAAAATAATGAAAAAAAAAAAAACCCAGCCATACCAGGCACCGCCCACTGTCGGCAGTGTATGAGCTCGCCGCTCGTCTGGATACACTGTACCTTTCGTTTTTTACTGTGTGAGTACCCTGTATGCTGCTAATGCTGAATAAAGTCTGAAACATGCTTGAAATACTACACTATATGGTATCTTCATCTCTCCACTTACTATGATGCTCCCCATGGATCTGAGGTCTGATAAATGACAGTCCATTACCTAGGACCCCCCTGCATAGGAGACACCACAAGCGCTGTCTGCTCTATGCTGTAACCTCAGTATAGTGAGGTAATGGGCCATTATCTACCACTAGAGGATTGTTGCATGGAGGAGATCCTGCTGCACACTTCACATTCACCACTCTTCTGAACAAATGATTTTTAAACTCAGCTGCTATCCACACGACTTAATTGTCTGGTATCACTAAGCAAGCATTGAAGCTGTTTTTTGTTGCACTGAGTCACCTTTATTGGATTGTACTATTTTAAGTTTGAGCACCCCCTGTTGGACACTATATTGCATGATGCACAACTATGAAGATCACTTTGGACATTCAATGTAACATTGTATCATTTGGCAATTTTTGCTTTTATGTTATTTAGTTTTTAGCCATCTATTTATTTATATGAATCATGGTTCACTGAACTATAATAACTTCCGGATATTAATTCACAGCACTTTGTACTGGTATTTAATGTCTCAGCGGCAATCACTATCTTATTGAAAAAGAATATTTTATTATTTTTCAATTTTTTTAATTTTATTGTAGATTTCACCATGGTTTTATTTTTATTTAAGCTGAGAGATACATATGTATAGTTTTTTTGGTGGGCTCCACCCTTTATTTATTAATATTTTTTTCTATTATGCACATACTGCCTGCACGTCCACATAGTGCTATATTCCCCATGGTGGTTTAGATCACCATCCTATACCTCAGTAAAGACAAGAGTTGATACCCAGTACACCTAGATAGTATAATTTATTGTAGGATTAGCGCAGCACCATCCCCATTTGTCAGTTGTTAGTCATACCAGGCCCTTCGGCCTTTAAGGGGACGCCAAAATTAAAAAGAAAATGGCATGGGGTCCCCCCCAAAATCCATACCAGAGCCTTATGCGAGCATGCAGCCCAGCAGCCCGGGAAAGGGGGGGGTCAAGTGAGCGGTACTATGTACCCCATACTCATTCACATGGGGGGGGGGGGTTGGGATCCCCTTGTTAACCACTTCAGCCCCGAAAGATTTGGCTGCTCAATGACCAGGCCATTTTTTGCGATACGGCATTGCGTCGCTTTAACTGACAATTGCGCGGTCGTACAATGCTGTACCCAAACAATTGACGTCCTTTTTTTCCCACAAATAGAGCTTTCTTTTGGTGGTATTTGATCACCTCTGTGGTTTTTATTTTTTGCACTATAAACAAAAGAAGAGCGACAATTTTGAAAAAAACACAATATCTTTTACTTTTTGCTAAAATAAATATCCCAATTTAAAAAAAAACAAAAAACAATTTTTTTCCTCAGTTTAGGCCGATATGTATTCTTCTACATATTTTTGGTAAAAAAAAAACGCAATAAGCGTATATTAATTGGTTTGCACAAAAGTTATAGCGTCTACAAAATAGGGGATAGATTTATGGCATTTTTATAATTTTTTTTTTTTTTACTAGTAATGGCGGTGATCTGTGATTTTTATCAGGACTGTAATATTGTGACAAATTGGACACTTTTGACACATTTTTGAGACCATTGACAATTATACAGCGATCAGTGCTATAAAAATGCACTGATTACTGTATAAATGTCACTGACAGGGAATGGGGTTAACACTAGGGGGTGATCAAGGGGTTAACTGTATTCCCTAGGTGTGTTCTAACTGTAGGGGGGATGGGACTGACTAGGGGAGTAGAGAGATCGGTGTTCATACATAGTATGAACAAAAGAACTGTCTCCTCTCCCCTGAGAGAACCGGGATTTGTGTGTTTACACACACAGATCCCGGTTCTCGCGTTGTCACAAGCGATCGCGGGTGCCCGGCGGTCATCGTGCCAGCCGGGCACTCGCATCGGCTCTACAGCGTCTTAAAGGGCCGACGTACAGTTACGGCAGCTCGCCCAGGGGAGCCAACCTGCCGCAGTATAACTGCGGCGGCCGGTCGGGAACCGGTTAAAGGGGGCTTCCAGATACTGATAAGTCACCGACGCATCCCCACAACCATCATCTAGGGTTGTGGGGAAGAAGCCTTTGTCCCCATCAACATGAGGGCAAGGTGCTTTGAGGGGGCAGAGCCCCAAAGCTCCCCCCCCATGTTGAGGACATGTGGCCTGGTATGTTTCAGGAGGGGGAAGCTCGCTCATTCCCCCCCTTTCCTGGCCTGCATGCTCAGATAAGGGTATGAATTTTTGGGGGACCCCACACTTTTTTTTTTTTTCTATTTTAAAGGACCTGGTATGCATTGAGGGGACCCTACGCCGTTTTATTCGATTCATTCTTTATTGCCAGCAATTCTTTGTTTTACATTCAGCTGTCAGTGGGGAAACCCGTTGCCAGCGTATAAGTCATTGGTTGTTAAGGACACGGCGGCTGACTTCCTGGCCCACTCCTCAACAACCAGCTATTCTTCACATTAGAATTGGTTGATCATTTTTCGGCCGATTCGAATCGTTCTGAAAATTTTAAATTCTTTAGAATAGGAATATATGAAAAGAAATTAAACAAATTTTAAGGTTGCTATTTCATAACCAAAAATTTGTCCGAATTTATATTTGGACCGAAGTGAATTGTCTATGTCTACAAATTACTAAGTAGTGAAGTAAGGATCAGAAAGACAATCCTGAAGACCGCTCCTTCAAAGTGACTCTATAAATCTCTTAAAGAACTCTAGAGGAGCTGTTAAGCTCACCTCTCTGGTGGCCCATGTTCCCTGCCTTCCCTTTTTTAGAGTTTGTTAACCTCCATCCATCTCTTCCAAATTCAACAATTATAGAAGTGTTAGATACCTGGGTCCCCTGCCATTCAATGCGGTTTTATCCTCTGCTTTATATGCCAATGCCTGTAGTCAGGATTTTTTTTTTCCACTGGGAACGCAGTGGTACGCAGTTCGGCACCTCCAGCTCTAAATGTATATACTGGCAAGGGATGCTGGAAAGTCTATTGATGTTGGCTGGTGATGGATTTATTGTTGTTGCTGGGGTGGGGGTCTATTGTTGCTGGGGGGGGTCTACTGATGATGGGGGTCTATTGTTGTTTACTGCAAGGTTTATTGATGCAGGTTGTTGAGGGATCTATTGTTGCTAGTCGGGGTCTATTGTTCCTGGGGCAGATCTATTGTTGCTAGGGGTATTTTGCCCTGGGGGATCTATTGTTGCTGGGAGATTTACCAATGAAAGGGGGGGGGGGGGTCTATTGATGTTGGTTGCTGGAAGGTCTATTGATGCTGACTGCTGGGGCATCTATTGTTGCTGGGGGGGGGGTGTCTATTGTTGCTGGCTGCAGGGGATCTATTTTACTGCTTTTCTTGTTATTAACAAATGCCATACAAATTACTTAACAATACAAAATTATACTTGGTGCTGTTTTCAAAAGGGGTGATACTGGAAGGTGGAGAGAGGGTGCAGACAGGGGACAGTGCTTGGCGGTAAGTCGGGGCAGAGACCAGGGTTGACTTGGGGGTTGTACCTGCACCTATTCTCTGAAGAAAAAAAGCCCTGCCTGTAGCGATGTAGCAGTCAGATGATAGTATGCAATAATAAATACAGGCTATCCAAATGCTGTAGAGTCTGATGGAGGCTCTAGCTCTGGAATAGAGCGGAGGTAGGAGACACAAGCCACCGGAAAAATGATACCTTGTCTATTGCAGAGGACCCGTATTTGGAATTTAAAGTCGCAAAAAAAAAAGAGAGTGAGCCATGGTCATTTTCTTATATTCTGCTCTGACAAGATCCCTTGAGGGCACTTACTATTCCTAGCAGATAGAAATGAAACTGTTTTCATGCCTACGCAGAACACACAGTCACTGAATTATTTCAGGAAAAATGTGTATTAATCAATAGTCCTTGGATCGACAGGGTTTTGTTGGAATGACAAATCAATCTTTCATATAAAAAAAAACAAACAAAAAAAAACGTTCAACATATCTGAAAGTACAGCCTTGTTTGACTTGGACATGAATTTTATCTTTTTTTTAAAATAATTTTTCAGCCTTCGAAAGAAATAAAAACACCCTTTATTTCATTCATATGCGTATCTCTTAAATTCATGCAATTATCTAAAATCGGTCATTAAAATGAGAAGACATCAGGCTTCAAGTGGGTGTGCCAGCTCTGTAACCTGGTAAGCAGAGGTTGGAGGTATGTAGGTGGAAGTACATAAGGAAGGAGAGCGCTCAGAGTAAACGTGAACAGTTTACCGTGACTAGTAGACCAAATAAAAGCGATGTGATGCCAGCACTTCCATTCATTATCCTTATTCCCACTGGATTTGAGGGTTTAATTACAGGCAAACAGTTAAATTAACAGTTACACTCACCGGCCACTTTATTGGGTACACCTTGCTAGTACTACTGGGTTGGACCCCTTTTGCCTTCAGAACTGCCTTCATTTTTCGTGGCATAGATCCAACATGTTGGAAACATTCCTCAGAGATTTTGGTCCATATTGACATGATAGCACCACGCAGTTGCTGTAGATTTGTGGGCTGCACATCCATTATGCGAATCTCCCGTTCAACCACATTCCAAAGCTGTTCTATTGGATTGAGTTCTGGTGACTGTGGAGGCCATTGGAGTACAGTGACCTCGTTGTCATGTTCAAGAAACCAGTGGTGAGATGATTGGATCTTTGTGACATGGTGCATTATCCTGCTGGAAGGAGCCATTAGAAGATGAGGACACTATAGTCATAAAGGGATGGACATGGTCAGCAACAATACTCAGGTAGGTCGTGGTGTTTAAACGATGCTCAATTGGCACTAAGGGGTCCAAAGTGTGCCAAGAAAATCCCCCCCCCCCCCCCCCCATTACACCCCCACCACCAGCCTGAACCGTTGATACAAGGCAGGATGAATCCATGATTTCATGTTGTTTACACCAAATCCTGACCCTACCATCTGAATGTCGCAGCTGAAATCCAGTCTCATCAGACCAGGCAACATTTTTCTAATCTTCTATTGTGCAATTTTGGTGAGCCTGTGCGAATTGTAGCCTCCGTTTCTTGTTCTTAGCTGACAGGAGTGGCACCCGGTGTGGTCTTCTGCTGCTGTAGCCCATCAGCTTTAAGGTTCAATGTGTTGTGCGTTCAGAGATGGTATTCTGCGTACCTTGGCCGTAACGAGTTATTTGAGTTACTGTTGCCTTTTGTATCATCTCTAAGCCAGTCTTTCTATTCTCCTCTGACATCAACTAGGCATTTTTGTCCACATAACTGCCGCTCACTGGATATTTTCTCTTTTTCGGACCATTCTCTGTAAACCCGAGAGATGGTTGTGTGTGAAAATCCCAGTAGATCAGCAGTTTTTGAAATTCTCAGACCGGCCTGTCTGGCACCAACAACCATGCCACGTTCAAAGTCACTTAGATCCCCTTTCTTCCCCATTCTGACGCTTTCTTTGAACTTCAGCAAGTCATCTTCACCATGTCTAGATGCCTAAATGCAGTTACTAAATGAGTTGCTGCCCTGTGATTGGCTGATTAGCAATTTGTGTTACCAAGCAACTGAACCTAATAAAGTGTCCAGCCTGTCCTGATATTTACTCATTCCTGCCATACAGCAATGCTAGGTTGGTGGGCATACTTTTTACGGAAGCCTGGTAACCTTCCTCTCTCCAGCCTGTGATTGGACAATGGAACAGCAGAACAGCAAGCTCATCCCTTTACAAACCTTTTATGAAAAAAATAGCACCCTGCTGAATATATTCCTGTGCAAAATTAGTAGATACCCCCAGTACTGCTTAAAGCGGGGTTCCACTCTCTCTGATAATTTTTTTTTTGTCTAAATGACATTGATTGCTATATAGCAATAGGGAACTCGCCTGCCCCATTTTTCAGTGACATTGCTTTTTTTTTGGCTTAATAAATTAACTTTGAAAACGAAATATTGACGGTTGTCATCTTGCCTGTGGGCATGTGAAGCCCACAGGCATTCTCTTCCTGGATACGGTCCTGCTGATCGACCAGCATGCACCGCCCGTTCTTTTCAGAACTCGCGCATGCGCATTAGACCGCAATCGGAGCGCCGTCAACAGCTGTGCCTGTCCTAATGACGTCACTCCCACTATGGAATCTCTCGATAATTCTTGGAACAGGCGGCGTCACTGACTCCTGGGAACAATGACACAAGCTCCCAGGAGCCAGTGCGGCTTACAGGAAGTGAGTAATTAGCCGCTCTAGACACGCCCCTAACCGCAGCCTGTGCTTCCTGCACAAAACAAAGACAGCTTCAAGAACAAAGGTAAAGCCTGTAAAAAAAAAAAAAAAAAAAGTGCCGTTTTGTCATTAGGACATTGCAGTAATCAGCTGCAGTTAGTGTAGGAAAATCGGGTGGAGCTCCGCTTTAAATGTGTTTCCCTGCAAGTCAATTCTGGCCAAAATATCGAATGCTTTTATTGACAAGAATATGTGTTGCATCCTAAGGTTTCTCCCCCTGCAGTCCCCTGGTGACCTTGTGGGGAGAGCGGGTTGCCCTCTGATTGTGGATTTGCGAAATCCTTTGGTTCTCCAGCTTAATACACTGTATACTGTACTGTGTAATGTATTTTCCCTACAAATCTTCCTGATGAAGCTTACTGGGAAACGCATTGAAGAACAAGATATCTCCCTTATTCGACACATCGAAAATATTTATACTCCTGACGGAATTACTTGATGGTTCATATAAATTACTGATCTATGTAATGGTGCAAATGTAACCGATAAGGGTGTATGAGGTGGTAATCAAAGGGAAAAAAATCTTTGAATAATATTGATGTAGCATGGCCCCCTAGGGGACTGCTTAGAATTACCTGCTCATCTGCACAGCCGTGACATCGTGAACATTCCAACCCACCTGATACTCTGGGTTCAGACATCCTTGTATGCTGTAGAGTAAGAAATCAGACACTTTGCGTATTTAGGTTCTAAGAATATTTTACTGGAACCAATAAAGAAGAAGATTGTTACAAAAAGGGTGGGGAGGTAATAGATCTGCTGAGTTTTGGCAACAGCACCAACTTAACAAAATAACTTCTCTAAAAGGCACAAGACAATATTAATAAAGATAATAGTATATAAACACTTCCTTGAGAAATAGGGTTACCTCCCAAAAGGATGTTACAACTAACTGACTGTACTGACACTCTGAAAGAGATGGAATCTGGCCAGCCTACACTGTTATCAAAAAGAGGGAGAGCAAATGATAATATAAGGAGTGGCCCTTTTATCAGTAATGGCAATAAAGTCCACGTTGCAGATCTGATGTTCTTCACCGGTATGTAGGAGCTCGATAACTGTAATCCGATTTGGTGTAGTGGATCTCTTGTAGTATGGGAGGATAAAGTTGTCTTAAACACAATATTCAAAACATTTCAGTAAAGTATTCCTGGCGTGGAGGTGTCTGTGCAAGGTGTCCCAGTGTAACTGTGACAAAGGATGGATAAAGGTTGGGCGATTTGCCCTCTCACCAACGACCAGACCGCTCTGATGTCTTCCGGGCAGGAACTCATGTAGCGACACTCGTGCATCGGATCCGCTGTCTCGATCTCATGACGTGAAGCTTGACACACACCAAAAGGCAGGCGACAGGAGTGGTGCTGGAAGGATGTCCGACAGCAAAACAACAGAGCTAGGCTCCTCAGGTTACAGGTTGGAGGGTGGAACTTCACGTGGTAGGCCGTGACCTCCCCTCCTGTGTTTCATTGAGAGGTCTGTCTTGCGTCAGGCCCGGAAGGAAGAGAACACCCCGCGGGCTTTCTGCTTGTTTTATAGCTACTCCCAGCAATCTTCCTAACAGCAGCAAAAATCCCTGGGATATGTAGTCCGGACACATAATCAGGTATAGCAACTATCTGGCAGGAGAACTACTCATCCCACAGTCCTCTCTGCTGGGCAACACAAATATGATGTCATCTGATACACTGAGCACTAGGGGGACAGGTGAGGCTTTGAAAGAACCAGGGTACGGTGCTTTACAATTGTAGTCCATTTTGCTACATTGATATTTTGTAATTTTAATCACGTGTGTATTCAAATTTGTGACAAAAACTGTTTGATTTAAAATATTTTCAAAAATAGAATAGATTTTGCTATTGTTCTTGTCTTATTTTTGGCACCTCAAAAGTCCTACATGTATGTCTCCTCCAGGGTTTACATCTACTGTACTTTAAATTATTTGTGGGAGCTGTAAAACATAAACAGCACCCATACTTTGAAATGTTTCGAGTTGAGAAAGAAGGGCACATTTTTGGCGCAAGTGTCAGTGCCTGGAATTGAACCTGAGACCTCTGCTGTGTCTATCAATGACTCTGCTCTCAGAGCTACCCGAGATACTGGACAGCACCCTCACTGATCCATTGGACAAGCTTGCCTTGTCCCTTGACTTCCGCTGAACCTTGAACTCCTTGCACCTCCCACGAACTTCCTGATTTAAGCCATGTCTCTGCACTTCCTGTTTGCCAGATTATTGTGCTCTCTCCAGCCAGTATCTCACTTTTGTTTTTCCTACTGCCGTCCGTATCTTTACTACCACATGTTACTGACCCTTGGCTTGCTCCTCGGCTATGCTTCAGCTTGATCCCAAACTGCAACTACTCGTTACCGACCTTTTGCTTGTTTACTGACTACTCTGCTGTTTGATCCTTACCTGCTATATCCGCTACTGGACTTCGGCTTGCTCACTTCCTGGTGGGGCGATCCTGAGGACCACTGCCTGGTACTAACATGCAGCTAATACCCATCTCCACCATCCAGAGCTCTCATAAACACTGGTTAATACTTAGACTCCATACCTCTGATGAGCCTGCATTATTTGCCAGGGTGACCTGCTTTAATACCAATCCTGCTGGTTGTTGGGAGTCCCTCTACTGCTATAGCTAGTGGTCTCTGAGCCTGACAGCTGACCCTAACAACAAGGTATGTAAGCAAAGGATACACCCTTGCCATGCCCCCAGGTATCCCAGACCACAAATATAATTATTCATCCAAAAAATTACTGTTTTTTACACCACTACTTTTCCTTTTATACTGATTTTCTAAAATAAGAAATGCAATTAAATAGAGGTTGGAGGAAAGGTTTAGTTTAGTAGTTGGATAGCGCATTTTATAATTGCTATACATATATACAGTACATTTATATTTATAAAGGTCTATTCATCCAGACCATTAAGGGCTCATGCACAGGAGTGAGTAATATGCTGCATTCAGAAGCATAATGTTTGTTAATCCTACACATTGTTGATGTCTACATCTCCCTTAAGTGAGTCATTTAGTAGGCAGCAGTGGTGCAGGCGGCAGAATGACCTCGGCATTCGGTCATAGAGAATAACTGAAAGCGTTTGTACATAAAGGTACATTTTTAATTAAAACCAAACAAAATATGTTATCGTGAAAAACCACCTATACCGAATCCTAAATGTAGGTGAGCAGCTGCACTCACCTACATTTGGATGTTGGTATAGATGGTTTTTCACGTTTATATTTGTAATTTGGAAGTGGCAGCTATTATCAATGTGGGTTTTATACTCCTAACATTATTTTTTTTTTTTCAGTTTCGCCAATTCTTTTCACTTGACACGTTTATTTTCTGTGGCACAGTGGTGGACCCAATTTTTTTCAGATCATTCACAGTCCGTGTAACAAATATGTTGTGGTTTTGCACAGAGCGGCCCCAAACCTCCTCTACTTGGGTCACCCACTGGTCGCTGTTGGCTCCTCCTCTTCTTTGTGTGCCCCCATAGTAAGCCGTCTGCAATGGAGGCACACATATAGGCTCAATCCTGTGTGCATCTATGGACAAACACAGCGCCGCTAAGCCCCGCCCCCATTCTCCACTTACACTATTTGCCTGACAGCAGCAGGAGCCAATGGCTCCCGGTGTTGCCTCTGTGAGCAGAGAGAGAGAAGAGAGCAGTTAATTCAAACTAGTATGAAAATGTTATTTCCAATGTTTCTTTTGTCGTATTTTTTTTTTTTTTACCTTCCCCAAATGTCTGGACGGATGCATGGCCAGGCCTCACATTACAGAACCATTCTTTTTCATATTACATGACTCTCAATTATCATAATTAATGTAATCACCGCTTGTGATAAAACAATAATAATAACAGTAATGGCACGAGTCTCAAGAGTCTGACCTTTCAGAGAGAGCGGATGCAATTAGTACACAGGAGATAATTACTAAACTGGTGGCACAATTAACTGGTTGCAATGCTCGTTGACAGGAATTATGTAGGCTAATTATTGCATTGTCAATCGGCGGGACTGACCCGGATGTGTAAATAGATGTATACTTTTTATGCGTCTGTTACAATAGGAGAGGATCTAGAGATCACAGGGTTGATATTAAGTGGCAGAGAAAACATTGTAATTAATTGGAAATCAGTTCATAATGGTGTTTCGTTTCAGCAGTGAAATAAGCATTCTACATACAGAAGAAAACGATCGCCTTACTGCCTGATACACTGAAGTTCAAAACTCCGGAATGGAAAAATACTTTCTAAATACATATGCCGTGTATATTCCTACTAGAATTTTAGTGTGCATTGTGTATTTTTTTCCAGATCTGTGCAGTAATCCAGTGCAAAACATTCCCTCTGTGCAGGAGCTTGCTGTAATAAAGACTGGTGCTCTTTCTCCTTGTGCAGAGTGACTGGTCTTGTCTCCACCCCCTCCTGTAGTTCTCTGTCGTGGGTGGAGCCTGCTGGGCGCCTCCCACAGTTCAGCTCTCTGCCCAGGTTATGTACAGCACCATGATGATGTCACTGCTACTTTTTAATTTTTTTTATTGAATAAAGGCAAACTCACAAAACAGTGAACAGTTGCAAAGGCCAGCGTCTCAGAGTGGTTTCAGAATGACAACATATATACCACAAACTAATGCAGCGTACACGCGACCGGACTTTCTGGCAGACTAGGTCCACCGGTCTTCCCGACGGACTTTCGACAGAGTTACGGCGGACTTTCCGAATGAATGGACTTGCCCACACACGACAAGTCCGTTCATTTTGAACGTGACTCGAGTACGATGGGACTAGAAAAGGAATTTCTCATTTCTCAAGCCAGTCAGCGGGTGCACAGTAACCAATGTCCTCCGGCATCCGCCAATTGTTAGGCAGAGAGCCAAAACTGCAGTCTGCCTATGTAAACAAGGCAGATCGCCGTTCTCACAGTGGGGAAGGGATGAAATTTGTGTTCCTGCAAAGCAGGGAATAAATTCCATCTCTTCTAGTAAAAGCACCTCACACAGTATAGTAAAAGATTTAACCCCTCGATTGCCCCTGATGTTAACCTCTTCCCATCCAGTGTCCTTAGTACAGTGACAGTGCATATTTTTAGCACCCCGATCACTGTATTAGTGTCACTGGTCCCCAAAAACTGTCAGTGTGCCTGTCCAGACCTCCAAAAATATTTCTTTGCAGCCCTACTTGTCCACGCACATAATTGGGTAATCTCTGATGATACAAACGCCTCGGTGGTGCTGGAGGCAGCATCGCTGGGGTCCTTTGAATCACTGAGAAATGCACTATACAGAGGTCCTAGAGCGCCAGCGACTCTCACACACTCTATGACTTCAGTGATAAAGGTGTGGCAATTGCAAGTTTGTAAACATAAAACAGAACCAAACAGATGGTCCCCGGATACCCCCTTGTGGCTCAATCCGCTCCTCGCTGAGTTTCACACTATACCTGACCCGAGCTTATGGGCAACAAGGGGCATTAGGATACTCGACCATATATGTAAAGACGGGGCTATCCTTCCCTTTGACACTCTCAAACAAAACCATGACTTACCCAATTGTTACTTCTTTAGATATCTACAGCTTAGACATGCCTTCTCTTCCCAATTCGAATCTCAACCACCATTACTCTTTCACTCCACTTTAGAATCCCTCCTCCGGAATGATGAGCTGGTAAAACCCCTATCCACCATATATAAGGCACTATTACCATCAATGCATTTTGGGCTTGAAACTCTCCAAGAAAAATGGAGGGCTGACTTCCCTGAACTAGATACAGAGGACTGGGAGGATATGTGGGAATACCCTTTTCTTCAACTAGTGGCAGTGAAGGACCGTTTAATTCAATTCCGGATTCTACACCGGGTGTATTTAACGCCGCAACGGCTGAACAAAATTTATCCTGGGGTCTATCCTAGCTGTTGGAAATGTGGTAGCATAGAGGCCGGTTTCTGTCATATGTTGTGGTCCTGTCCCAAAGTGCACTCTTTCTGGGTAGAGGTGACGCAATTTATAACCTCACTGTTAACAATCCCAATCCCGCTGACTGTACCGGTCTGCTTGCTTGGCCTGGTGGGCTATTTAGCGCACCGCACAGCAACTAAGACCCTCATAGGACTTCTACTCTTTTACGCCCGTAAAGCAATATTACTAAAATGGAAAAAACCTGATGCGCCCTCTCTGACCTCTTGGAAAGCCCTGGTCAATTCTACAATACCATTATATAAAGCCACATACCATTCCCGTGGGTGTACTGCTAAGTTTGACAAAATATGGAAACTATGGCTTGACTCTACCTCCACTAATGCCGCTCAAGAATAGACGATATATCTGACACCCATTAACTCCCCCTTCTGTGCTAACACTTGCTAAGTCCCTTGTGACACCCCTATAGTTGAACCTTTAATGTCCTAGGCCTAGTACCAGAATCCCCTCTTGGGAAACCTCACCTTCATCGAAGACGAGTTGCACATTCTCCTTTCATAATCTCTCCAATTGGAGTGGTTGAGCAGTGATATCTAGTTTTTGTTTTGTCTTTTAGTTTTTGTCTTGTATTTTATCTGGTTTTCTGTCGATAACAGCACTGTTTAAGGCAGATAACCTGTTGTTAGGTACCGATTTACATGGTACCTTTTGAGCCGGGGAATGCCCCAAGGTTCTGTTTTTGTAAATCTATTAAAAAATCAATAAAGAGAATTAAAAAAAAAAAAAAAAAAACTGTCAGTGTCAGAATGTCTGCGGCAATATAGCAGTCCTGCTATAGGTCGCTGATTACCACCATTACTAGTAAAAAAACTAAAAATAGCAATATCTATAATGCTCAAACCAATCAATATACGCTTATTGGGATTTTTTTTATCAAAAATATGTAGCAGAATACATATTGGCCTAAATTTATGAAGAAATTTAGATTTTTTTTCTGTTTTTTATTGGATATGTTTTATTGCAGAAAGTAAAAAAAAAATTTGTTTATAGAGCAAAAAATGAAAAACGCAGAGGTGGTCAACTACCACCAAAAGAAAGCTTTATTTGTAGGAAAAAATACATAAATTTTATTTGGGAACAGCTTTACATGACCACGGAACTGTCAAAGTAATGCAGTGCTGTATTGCAAAAAATGGCCTGGTCGTGAAGGGGGCTGAATCTCCTGGAGGTCAAGTGGTTAAATACAAGAGGACCACAAGCCCTGAAACTGTATATGTCTGAACTCCCCAAAATATCACATTGATCAGGTTGCTTTAAATTCAGATCTGCATTATTGAACCTCCAGAAGGCTATATACCTTCGCATATACGTCTTTGGGAGGCAGATCTTCAGACTCTCTTTACAAGATCTCAAATTGACAGGATCATCTCATTGGCTCATAAATCCTCTATAGAAAGTCGCTTTCAAGAAGAGTTATTGGACAGGTGGTATAGGGTCCCGGCCTTGCTTAATAAACTCTATCTGCAAACCTATAAGTTATGCTGGCGTTGTAATAAAGAGATAGGGACATTACTACACATTTTTTTTTGGTTGTGTCCATTAATTGCAACATTTTGGAAGGAAGTGGGGAACCTGATCAATCATCTGACATTAGTTGACCTTGGAACGGATCCTTTGGGATACGTTTTGCATCTAAACGAGCTGCCTCTTCATTATTATAAAAAGTCACTGACAGCTCATCTGCTGAAAGCTGCTCGGGCATGTATCCCAGACCTGTGGAAGTCTACCATTACACCTTCCCTGAAACATTGGTTTTCCAGAATAGACGAAATTGGGACAATGGAATATATGACTGCGTCTTTATATGGTAGAGAGAATGAATTTGGCGATACCTGGCGGCCATGGACGACCTTTACTTGTACTCCCCAGTATGTAGATTTCCTCCCTGTCTAGGTTAGACATGAAGGTCTATAATGGCAGGCTGGGTTCGATGGGCTGGGTCTGGGGGGGGGGGGGGGGAAAGGGGGTAGGAAGCCATGAAGTTTTGAGTCTGAATTAGTCAGCTCGCCCCTTTTCTTCCTTCTTTTTTTTTTTTTTAGTTTGTTTTTTGTCTTAAAAGTAGATAAGCCAAGGAATAACAAAGGAAGATATTAAGCAGCAACATAAATACAATGTATTATAGATGAATAGTTGATGTAATATCACTTTTTAGGTATATGCGGAGGCTATAGGACCCTATTAGATTTGATAATGTTTTTTTTTTTATAAGGGTGGTGTATTATTATTGTATTATTCTTCCTTCTTTGTCCATGAATTTAATTTGTTGTCGCTGCTGGTATATCTGTTATATTTGTTATGTGAGGTTGGTTTTGATTTGATTTATCTGTTCATGCTAAAATGGGTTTATTTCATTTCATTTATTTCCTTTTTTTTCTTTTCTTTGATATTATGTTGATGTATTGTCATAAATGGAAAAATCTTTCGAATAAAGAATTATACTTTAAAAAAAAAATGCAGATCTGAGCTTACTTGGATACTCTAAATGGGAAATGGTGTAATATTGGATTCTAGAAGACCGAGGTTTAATTGTCCCCCAGGCCCCTGCAGTAAATAGTTATCCTGGTTACTGCAGACGATTTCAGCCACATAACTGTCTGAAAAATCTACAACCCGCTGCCCGTACTGACACTGGGGACATAAATCTACCTCTGCTCTCTCTACAAGAGATTACAGTATCCTCCAGGAAAAAAAAAAACGAAACTTACTTTATTGGGTTGAAGATTTCAAATGTCATCTAATTCAAATGCAGTTTGTGTGAAGATTAGAAACGCACGGAGGCGAGTGAATGAAGCATCTGTGCTGGCTGGTACATAAAGCCATTGGCTTGTTTACACAGGTAGATAAGGACATTTTTGAGTTGGGATGTTAGATTTTATAGGATAATTCTGTTTTTGTATTATAGAATTCACAAGTGCAGGACATAAGGATTCATTTTGCAGCCATAACTACTGTAGGTTAGGTTTGCCCTTGAACCGGACTGAAAAAGGTACAGGACTCTTATTTAAAAACGGACTGCGGCCAGCCCAGACCGACTCCATAGAAATCCGGTTCGGTTCACGTCATGTGAATCAGATGCGGTTCAAAAAGCATCCTATTCGCGTATATGTGAACCGAGGCTTAAAGCGGAACTTCAGTCATTTTTTTCATCATTCCATCTATTAAATCTTCTGCCCTTGTTGTTTTAACTTTGGGTAGTAAAACATATTTTTTTTCCTGCCAGTAAATACCTTATACAGCCCACTTCCTGTTTCTTATCTGGTCATTAGCCTAGGCTTATGACATCATGCACAGCTCTCTCTCTCTCTCTTTGCCAGGAAGGGAGGGCGGATGAGTCATACGAGGGCCAATGAGAGCTGCAGAGCTGGAGGTATGCCTCTGTGTGTCTGTGTAAATCCAGGAAGTGAACAGGCATCAGCTTCAGCTGCCCACAGTTGAAATGGATGCAGCCAGACTCAGTGGAGAGAGATTTCTGCAGCATATTTGGCAAGTACAAAATCACAGTATATATAGAATAATATGCAAAGTGGTTGGAGGGAAGCTTCAGAATGTTTTTATTATAAGTTATGTGAGCAGACTGTAGTTCCTCTTTAAATTTCTGTTTTAGATACAGAGACATGCATGTGATGTGATAGTCTGCTTATTAATTGCAGAATTCACATAAGCCTTACATTGGCGTTGGATTTGTGATTAATAATACTTAAATCATTTGTGAAATATTCATTTCAATCTTGAGAGGTATTGTTGTATGTCTTAAGACAGATGCAAACTGTTTCCTATAAAATATTCATGAATAAACCCCATTCAACAGAAACATAAAAATAAATGGAAACCTAATTGTGAATCTCTAATACTGTGTGAGGTTCCAGAACTGCGTTGTACATCTAAATCAGCACTTTGTGCTCCATCCTGGGAGAATCATAATATTGTAATTACTTTCTAGTTTCAATGATATTCTCTATACAAGTCAAATTAACTCTGCAGAAAATCATTGCCCTATGTATTGGATATATAATCCTCTTTTATATTGCAGTAACTGCAATAAGCTACAGTACGCTCTCTTTTCTATGGTAAACATAATTGACGCATCTGTATTATGTTTCATATTGGAGACACATAACAAGTTTTTTTTTTGAAAGGTTCAGAAGTTTACCTGTCTGACAAAACTTTGAGAATATTGATGTTTTAGCCCCGGAGTTGTAGCATAAGCTTTGATTCAGTCAATGGTTTAGCAAAGTGTGAATGTGGATATTACTGCGCTAACTCAAAAGTAAATAAAAAAGCTGCTACACAAACATGTGACGAAAATGCTAGAAAGTGAACAAATATAAATTGTAGCGCTAGAAAATAAACACATATGCATATGTTTGTGATAAATCCAAAATTATGTGATCATACAATGATGATAAAAATGTGGAAAAGTTCAGTGCCTGTAACAGTCCTGAAAAGAACCAATACAAAGTCCACCACCAAATAGTGGCTGGTAAAAGATGTAATACACTGGAACACGCCGACAATGAGGGTATCAAAGGTGGTATATCTTCAATCAGGAAACAGGTAAAGTAAATCTACTCTTACCAGAACCGGTGGACTCAGGTGTCAGCGAAACGAGTCATAAAGGCAAGGATGCCGAACATTGGCAAGTCAGCGAGACTCCAGGGGACTAAGGACCTCCGAAACCACTGACCAGAGAAGACCACTATGCTGTTTTCAAAATTATAACTCTAGAATTCTTGACATTTTTGAGCCTTCCTTTGTCTAGTCCAGTATTAGGCACAGAGGAAGGGGGCCTCTTGGAACTTCCAAAATGAGTTGGCTCTTTTTTTAACAATTGCTTGACAAATAAATTTCATCTGGACTTTCAGCAATATCTTAGCACTCCCATTATAGACATCAGGTTGGAATACTCACCTGGGGTCCACCACCTCATCTCCAAACTACATGCCCACACCCAGTACCTCAAAGATATAAAGGTGGTGGACCACAAAGCTCATTTCAAGAGCAGAGCAGGAAGAGGTCCCATTGCATGTCCCATTTTTTAAAATTCTGTTCAAAACTAAGGAGGATTGGTGCACAATTGCGGTAAAAATTCTAAATATATCACATGTACCTAGCATTAAAGACATCTGTATGGTACTAGTGGTCTGCGCTGACTCTGGAAAGGTGTCTTACTGTGATTATCCAATTATGTTTTCTTGGCATGGTACAGAACTGGTAGTAGATTGCCAAGTGTTTCTTCAATGCAGTTCCTTCAGTAAATTCTAAATAGGATAAATCTAGCCAGTCGCCATTTAATCTACCGATATGTCCTATATACAGATATATGCTTCTGATAGGAAACACACCCAAATACAGGGAAAATGTACACCAGTTCAGCCATGTCTTAATACAAGAGTGCAAGCCACTTAGCTACAGCATTTGGCCAGTTACACGCCTATATAAAAAATAAAAAAAACATGAAAAGTGCAGACCAGACTTTAATAGGAGGTTGAACATGCTGGGGCAAACCAATCACTCTCAGGGTGAGGCCTTGTTCACACACCGCGTTCAGGGCTGTGCCGCTGCAAATTGGAAGCAGTGGCGTGTCTGTGCAGTCACTGCTTCCCACTGACTAGAATGGGACTGCAAGATGCAGGGAACACCTGTGCCCCTCGTATGCTGTAGTATGCCGCATATAAATGAGGCCTTAAAGGAGAAGTACAACCAAAAATCGTTTGGCTGTACTTCTCCTGTGGATCACAGGAGCCCAGTTCAGTGTGCTATGCCAGGCTCTAATAGAGGGCCTGGAATAGACGTGCAGGATAGGGTTAACAACCACTTTAAGTTGCCTTACAGAGAAGGTGAAAATTTGTAAAAGGAAACTTTTAGCTGGTATTGCTGTTTCCAATGTTGTCATACTGATCCTCTGTCTTCAGTATTTTCCATAGGAGGTTCAATACTGGTTCTAATATATATCTGTGAAGTCACTGTTTTCATCCAAGTTTTATCCTGTGTTGAACCCTGATGAAGTGTTGCCCCTAAAACTTGTTGCCCGTTTTTTATGCTTTTTTTTTACCAATGGTTAAAATGATCTGGGACACATTTATCCAGTTTTGGTTTGGTGCTCTGTGCTGAATTTCTATGGTTTGAGCTACTATTGGGTGTCCATCGAAGGAACCCTTACTGTGTGGAAGCTTCCTCACCAGTGCTATTGAGTTTGTTTGCAGTTTTCCTTCATCTGACTACACTTGAAAGTCTAAAAGTTCCCAGGGCTTCTCTAAGTATATTGCTCTTCAGCACTTTCCAGGCTGGTCAGTAACAAGCCTGCAACTAATAAACTTAAAGGAACATCAGAACTCCCGCGTACTTGTTCTGGGCCAATAACTCTAAAGCCTCATACACACGATCAGATTTTCCGATGGGAAATGTGTGATGTCAGGCTGTTGCCGGAAAATCTGACCGTTTGTATGCTCTATTGGACAATTGTTGTCGGATTTTCCACGGACAAATGCTGTATGGCAGGTATTCAAATTTTCCGTGGAAAAATGTCTGTTGTGGGATTTTCTGAGCGTGTGTACATAAGTCCATTGGACAAAAGTCCAAAGTACAAACACGCATGCTCAGAAGCAAGGACGAGCCAGAGGCGGTCGGTCTTGTAAACTAGCGTTCGCAATGGAGAATTAACATTCGTGACGTCGCAATTCGTCGATTCTCTTCTTATTTAATGGGATAATAATAAAGCTGCTTTGCTGGTGATACTGATGGAGTTATTGCAAACACATTTTCAAAGGCTTTTTTTTTCTAGTGATATCAAGAATAATATTATTTTTTTTTTTTTTTTATTTGGGCAAGTTACCACAACACCATTATCCCGTAGTTTTTAAAGTGGATGTAAACCCAAAATTTTTTTTTTTTTTTTATATATCATACTGTAGAGTATAAGATTTCCTATCACTTGAGCCCAGTCTTGCCACAAAGAGTTAATCCATCTCTGAGCAATCCTCTTTTATTGTTCAGTGAGAAAAATCTTGACGAACTGAGAAAAACTTTGTCAAATACTTCCCCTTGCTGTGAGTGACAGCCTAAGACACAGGCATTATTTTCCTAATTCCCTCCCCCACTCCTTTCTTCAGCAGCTCTGCAAGGATTGGCTGTTCCACACCTCAGCATGATTTGGCATGCTGAAGTCATGTGGTTACTTTCCTGTCTTTTCACTGGATGTTAGAGATCATAGAAGTTAAGCAGAAGTTCAGTGTTAGAAATACACAGGAGAAAATGCATATTGACAAGGGGAGTGTAGAGGTGGGCGGGGAGTCTACTGACATCACGACTCCACCCACCAAGCTCCAGACAACAGACCCGCCCCCAGAATCTGCAGTTTTTCGGGTCTCATAACAGACAGAGGGGAGACATTTGACAGGTAAAGATACATACAGGAGGCATGTATATCCTTATAGATAACCCCTATGGCAGTAGTTTAGAAAGGATGACATTGGGTTTACATCCACTTTAAGATCAAAGATACAACTATGTTGGTGTCCCTTGTTAATTTTACATTGTATTTTTTAAAATGTAACTGTCTACTCCCAAACTGTCACATAGCCAAGTATTATTCTCCACATTTTTTTTATTGTGCATTAAAAAGAGAAAACAAATAAAATTAGACATGCTATCTGCCAATAGAACGTAACCAAAAAGTGCATTCTATGTATCCGAAAATATACCAAATCAAATCATTATTATTCAACCAAAAAATAAAATGAAAACCTCATGCATATGTCCTGCTCCTTAATATAGGGGGTCAATAATGCCAAGAGTTGGTGAAAGCAGGGGTCCGTCATCTGGAGATAATTCCTAAAATCATCTGGATTATTCTCCTGGAGCTCCCGCAGCAAAGGCATATGACATAATTGGTCGCGATTAATAAAGCAACCAATTTTTGGACCAAGAACTCCTCCTGTTCCTGGACTGGACTTGGGTCAAAGCAACAACTCCAAGGCCAATAATAAATAACACGTTATCTCCTCCGGTTCCGCAACATGTCTGGTTGACGAACGGCCGTTCAGAAACTAACTGAGAAGTGCGAAATGAAAAGCACGAACTGAAAAGCGCGAAATGAAAAGTGTGAAATGAAAAGCGTGAATCAACACTCACAAACATTCTACTAACACGAAATTAACAGAATGAGCCCAAAGGGTGGAGAATTTCTCCTTGCCGTTTGTAGGCAAGACAAAATCCAGGCACACGCCTTCGAACAAAAGTCTGAGGTTTTGTCTGCGGAAAATCCGATCGTGTGTACGAGGCTTTAAAGCAGTGGTCATCAACCCTGTCCTCAGGACCCACTAACAGGCCAGGTTTTATGTATTACCTTGGGGAGATGCAGACTAGAATACTGCAATCACTGAGCAGCAAATGATATCACCTGTCATGTATTTCAGTTATCTTGCAAACCTGGCCTGTTAGTGGGCCCTGAGGACAGGGTTGATGAACACTGCTTCAAAGCATTGAAGTGAGAGGGCTGTAAAACCAACATTTTCAGGAGAGGTCAACAGCCTCTATTCCTCTCTCTGTGGTGTCCTGTGACCATTTTAAGTAGAGTTCTTCATAAAAAGATGGTCTATTTGTAAACAAAGCTGTGCCCTTGTTGGTAATCTCAGGTAATTATTGTTCACTCTGCCCTTTTCCCCCCTAACCCTTAAGAAGCAAATATTTCTCAAATCTTTTATTTCCGCAAAAAATAAAAATAACTGGGATGGATTTGAAGAAAAGCATTCAAGCCACATTACTGTTGGCAGTTTATATAAAATGTCAGAATGACATGCACACACTGTCAGTGGAGACGGGAAGTTAATGCTGGGGATGTGACTTTGGGAGGACCTTGTCATGTTTCGTTGTCTGGAAGATGTTGAGTGACCTGTTTGGGTGAATCAGGTTGCTGTTAGATTAAAATCAGTCTGACAACGGCTGACTCCTAACACATGATATTGTCATCTGCAGGATGATATGAAATAAGATTTGAAATAAGATTTGCAGAGCAGTCGCGGGTTCAGTTGTAATAAAGTGCCGACCAGGGAGCTGCCTGTAATTAGTTATGTGAGTGATAAAATCATATAAAAGGGGATTTAATAACAACTCGCTAACTGGAAGGCCTGTGGTTTTCTGTAATGAGTTTACTAGCCGTTACTGACATTAGTTCTGTGGTGTTGTGTGCTCCCTAAGTGCTCACTGACAGCTCATGTTAGTAAAACCATAATGGTTAAAGCTGAAATCCCAGCTAAACAAATACTGTCTAAATACAAGAGACGTGTATTTTTATTCAAATCTTGGTGTGCATTGTGTATTTCTTTTAAACCTGTGCAGTAATCCAGCGTGAAACTTTCCCTTTGTGTAATAAAGACCGCTCACTGCTGCTCTCTCTCCTTCTGCAGGTTGACTGGTCTTGTCTCCGCCCCCTCCTGTAGTTTTCTGTAGGCAGCCTGTAGTGGGAGGGACCTGCCTGGCCCCTCCCACAGGTCTGCTCTCTACACAAGCAAGTGATGATGTCACCACTACATTTACAAGGTTTGCAAAGGCATTTGGTGCAACCAAATGTAATTCATATCCTATCAAAGTGTTTGTAAACCCTCGCTTTTTAAAAAATAAAAATAACAAACATGTCTATACTTACCAGCAGCCCCGATCTCTTCTTTTTCTGGGGTCCCCCACTGGCGCTCTAAGCGCCTCCTCTGCATCGGGTGCCCCCACAGAAAGCCGTTTTCCATAGGGGCACCCGTGCCGGCTTGCTCCCGATTGACACAGAGAGCAGGACTTGGCCCTGCCCCCCCACATCACAGCTTTTGATTGACAGCAGCGGGAGCCATATCAATCTGTCCATTGAGGAGAGCGACAGCAGCTGGAGCCACTGCGCTCGTGCACATCAGTTAAAAACCTTAAGTCTTTACAACCATTTTTAAGAACAAATATATTTGAAGTACTTTTTTTGTGCCCAGTATTAAGGCCCCAATCACACTTTATGTTGTGTGAGCGATTTTCACGATTCTGCTCATCACGCATAAGGCAGCCCTTCAATGAGTTTGTCGCCAGATTTGTAATATTGCTAAAGTAGAAAGTAGGACTTTACGGTGCTCAATATCTCAGGAACAAATATAACAAAAAATGGTTAAAAAAAATCTTTTTTTGTTCCAAATAAAACCAAGGCACATAATAGTGTTCATATACAGTTAAAAACAAGATAAATATGTCAAATGCCAGACACAGCCCCACCCCAAGCACATAAGGTTCTCTAGATGAAGCTGCAATAGCGAAACACGTTGAGAAATTGCATTTACCTCATCTCACTCATCCTAAAGATGCCTTTATGACATGTCTGTTTTGTAATAAATCTGGTTATGAAATTACTCTAGAAGGTGGGTTTAGGGTGGGGCTGTGTCTGGCATTTGGCATATTTATCTTGTTTTTATACTGATATTTGGAGAAAAAAAAGATATTTTTTTAACCATTTTTTTTTGTTATATTTATTCCTGAGATATTGAGCACCGTAAAGTTAAAGTGAAAGTTCCACTTTCTACTAATATTACATGGTTCTATAACAGTGATGGTGAACCTTGGCACCCCAGATGTTTTGGAACTACCACTACTACATGATGCTCAACTACACTGCAGAGTGCATGAGCATCCTGGGAAATGTAGCTCCAAAACATCTGGGGTGCCAAGGTTCGCCATCATTGTTCTATTGAGATGTGGTGTCTCTTTTACCTGCTAGCGTCCTCATTGGTTATGTAAATAGAATGATACATTTGTTCTCGGTGCAAACATTAACAGTTTGTAGCATGAGAAGAAAAGGAACATATGCAGTTAACCTAAGTCAGAAAAAAAGAGTTATGGCCAATGTTAAAATGCATAACCACTAAAACAAACGATTTAACCGCCACAACAAGAAACAATTAACCAATAACTTGGGCTTTAACACTGTAGGGCACATGCATAACTGGTTTAAAGGAAAGATGGGAACTAGAAAGGAGCTACTCTCTTCATTTTATCTATAACCTTTACTTAGTACCTGTTGAGAAGGCTCTTTCATGGAGCAGAAGGCACAAGCTATGAAGACTGATGGCCAAGAAGAAGACTTTCACAAAGGACCATTACTCCCAAGCCATAAGCAAAACTTTAAATTGCCAAACTGAATGCTGATTGTGGACTTCAACCAAAAGCACAGATAGTCACTCTGTTTTTCAGGATCTTCTGTTCGTACTGTCAATGCTCCAATGGGGTTTGTTGCTAAATGACCCAAAGCTTGTCCACCAATGAGTTCAAAGTTTGTAAACTTCAACACCAAAAATCTGGCAAGAGGGTATTTGCCTAACACCTTCTTACACACACATGGCTGAGATCTTATACACTTATATTTCCAAAAGTTTGTGGACACCTTAGCACACCTACACTGAAGGGCCAAAAGTACATGGACAACTCTCCAAATTATTGACTTCCAGTAAAAGGGGATTGTTAATGCTACTGCATACAGAGACAATTCAGAGAACATTGCATGTCTAACCTTGGAACAGTTTGGGGTAGGCTCTTTTCTGTTTCAACATGGCTCTGCACAAAGTCAGCTCCATAAACACATTGCTGCATCTCCTGACTAGTCCAGGTGAATAAACGATAACAGCCTCATTCACACTGGACGTTTTTACAGCTGCTGTTTTTGGCTTCAGACATTTTTTTTCTGAAGCAAATAAACTCTCCAGCATGTCCATGCACACGTAGGCTGTTATCATCAGTTTTTGGCAGGGGCGTTTTCTGGCTGGAAAAAAACCCCAGAACTAGTGTGTTTTGAGAGGAGGTTTTCAGCTGTAAAAATGCTCTGACTCTCTGCTCTGGCGTTTATCAGCGTTTTTGAGCCATAAGCTTTTGTGGGAGTATAATACTGTTAAAAAAACACTGAAAAACGCCTACTGCAAAAATGCTGAAAAACGAATTTTACAGCTACAACTTTCTACAGCTGACGCTACTGTTTTTTTTTTTATAATGTCCAGTGTGCATGAAGCCTAGAGAGCAGCCTCAGCCTACATTTCTCCACCACACCACACACCCTGATGCATTTTGCCTCGTCATAGGCTAAGACCAAGGCAGGCCATACATGGGTCGAATTTCGTAAGAATTTCCTTTAGAAAATCTTATCTAAGAATTTTCGTTCAAATTTCGCACCATTATGCCCCGTACACACGGTCGGACTTTGTTCGGACATTCCGACAACAAAATCCTAGGATTTTTTCCGATGGATGTTGGCTCAAACTTGTCTTGCATACACACGGTCACACAAAGTTGTCGGAAAATCGGATTGTTCTAAACGCGGTGACGTAAAACACGTACGCTGGGACTATAAATGGGGCAGTGGCCAAAAGCTTTCATCTCTTTATTTATTCTGAGCATGCGTGGCACTTTGTCCGTCGGATTTGTGTACACACGATCGGAATTTCCGACAACGGATTTTGTTGTCGGAAAATTTTATATCCTGCTCTCAAACTTTGTGTGTCGGAAAATGTGTGATGGAGCCTACACACGGTCGGAATTTCCGACAACAAGGTCCTATCACACATTTTCCGTCGGAAAATCCGACCGTGTGTACGGGGCATTAGTGGGTTCCAGCTACAGCCGATTTTCGTGCGGCCATCGAATTTGAGTAATCTGCATGTTGGAAATTTTTTTTAAAAACAAACGATTTTCTAATCAATGATGGGAGAATCGTGCGAGAAATGTAATCAAAAAAGAAATGTGCATGTACAAGAAAAGAAAATTCCCGGAAAGAAAAGATTCCCAGACACGAAAATTATTTTCTGTAGCAACAGGAGGTGAAATTGAAAGATTGGTTGGTCAAATTTCGAAATCAATGGTGGCACCATCGGATCACAAAACGTCCAAAATTGCTGATTTTCAAAAGAAAATTCTTTTGAAATTCAATCATGTATGGCCAGCCTAAGCGCCGGTGGGCAGGGCAAAATGCACCAGGGTGTGTGGTGTGGTGGAGACATGTAGGCTGAGGCCGTTCTTTATTGTTTCTATATCTGGACTGGTCGGGATAAGTGTCGATCCTTTCCTCTTTACACTTACAGGCCCTCTGGATTGGTATCAGGGATATGGTTTCACCTCTACTTTGAGTGGCGTCAAAAGCAATATAACCATAAAGGCATGTCCATCCGTCCACAAAGGCACCAATACCTGACCTCACAAATGTTCTTTTGGTTGAATGGGTGCAAATTCCCACAAACACACTCCAGAATCTTGTAGAAAGCCTTCACAGAAAAGTGGAGGCTGTTATAGTTGCAAAGGAAATCGATTATTTTTTTTCTTCCACAAAAAGAGCTGGACAAAGTTCGAGTAACTACGATAGATCCACTTTTGTTTGCTGACCACGGACCGCCTCACTTGGATATTGATCTAAATAGAGTGGCTACAAGGACCCTGTCTTGGAGGCTTAACGATACATTGTTAAAGGACTCAACTACCATGACTGAGGTTCTACAGGGTTTAGAAGAATATTTTACTCAGAATGACTAACCTAATACATCTCCGACTGTACTGTGGGAGTCGCATAAATGCTTTATAAGAGGAATCTTTCTTAAACATGGAGTCAGGATGAAAAAACTAAGGCGGTTGGAAACTGAGAAGTTACTCGTGAGGATTAGTAAACTTGAGTCCATTCATAAAAACACTCGCTAAGCAGACACAGGAAGAATTACTCTCCCTACATCAGCAGTACAATCAAATCGCAAATTCAGAAGAAAGGGAGAAATTGAGTCGATATAAACAGTCTATATACGAGTATGGAAATAAACTGTGTGTTCTATTAACTAGGGCTAGATCAGACCCCCTGATCAGTGGACTTCAGGTTTCAAATACGGAGCCGCATATGCAGATGACCTCTTACTTGCCGCATATGCAGATGACCTCTTAC
This sequence comes from Lithobates septentrionalis, assembly GCA_037952835.1. Lineage (NCBI taxonomy): Eukaryota > Metazoa > Chordata > Amphibia > Anura > Ranidae > Lithobates > Lithobates septentrionalis. Next base: position 211,914 of record JBBDGP010000838.1, on the reverse strand, counting down.
TTTTTCTTACCAATCCGGAGGTTTCACTGACACGTTTACGCCAATGTCTAGCTCAGTATGAGGATCTTTCTAATTTCTCCATAAATGAAGCGATGAGTATCCTTCTTTCCAAGGAGTGTATTGTTAACTTACAAAGTGTAAACCATTTCAAATGGGTTAAGTCCTTTTTGAAATACTTGGGGGTCAAATTGACCCTGGATACGGCTCTACTATATGGGACAAACTTCTGCCCATTATTATCGAAAATGCGATCACATTTTCAACTATGGCAGTCCCTTACCCTCACGTGGTTTGGGAGGTGTAATGCATATAAGTTGACATTGCTTCCTCAGATTTTTTATTTAATGCAAGCGATACCTATTAAACTACCTCCAGCTTTTTTTCTCTCGTGCCGGATATTGTTAACTAAATATCTTTGGAGCAACAAAGTCACTAGACTTCACTACTCGTTGTTGGTTTTGCCTAAATCGGGGGGGGGGGGGGGATATTGGTCTGCCTGACCTGATCTCTTACTATTGAGCCTTACACTTGTCTAGAGCGGTGTCATGGTGCACTCCCTCACAGACTAAACAGTGGAACAATATGCCTCACCGATTGTTTTGTCTGTACTCCCATGGGTCGCTCATAAATATTATCAGGGATTGAAGAGGCATCCTACAATTGGGGCTACTATTGCAGTTCTTACTCATATATTTTCAACAAAAGGCCTTTCTCTCCACCCATCCCCATTAACACCAGTAATCCAGAATCCAGATTTCCAGCCCGGGTTTGATAATAAACAGCTTCGGGGGTTGATAGGAATAGGTAGAACTAGATGCATGCATTTTGCTACCCAACAGGGTTGGATGTGAATGCAGGACCTCTTCACTCTTTCACAGCTCTTTCACAGCCTCCCTTGAGCCCTTGGTCTGCCTTTCAATTGTCACACTTTTTAAGGTCTATAGCAGATGCGGAACTATATGTAGGGCCACTGACACCCTTTGAGCGTTTATGTGCGGAGGGGGAACATGTACCACACATGTTGTCATTTTTGTATAAACAGATTATTCAGCCTCCAAATTCCTGTGTATATACGACGCTGAGAAGAGGACCTTCAGATCTTTTTCAGAAGATTGCAAATTAACAGGATTATTCTATTGGCTCATAAATCCTCTATAGCAAGCCGCTTTCAAGAACAGGGTTATAAGTTATTGGTTAGGTGGTATAGGGTTCCTGCCTTAATGAACAAATTCTACCCGCAAAATTTCTAAGTTACGCTGGCGATGTAAAAAAGAGACAGGGACATTACTACACATTTTTTGGCTGTGTTCTTTAATTACAACATTCTGGAAGGTTGTGGGGAAGATGAATAAAAAACTGACATTTGTTGACCTTGGTTCGGACCCTCTGGGCTATCTCTTGCACTCAAAAACACTGTAGCTGCTGACTTTAAATAAGTACTTACCTGTCCTGGGTGCCTGCGATGTCGGCCGCCCGAGGCTGACCCGTCCCTCGGCTCTCGGGTCCTGGCACCGCCATCCTAGGTAACGGAAACAGGCAGTGGAGCCTTGCGGCTTCACTGCCAGTTTCCTACTGCACACGCGCGAGCGGCGCGGAGCTCCGCTCTGTGAATGGCCCCGTGGTGTTCTGGGAACACACACAGTTCCCAAAAGACAACGGGGCTGCTCACCGAGGAGAAGAACACGCCGCGGAATAGGAAGAGGCAGATTAGGAAGACTGCCTAGCAACAAGGGTTTAGGCAAGTTTAAACATTTTTTTTTTCAAATTTTTTTTTAATTTTTTTTAGGATTTTTGGTGATTATTTTTTTTTTCAGGGTGGCCCTCCACTTTAAATGAGCAACCCCTTCACCACTATAGAAAGACGCTGTTAGCGCAAATGCTGAATGCTGCCCGGGCTTGTATCCCAGACTTGTGGAAGTCCACGACTACACCCTCTCTGAAACATTGGTTCACTAGGTTAGAAGAAATTAGGATAATGGAATCTATGACAGCGTCTATATATGGTAGAGAGGAGGAGTGTAGGGATACCTGGCAGCCATGGAAGACCTTCGCGGGTACTCCTCAATATATTGATTGTATATTCATCTAGGTAGGGTGGGTGGACTTAAGAGGATGAGTTGGACCCTGATGGGGGAACCCCGGGGGGGGGGGGGGGGAGTTGGAGTGAGGTAAGTTTGAGTTCGTTTTCTTTTTTTTTTTTTTTTCTTTTCTCCTTTTTTTAGTAGATTTATGTCTCCGGACCCCATTGATGGGGTCAGGAGAAAGGTTTTTCATCTCAAAGTAGTTAAGTTAAAGTATATGCAATATATGTTAACAACTGCAGTAATTGATGCATATTGACATATTTTGGAGGTTAACATTTGATTTGAAGTGAATTTGCATTAGAGTGGCGTATTAATTTATATTCTGCATTAATCTCCTATTTTTAGTTTATAAATTTAATATGGGTCAGTGTTGGCTTATTAGATGTATATGCTTAGCGAAGTTGGTTTCTGTAATAGGTTTACTTCTTTGCTTGTCATTTTTATTTTTTACATGATTGGTTATAATTGGAAAAATTTTTGAATAAAGAATTATGCCCCGTACACACGGTCGGACTTTGTTCGGACATTCCGACAACAAAATCCTAGGATTTTTTCTGACGGATGTTGGCTCAAACTTGTCTTGCATACACACGGTCACACAAAGTTGTCGGAAAATCCGATCGTTCTAAACGCGGTGACGTAAAACACGTACGTCGGGACTATAAACAGGGCAGTGGCCAATAGCTTTCATCTCTTTATTTATTCTGAGCATGCGTGGCACTTTGTCCTTCGGATTTGTGTACACACGATCGGATTTTGTTGTCGGAAAATTTTATATCCTGCTCTCAAACTTTGTGTGTCGGAAAATCCTAAGGAAAATGTGTGATGGAGCCCACACACGGTCGGAATTTCCGACAACAAGGTCCTATCACACATTTTCCGTCGGAAAATCTGACCGTGTGTACAGGGCATTATACGTAAAAAAAAAAAGGAAATCAACTCCATAAGTAATGCCCATAGTTTTGGAATGGGATATCTAACAAGCTCATATTGGTGTGGTAGTCATGTTTGGCCATATAGTAAAATATATAGTGTGGACTTGGATGCAGTATACCCAGAAGTGCTTGTGCTCAGGCCTCTGGGTTTATAGTGCACTGAAATCTAATGTGGATCATTAACTCTTCTGTCTAAATATAAACTGCAAACAGAGGTAATCAGTTATTTTCACGGGCTTCTTTATTAATTCATTTTTCATTCTTGCCCAGGCCTTCTTCTTTAATGATGTGCAAATGCATAATGCCGGATTGCAGTGTATAATGAAACAAATGCTTTTATTTCCAAATCTCATTGTATAAAATCAATTCAATTTGGATCTTTACCAATGTAATTACAATTTCACTACCCACTGGAAACTGTTTCGTAGGGAGGGACAGGCAGGTCAGTCTAATTGGGACACCTTTCATCTTTAGGTGCAAATGGCTTCAATTTATGTTGGGTGACTGGCACGACCTCGCTGTATTGACATTCAATCAGTCAGCCTGACAGCTGGAGGTAGTGTGATAGAAAGCTGTCTTACTAGTGTGAAAAGACACCACGCTTTGTTCCTCAGAGTGTTTGAAAGAGCAGAAAGTATATTGAATATATTTCAAATTTATAAAATAATACAAAGGAACAAAGTGCTAGGAGCAAATGTTCAGTACTCCTTGAAGCAAGTCAGAATCCATCTTGTACGGGTCTAACAATTGTAACGTGTCCCATTTGAAGTCCTTCAGTGATAAAAACATGTAGGTCTGAGCCTGTCAGTACAAGCGTGAGTAGCTGCACACTGGATATGTGAATGTATGTGTGCCCCATTTCTAAGGCTTTATGTACACATATGTGCAAAGTATGTGTCACCGGCGCAAAAATAAATGTGTTTTTTTTTTATTTTATTTATGTGTCGGATCTGCTGCAGTCATAAATTCCTCACCAATGGTGTGGGATAGACAATGTATTAGTATAGTGGATATCTGCGCCAACCCCAAACAATTATTATTAACCCTTTTCGTCTACAAAAGTCCGACGGACGCCGACGGACTAAAGCTGGCTGACAATCCGATCGTGTGTGGGCTTCCCCGGACTTTAAGCGGACTTTTCCAGCCGCAAATCTGACGGACTTTAGATTTGAAACATGCTTCAAATCTTTACGTCGTAACTACGCCGGACCCAGAAATCCGCTCGTCTGTGTGCTAGTCCGACGGACAAAAACCCACGCTAGGGCAGCTATTGGCTATTGGCTATCAACTTCCTTATTTTAGTCCGGTGTACGTCATCACGTACAAATCCGTCGGACTTTTGTGTGATCGTATGTAGGCAAGTCCGTTCGTAAGAAAGTCTGCTGCAAGTGCACCAAAAGTCCGACAAAAGTCCGTCGAAAGTCTGTCGGACTTTTGTAGCCGAAAAGTCCGACCGTGTGTACGTGGCATAAGCCTATTTTTGAAATTTGGTGTTTACAAGTTAAAATCCGTATTTTTTGCTAGAAAATTACTTAGAGCCCCCAAACATTATATATATATTTTTTTTAGCAGAGGATCTAGAGAATAAAATGGCGATTGTTGCAATATTTTATGTCACACGGTATTTGTGCATTAGTGTTTTAAACGCAACTTTTTGGGAAAAGGGACACTTTCATGAATTTAAAAAGAAAACAAACAGTAAAGTTACCCCAATTTTTTTGTATAATGTGAAAGATGATGTTGAGTAAATGGATACCAAACATGCCACGCTTTATAATTGCACGCACTCGTGGAATGGCGACAAACTACGGTACCTAAAAATCTCCATAGGCGACGCTTTAAATTTTTTTTACGGTTACCAGGTTAGAGTTACAGAGGAGGTCTAGTGCTAGAATTATTGCTCTCGCTCTGACGATCGCGGCGATACCTCACATGTGTGATTTGAACGCCGTTTACATATGCGGGCGCGACTTCCGTATGCGTTTTCTTTGCTGCGCGAGCTCGCGGAGACGGGGGCGCTTTAAAAATGTCTTTTTTTCTTATTTATTTTATTATTTATAAATTGTGTTTAAAAAAAAAAAATTTTTTGATCACTTTTATTGCTGTCACAAGGAATGTAAACATCCCTTGTGACAGTAATAGGTGGTGACAGGTACTCTTTATGGAGGGATCGGGGATCTAAAAGACCCCCGATCCCTCCTTTGCACTTCAAAGTATTCAGATCGCCGAAAACGGCGATTCTGAATACTGTATATTTTTTAAAAACCGGCGCCATTGGCAGCCGAGTAAATGGGAAATGACGTCATGACGTCGCTTCCGTGTTTACGATTAGGAGGCTGGAACGAAGCTTTGTTCTAGTCCATCCCCAGCCGCCGAATGGGAGGCCCCCAGCCGCCGAACGGGAGTGCCGGTAAGAGCGGCGGGAGGGTGGGACGACCCCTCCCGCTCCTCCGGTATAACAGCCGAGCGGCTTGTAGCCTGCATCGGTTGCTATAACTGGATAGCCGATCGCCGGCTCTAAGAAACAGTACCGGGATAATGCCTGCAGCTGCGGGCATTATGCCAGTATAACCCCGGAAAGCCGAGTACGCACATCTGCGTACGCTCGGCGGGAAGGGTTAACAAATATACCTGTGACAGTGGGTACTAACTACATCCATCAAATATATATCATACATAATTGATTAAACCATTAAAAAAATTGGTATAAAAACTGTATAAATAAAAGTCCCAGTGATCCTCTTCAAAAATGGGTAACCAAACTCACGTGCACAAATCTAAATCCGTGTTGAAAAGACTTCCACCAATGTGTGATGCACCACCACCTTCCAAAATGAACACTCACCAGAAAACAATGATGAAAAAGCCTCAGTTTATGCCTGGATCAATTACTTCTCTCGATAGAATTATATCTGGGGTTTCCCAACCGGTATCTCAATAATCATTCCATGTATCCCCACCTTTAAATGATCTTAAAATCTCATAGAAAACAAATGGCCATCATTGCACAACATTCCCTGCTTTATTTTGCTTAAAAAACATATGTAAATATTACAATCACATAGTATAGTGCCTTAGGACCGGCACTGAGTCTATCCAGCATTCTGTTTAGAGCTTGTGCTCGCCGTTCTGTCTCCAGGGACCGGCCTGTGGCACAAGCCTCGATCTCGTGCGGGTTAGGGACAGGAAGCGATGGCATTACCCAGAATTCTCTACGCGTTTCAATCATGCATCTTCAGGAAGCTTGTGTCGCCATATTGCTTATGGTATTTATGCCCTTTTTCCATATCAATTAACCAATCGGCTTTCCGCGGAAACGTGAAGTTCGCTTTCTGCCATTTTGGTTAGTGGTATTCTATGCCCATCTTTTACTCTTATGACTTCCTACTCACCCCATACTGCATTTTGTCTCCACCTATTGTTGATTCACTATTATACACTGGATGTGCACTTGCCCTAGAGGGATGGCTGGATAGACTTTACAATCTTAATGCATCCTTCATCATTTATAAATCATTAATAAGATAATAAAACATTAAAAAAAACTTTAGTTTATTAGTCTCTTTACGTACGCTACCATTATTAAAAAATACATATATATTAAACTAAATAAAATAATACAAATATATGAAAATAGGTAAATTAAAATAAAAATAAAACAGAGATGTGCCGGGCGGTTGGAGGTGGAGTGGATACAGAGCACAGATGTGTTAGGCCCCTTTCACACTGGTGGACTGATCAGGTCCGCCAGTGTCCGTTATTCAGGCAGACACGATCGGACCATCTATTGCTCTGGAGCGGTGGATGTCAGCGAACCTGTGTCCACTATCCGATCCGATACAGACAGAAAACAGACAGATGGGAGATCCATTCCCCGTCCATCTGGCGGATCGGATTGGATAACAGTCAGATGGAAATGAACACGCGGTCCGTTTCCATCCAACAGCCCCATAGAAAGCAGCGGAGAGATCCCCCACTGAGCAAGCGGATTCCGCTGACGGGTCTGCCCTGTGTGAAAGGGCCCTTAGGGGTGTGCAGGGGGGATGCTGGAAGCTGCAGAGGTATTTGTAGGAGGTGCAGCAATGTGGAAAGGGGTACAAAAGTGTGCTGGGGGTACAGGGGCTATTTTGGAGGTACAGAGATGTGCAGGGGGGTATAGAGGTGTGCTAAGGGGTACGGAGGCATTCTGGGGGGTGTAGAGATGTGCAAAGGAGTATGGCATTAGATGATTCATGTAGAACCACGCACATTTTCCACATTTCCCATCCCTAATTAAGATACATTCTCCCCCTACAATGGCTGGCTGAACACATACAAAAAAATTGACTTGTTTTGGAAAGGTAGGCAACCATGCAGGAAGGGATCCCTCTGCAAAACACCTGAAAGGATCCTGCTGTGGGCCACAATAAAGGGCCCTGCAATGGGAGTAAAGGGTCTTGATTAGTGGCAAGGGCCCTGGGAAGGGGTAGGGGGGCCCTTCATGGTTTCTTGCACCTGGGCCCCGAGGGTTCTAGTTACGCCTCTGCTCGACTTCATTGTTGCGATCTTGCCCGGTTCTGTGAGGTCATCCGACAGCGGGCTTCAGCGCACTGTCTGCTGAAAACAGGTCACAGGAGTGCAGAACGAACTGCATTCCTGTGATCCACAGAAGTGCAGCCAAACAAGCTTTGGCTGTACTTCTCCTTTAGACCCCTTTCACACGGGAGGCGTTTTTCAGGCGCTTTAGCGCTAACAATTGCGCCTGTAAAGTGCCTGAATAAATCCTCAGCTGCAATCCCATTGTGAAAGCCAGAGTGATTTCACATTGGGGCGCTGCGCTGGCAGGACGTCACAAAAAGTGACGCCCAAAAATACACCGCTCCTAAATCGCCCCTGCCCATTGAAATCAATGGGCAGTGCGATCGAAACGCCGGCAAAATGTCGCTGCAGCAGCTAGCGGGGAGGTTTTAACGCCGCTAAAACGACGGTAAAGCGCCGCTATTTTTACCGCCGACGCCCGGGCACTGGCAGTGTGAAAGTGCCCTTAAAGTATTCATGCAATTATAAGACCTGGGAAGTCACCAATAAATTCCCCAAGAGATAGAAGAAAGTGTTAAGTGGCTCTTATAACACACAACAAAACTTAGTCTGGGCAAGTTTTATAAGGCTCTTTTCTCTGATGCAAGCAGTACTGAATCTATGCTCAGTAAATATCAGTGGGCACCATATGTATGACGGGTGTACATAGTGGGGGTGCTTCGTTTATATGAGTGCGTCACATCGCTAGAAGAAAGACGCTCGCTAAAATGCTGCAGTAATGAAACCCATTTATAAAGGCTAGGGAACATCTACGCCTTGAAATGTCATTAGGAATGCCGCTGGCTGCGTACGCTCATCCAAATAATCTATCTTTTTCATGTAATCAGTGTGCTCTCGTCTTACCGAAGATCCAAATTGTTCCCATGGATATTATTTAAAAGACCGGAAATTCTACAAACTCCATGCAACTGACATGCCTTGTAAAAATGTATTTTTTACTTTTTGCTATAAAACACATCCAATAAAAAAATTTAAAAAATCGAATTTCTTCATCAGTTTATGTATTCTGCTACATGTTTTTAGTAAAAAAAAATCCCAATAAGCGTATATTGATTGGTTTGCGCAAAAGTTATAGCGTCTACAAACTATGGGATATTTTTATGGATTTTTACATTTTTATTTATTTTTATTAGTAATGGCGGCGATCAGCGACTTATAATGGAACTGCGACATTGCGGCGGACAAATCTGACACTAATGCTGCGGACACACGGGCGGACTTTTCGACCGGACTGGTCCGACGGACCGAATCCGTCGGACAATCCGACCGTGTGTGGGCTTCATCGGACCTGCAGCGGGCTTTTTCGGTCGAAAATCAGACGGACTTTAGATTTGGAACATGTTTCAAATTTGTACGACGGACTCGAGTCCGGTCGAAAAATCCACTCGTATGCTGTATGATAGTCCGACGGACGAAAACCGACGCTAGGGCAGCTATTGGCTACTGGCTATCAACTTCCTTATTTTAGTCCGGTCGTACGTCATCACGTACGAATCCGTCGGACTTTGGTGTGATTGTGTGTAGGCAAGTGCATTCGTTCGGAAGTCCGTCAGAAACTGTCAGACCTTTGTTGCCAAAACGTCCGCCCGTGTGTACACGGCATTAGTGGCACTTTTGGGGACTGTTGACACTAATACAGTGATTTGTACTAAAAAAAGTGCACTGTCACGGTACAAATGGCACTGGCAGGGAAGGGGGTTAACATCAGGGGCGATCAAAGCATTAAATGTGTTCCCTGGGGGTGCTTGCTAATTGTGTGGGGGGGAGGTCAGAGATCTGTGTTCCTGCTTAGCAGAAACACAAGATCTTGAGTTGAGTTGCATCTTGATATAGCGCAGTCATTTACCCCATAGGATCTCGACGTGCTTGGGACACACATTCGCACATATACTAGGGCCAGTTTGGACAAGATCCAATTAACCTACCAGCATGTCTTTGGAGTGTGGGAGGAAACCCACGCGGACACAGGGAGAACATGCAAACTCCAGGCAGATGGTGTTGTGGTCAGTATTCGAACCAGCGACCCTTTTGCTGCTAGATGAAAGTGCTAACCACTACACCACTGTGCCCCATCTGCCCTAGTCACAGAACGGTGATCTGCCTTGTTTACATAGGCAGACCCCTGTTCTGCCTCTCTTGGGAACAATCGCCATGTGCCGGCGAACATCGGGTCCGCCAGACCCGCTGGATGGCTCCCGCTGTGTCCAATCACAGAGGGAGCGGGTCGCCGGCAGCGTGCATGCGCTCCCAGGAAATAAAGATTATGTACAGGTACATGATTTTCGCGCTGAAGGGACGCCCTGCCGCAGTACATGTCCGTGGGGCGGCCCAGAAGGCGTTTAAAGTCCCACTTCTTATATGAAGTACTTTAGTCTTGTACTATAATATGGATGATATCTTCCAATGGGATTATGTTTGAGGTCACGCCACTTCCTTATTCTATTTAACTAATCTACTCCCTAGCACAGGCTCCTCCCTCCATGCACAGCATAGCCCTCTCCTCTCTTGGGAGTGTCTCAATATTATCTGTGCTGGCCCAGCTCCTCTGTCCCTCCACTCACCTCTCTACATAACCTTTTACATAGCAGCTGGGGGAAAGGTAAAAGGGAATACTATAGTGCAGGGGTGCCAAATCCAATTTAATTGCGAGCCGCATGGGCATTATGGTTGCCCTCAAAGGACTGGTTGTATCTGTAAGACTATATTAATGGATCTACTCTTTATCATATTAAATACATGCCTCTGCATGGATTATTACTTTAGTAAAAACGTAATTCTTAAGATGTAAAGGTCAGGTGCAGACCGGCACGGAGCCCCCTCACACTCCTGCAGGCCTTTTGAACCCATTGGGAAAGAGAGCCCTGACTGATGGGGGCATAACCAGGGCGGAGTATGGTGACTAGGGGTCACGGTGGATTGGTGGGGGGACGGGGTGGGGTTGGGCCTGAGCTCACTAAGGTGATTGCCCCAGGGGATTCTGGGCCTTTTGGTGAAGAAGATCGGTAAGAGCTGGCTGAACCCCGCCCTGTCCCTCCAACCATGGACACCGAGCTCCTTCTGGCCAGGGTCCGAGAGATGGCTCTTTAGGGTCAGGCAGGGTGGCTTTTCTCCCTCCTGACTCCTGGGGATCCCTCTCCTATTCCCACACCTGATCCCCCTCAGGTTTCCCCCCTCAGGGTTAGAAGGCGAACTCGGCCGCCTTCCCGCCTCAGCCCCTCTAGGGCCTCCTACTGCTCCCCTCCACATCCGTCCTCTTCTCCCCCCCCCCTCCTGCACCTGTCTCTCCCCTGCCTGTTCCGGCGGGAAAACACCCTTCCTCTGCCCCCCCGTTGTCCTCAGGCACGGAGAAGGTCCCCTGCGCGGGCTAAGGCCTCCACTCGGGCCTCGTCGCGCTGTCCCCGGTCACGCAGCCCCCGCTCCAGCGTTCACCCCGCCCCCCCCCCCTAATGTGGGAGGCGGCCAGGCTGGAGCCGCAGCGCTCCCCGGCCCCCTCACTCATCCTCGGAGTACTGCCGCCAGCGCGGAGGGCGGGGGGGTCCCGAGCGGCCGATCCGCTTATTCCTCCGCTGGGCAATCCTCGGGCATGAAGGGGAGGAGGAGGCGGGTCGGTCCGCCGGCCGCCACTGCGTCCTCCGCAGCTGTCCTCGGAGCCGGCGAGGATCGCTCTGCCGGGGACTTGGAGCCGGTCCGGCGCCATCTGGTGGACGGAGTGCTCCCTGCGCCTGACAGGGCGGGAGTTTTGAATCTCCACACACCACAGCTGGATTCTAGGCACGCTGGACAGCACAGCAGTGTGGTGTGTGGAGAAAGTAATGATGGGCCACAGCACTATCCCCCTGCGCCTGCCTGGGCAGGCATGTTAGCACAAGTGCAGGATCAATCCTGCGGAGTTCCTTCTGTGCCCGGCAGGGCAGGGGACAGGTATCTTCCTCCCACGTCCCAGGATGCGGGGGTTGGCGCGAGGCACATCTCCCCTGCGCCCTGCAGGGCGGGCGATGTGCGGTTAACCCCTCCCCCTCTGATACCCCGTGCCCACCGGCAGCCTCCTGCGCCCCGCAGGGCGGAGGCCAGCCGAGTGCGTTTGACCTCCACCCCGTCGGTGGGGCAACCGTGTCCCTACGTGCCGGTCCGGGCTGGCGGTCCTGATGGGATGCCCGCATCGGTTGCCCTTCCTCATCCCCCTGCGCCCGTCAGGGCGGGGGATCTCGGCTCCAGACCCGGGCTGGCGGCGGCATCCGCCCCGGGTCAACCAAGAGGAGCTGGCAGGTGTACCTGCCGTTGCTCAGCCTCTGTCCATGGTCAGTCGGATTCGATCGGGTCCGTGGTTGGACCCCCGCCCTTGGACCTTTCCCTGAGTCGGGACAGCACAGCAGATTACGCAGCCCGCCTACGATCGCAGTCTTCTGAAATCGCCTTGGAATCGGATTCGCTGCCGGGCCCGGTGGCCGATCGTCCATCACCCGCGATGCCTCCTCGACCAAGTGAGTATGACTGCGAGTTAATTTGGGGTAGAGCTGCTGATGCTTCCGTATCGGGCCCAGAGGATCGCATAGCGTCGGTTGTAAAATCTGTTCTCTCTAGTATGGGTGTCTCGGGATCGCCCAACCCCACCTCCGCTTATGGGGGTGCGTTGTGGGCTGTGTCGCCGACGGGTACCCACTTGGCGGAAGAGACGAAAGAGAAGATATGGCGTTGCGAATTCATCGACTTTCTTACCCTCGTTCCGCCGGATAGGGAGACGATCGACAAATCCCGACGGGTTGACGTATCGGCGCAGGGTGACAAACCCAAACAGCTTCCTAGAACGTTCGGGAACTGGCTGCAGGGGTTTTGTGCCTATGCAGGAGTGCTCAGTGAGCGGTTCCCGGAGTTGGCTACCTCGTTATTTTGCTATTTAGACCTTATTTGGGGTGCATACAAGGTCTATGGGGGCCAGTGCTGGTTCCACTATGACACTCAATTTAGGCAAAAAATGGCGTCACGTCGGGAATTTCGTTTTGATTGTCAGGACGGTAGCCTGTGGTTGCTGCTTATGTGCCCTCACAGGCCTTCGTCCTTTCAGTCCGCGGTCGGCGCCCCTCAGTCCGGAGCGTCGGCCGCTCAAAAGAAGGGTATCTGCTGGCTTTTCAACGAAAGCCACTGCAAGTGGTACTCCGCCTGTCGTTTCAGGCATGAGTGCTCCAGTTGTGGAGGGGCTCACCCCGCCAGTAAGTGTTTTCGAAAGGGAAAACAATCGTTTTCCAGACTCGGCGCCAAGACTGACCTTCCTAAGCCGGAGGACGCCGGTGAACGTCATAGAGATGCTTCCCTGGCTAGACCGGTACCCCCTTCGTAGAGAGGCCCTGATTTTGCGGGACGGTTTGGACCGCGGTTTCTGGATCCCTTTTACCCCGTCAGCCGCCCAGACCATGTCTCATAATTTAAAATCGGCGGGAGAATTAGAGTCCGTCGTGGCCGAGAAGCTCTGGAAAGAATTGGAACTGGGAAGAATGGCAGGCCCATTTGATCTCCCTCCTTTCCACAACCTGAGGGTATCTCCTCTCGGTGTGGTCCCTAAAAAGGCGGAGGGAAAATTTCGCCTCATTCATCACCTTTCCTACCCTTCTGGTTCCTCGGTGAATGATGGCATTGACAGGGAGGAATCCAGAGTGCACTATGCGTCCTTTGACAGGGCGCTTCAGCTGGTTAGGGCAGCGGGGCAGTCTGCCCTTCTGGCGAAAGCGGACATAGAGTCCGCATTTCGCCTCCTCCCAGTCCATCCGGACTGTTTCCACCTCCTGGGTTGCTACTTTCAGGGTAGCTATTTTTTCGACATGTGCCTTCCTATGGGTTGTGCCATCTCGTGTTATTTCTTTGAGCTATTTAGTAGCTTCCTTGACTGGGTGGTCACCCAGGAGGTGGGTATTCAGTCCCTTTTGCATTATCTTGATGACTTTCTTTTTGTGGGTCCAGCGGGCAGTGGGCAGTGTCTGCGGCTGCTCACTATTTTTCAGGATACATGCCGGCTTTTCGCCGTCCCACTGTCCGCTGACAAGACGGAGGGCCCCGTCACAGTCCCGTCGTTTTTAGGTATTGAGATAGACACGGTGGCGATGGTTTTTAGGTTGCCTAGTGACAAGTTGTCTAGGCTCCTCTCGTTGGTCCGCTTGGCTAAAGGGGCAAAGAAATTACAGCTGAAACCGCTTCAGTCGTTGTTGGGTCATCTGGTTTTCGCCTGTAGGGTCATCCGGATGGGGAGGGCCTTCTGTAGGCGACTATCATGGGCCACGAAGGGCATAACTGCCCCTCACCACTATGTCAGGATCACCAAGCCTATGAGGGATGACTTGGGGATATGGCTGTCATTCTTGCAGACTTACAATGGACAGTCGTGCTGGTTGCGGGAGGAAGTGCCGAACCCACAGCTGGAGTTATATACCGATGCGGCAGGCTCCTGTGGGTTCGGCGCTTTCTTTCAAGGGGAATGGGCTGCTGAACGCTGGCCGGCCTCATGGGCCCACATGGATTTGTTGCGGAACCTCACCCTGCTGGAGCTGTTTCCAATTATTGTTGCTGTTGAGCTCTGGGGTGACAGGTTGCGTAATCACCAGGTGGTCTTCTGGTCGGATAACATGAGTGTGGTGCAGGTGGTGAACAGTCAGCCAGTTCTCCTCCGGTCGTTTCGTTGCTACGGTTTTTAGTTTTAAAATGTTTACATTTTAACATCTGCGTTAGGGCTAGGCATGTACCGGGTGCTTCTAATGATATTGCCGATGCTCTTTCTCGTCAACAGTTCTGGCTCCGATGGCTTCTTTGGAGGGCCTCCCCTGTCCGGCCCACTTATGGAACCTCGTTTCCGGCGTTTGACAGAGCTCCTTCGGTCGTCGCTTTCTTCACGGACGTGGGCGGCGTACTGCCGGGTTTGGCATGAGTGGGTCCAGGCGTCGGGCGGTGAGTTCAACATTTATTCCCCAGACGACCGTCGTTTAACCATATTTGCCTATTTAGTCTTTCTGGCGGAAAAAGGCGTCTCCGGGTCGACGGTTTCATCCGCGTTGTCGACCCTGTCATTTTGGTTTCAGCTCTTAGGGTGGGAAGATGTAACTAAATCTTTCCCTGTCCGGCGGGTTGTTCGGGGTTGGAAGCGGGTTACGCACCTCCCGGACACCAGGCGCCCTGTTTCCATTCAGATTCTTTTGGCCATCTTGTCTCTTCTTCCGAATGTGTGTTCATCGGAATATGAGACCCTTCTTTTCCGGGTATCCTTTTCTTGGGCTTTCTTTGGTGCCTTTCGCATCGGTGAATTGGTGTCAAAATCAAAATTGTCTCCGGGGGGCATCCTATGGGAGGACGTGTCGTTGTCGCGCCGCAGTGTCACGATTTTCTTGCGTTCATCCAAAACTGATTGTTCTGGCAGGGGTCGCCGGGTAGTCTTGCATTATTGCGGCGGCCCCTTTTGTCCGGTGTCTCTGGCCCTCTCTTTCGTGCCTTTGCGCCCCCTGTCCCCTACATTTTTTGTCCACGCTGATTCAACTTCTCTCAGCCGTTTTCAATTTTTGCGCGTTTTTCGTCGTTGCTTGGAGATTTTGGGCTTTCCTGCAAAGGAGTTTTCCACCCACTCTTTTCGCATTGGCGCCGCGACCGCTGCGTCGGGTTTGGGTTTCACCGATACGGAACTTCAGCGTTTAGGTAGATGGGAGTCATCTCGTTTTTCTCTGTATGTCCGGCCACATCTGTTGTGTTGATTTCCAGGTTCCTTTCCAGCACAGATTTGGATCCTCGGGGATTCTTTTATATACTGGGCCGCTCGCCGGGCAAAGATCCGAACTTATGGCAGGAACTTGGGATTCTCATACGATGTGGCGAGGATACGCTGGATTGGGTTGCGCGGGTTACGTTGGCCTCAGGTCCTTCAGGAATGTCAGCAACTTCGTGCCCACGTCTCTGGTCCCATCATCCTGGTCATACATGCGGGTGGGAATGACGTTGGATATATGAGATCTGTGGACATCATCTCTGCTGTAAAAAGTGACATTGCCCAATGTTGTGCTTTATTTAATAATCTGACTGTTGTTTGGTCAGAAATCGTGCCTCGCTCGGTATGGGCGCGTGATGTCCCTGGCCCCCTTCTGGAACATTTTCGTAGGAAGGTCAATGCCCAAGTGGCTAAGTTTGTACGTCAGATAGGGGGGATAGTGGTCCGCCACAGAGACCTAGAGGGCGATAATCGCGATTTTCTGCGTAGAGATGGAGTTCATTTGAATGACATTGGGCTGGATATTTTTAATCTGGGTCTCCAGAGGGGCGTAGAACAGGCGCTGGCTGCGGTGGGGCGCCCATCAGTAGATTACTGACAGGCGGGTGGCGGTTTTTGGTGACCTTGCCAGCAAAACACGGCGGTAAGAGGTACGCCCTTCACGCTAATTGGGATATAGACGGCAGTCCGGCACTGATGGTAAGGACAGGCCCCTCAGTTATCTCCCTTTCCACCAGTCGGAACTGAGTGCTCACAGTGCTACTGTGACTGGCACTGTGGAATGTTAAATGTTATGTTTAAGTTGTTAAAGAGTTGAATTTAATAAAAGCTGTGGCCTTGCCCTTTCCAACATGAATGGTGGTAAGTGGTCTTTATTGATGGTTAGAAGGGGTAAGGTCTAAGTTGGATGGATCTTGGTGTGGACCTGGGTGTATTGCACCTCAGCAGTCATGCAGGCCTCTTGAACCCATTGGGAAAGAGAGCCCTGACTGATGGGGGCATAACCAGGGCGGAGTATGGTGACTAGGGGTCACGGTGGATTGGTGGGGGGACGGGGTGGGGTTGGGCCTGAGCTCACTAAGGTGATTGCCCCAGGGGATTCTGGGCCTTTTGGTGAAGAAGATCGGTAAGAGCTGCCCACCCTCCCGCCCTATCTATGGTTGGTATGTCACAGCTTGCTGCGGTTTTTGGTGACCTTGCCAGCAAAACACTGCGGTAAGAGGTACGCCCTTCACGCTAATTGGGAGATAGACGGCAGTCCGGCACTGATGGTAAGGACAGGCCCCTCAGTTATCTCCCTTTCCACCAGTCGGAACTGAGTGCTCACAGTGCTACTGTGACTGGCACTGTGGAATGTTAAATGTTATGTTTAAGTTGTTAAAGAGTTGAATTTAATAAAAGCTGTGGCCTTGCCCTTTCCAACATGAATGGTGGTAAGTGGTCTTTATTGATGGTTAGAAGGGGTAAGGTCTAAGTTGGATGGATCTTGGTGTGGACCTGGGTGTATTGCACCTCAGCAGTCATGTAGCAGATGATGCAAGTCTGAAAAGGGGGGAGGGGGGGTTGCACACCGCTGGCATCATCCACAAGAAACTTTATTGGAGACTGCTCAGAAAGAACATGGTTCTGCCATGGTGTTGTGTGAACAGTCTCCAATAAAGTTTCTTGTGAATGATAATAGCCGTGTGGGACCCTCCTTTTCAACTGGAATAGAATTGTATTATTCTCATAATTCTTATAAGTAGATGTCCAGAGCACCCCACCCCCTCTTACATCAGATGTCAAAAGACCCCCCTACCCCACCCCCAACGACAGACGTCAAGCGTCCCCCACCCTCCCTTAAATCACAGTGCACCCCCCTTACCTTGTGCTGCTGCTGTGAAGAAGCTGGGAAGGAGAAAGTGCGGGGTCTGGAGGAGAACCATAGGAGGGCTGGAGTCAGCTGCCAGAGTCTGCTGAATGGTATTAACAGGGGAGGCAGAGATGTGGGGGTGCTGTGGCTGAACAGAGAGGCACAGGATGTGTAGGAGTTCTGTCCTCTCTGCTGTTGCTCACTGCCGAGGGGGCAGAGATAAGCCTCTCTGCATCTGCATGGAGATGTGCAGGATCTGGAGGAGGAGTTCTGTCCTCCTCTCTGCTGATGTCTGTTGAGACCGGGTGAGGGGACAGAGACAAGGGGGCTGGCGCAAATGCAGGAAAAGTGTGAGGGCCACGTGAAATGGCCTGGCAGGCCGTATTCAGCCTGCAGACATTGTGTTAGACACATGTGCTATGGAGTGTGAGATGAGTGACAGCTACAAGTCTGCTGGGGCTGCTGACTGCACCCAACAGTAATCTAAGGGCTTTTTGGATGTCTACAAGTACATAACATGCATAAAATATGCTAAATAAGGACACTCTGGGGTTGATTTACTAAAGGCAAATCCACTCTGCACTACAAGTGCACTTGGAAGTGCAGTCGCTGTACATCTGAGGGGAAGCTCTGCTGATTATATCATCCAATCATGTGCAAGCAAAAATGCTGTTTTTTATTTTGCTTGCGTGTCCCACTCGGATCTACAGCGACTGCACTTCCCAGTGGATTTGCCTTTAGAAAATAACCCCCAGTGTCTGTTATCAGGATGTGTATAGGCAGCTGACAGGGTAGCAACTGTTTGAACCTCGGGCTCAGGGAGATGGTTGGCTCTACTTTTTCGATCTGAGAGTCATCTTTGGACAAAGTAAGATGGCGAATACTAATCTGTTATAAGGAAGCCTGAACAAATATAATCATTTTAGATTGGTCACTCAAGTGCTTGCACATTTCATAATTGCGTCTTTACATGTGTATTTTTTCTTAGTTATCTAATAAATATGCCCTCTTTGGACACCTCTGTGAGTTTACTGTCACCTGGGAGCCTATCTTCAGTTTTTTTAAATTAACCACAAACAGCTTTTCAAACTTTTAATACAGTCAGTAAACAATGCATCCAGATTCCTCAGTTTTTTTGTTTCGTTCTCTAGTGTGGCACATCAGGGCTCTACTTCTAAGTGTGTGCAATCAGACCGTTACTGAAGTAGTGCATCATGGGATATACTGTTAGGTTTACAAATTCCTATTAAAGCAAAGTCTACCTGGGTCTATGCCAGTGATGGTCGAACCTTGGCACCCCAGATGTTTTGGAACTACATTTCCCATGATGCTCAACTGCACTGCAGAGTGCTTGAGCATCATGGGAAATGTAGTTCCAAAACATCTGGGGTGCCAAGGTTCACCATCACTGGTCTATGTTATATCAGGGTAAAGCCTAAGTGCAGCCTAACAAAAAAAAACAGAAAAATCAGCACAAGGGATATCCAGTAACTTACAGTCAGTAGAATGTGTCCTTCTCGGGATGTGTCAGTGGGATGCCTTTCCTGCAGGCGTACTCTTCTGGTTTGCTGAGGGTTAAGAGAACTAAGGAGTTTTTCGCAGGCTTCCATGAAGAGTATGCCCACCCTTTCTGCCCAGCTCCATTGATGATGATTGAAAGGTCTGCCCCCTTCATTCATACAAGCTGTAGTATGACTTCTATGAATGGTGTAGCTGAGTGGAAAGGGCGGGCATAGTTGGGCTCTCCTAATGAGACAACCCCTTAGTTCTATAAACCCGTTGCACCAGAAGATTATGGCGGTGAGGGTGGGGGGAGCATTGATGGAAGGAGATTCCACCTATTACAAAAGACATCAGCACAAGGGACACATCCTACTGACTGTGGGTTATGTCCCTTGTGCTGATTTTTATTTTTTTATTTTTTTTTTTATTTAGGCAGCACTTTAAAGTGACATTAAAGTCTTTTTTTTTTTAATTAACAAATATGTTATACTGACCTGCTCTCTGCAGTGGTTTTGCACGGGGCAGCCCAGATCCTCCTCTTCACAGCTCCTGGCCCATCCCTTCTGCCGAATGCCCCCACAACAATCAGCTTACTATGAGGGCACCCGAGCCAAGCCGCTGCTCTGAGCCACGGCTTGGCCCTGCCCCCTCTCTCTTCTCATTGGTTCACTGACTTTGATTGACAGCAGTCTCAGCCAATCATAGAGTCCTGGACAGCTGAAGCTCTCGTGCAACATTGCTGGATCGAGATGGGGCTCAGGTAAGTATTAGGGGGGGCTTAGGGGGACTGCTACACACAAAAGGTTTTTTCATCTTAATGCATAGAATGCATTAGGATAAACAATCTTCTGTCTTTAGAACCACTTTAATTTACAACATGCAAATAATCAGTTCACTTTGAAAGGGAAATTTCACTTAGTAACAGAATTATCTCCAGAATTTTGGGAATTTTATATAAAAAAACAAACAAATACCCAACCACGTGCAAGGAAAATAAAAGAAAAAAAAACAGCATTTCTTTTTAGCATGATTGAATGATGGAAGTCAGCAGAGCTTCACCCCATTCACTAAGCTCTGGAGGAAACAAAATTCCCTTGCTTAGTGCAAATTCCCTTGCAAAGTGAACAGCCTTTTTGTCTTTAGTAAATCAACCCCAGTGAGTCAGAAAAGCAAGGAGGATTTTGACAAATCACCCAAATCTTAATTAAAAAAAAACATTTTACATGAGAAGGGTTTTGGAAACAAGGGTGATCGTGGAACGCTTCTTTAAATGAGTTTTCCACGTTTCTTCCCACAGTCCAAAAACATGCTAGAAAGATAATCATTTTACATGAGAAGGGTTTTGGAAACAAGGGTGAACGTGGAGCGCTTCTTTAAATGAGTTTTCCACGTTTCTTCCCACAGTCCAAAAACATGCTAGAAAGATAATCGTCTTTCTAGCTGACCCAAGTGTGAGTGTGCAAGTCCTGAGGACATTCGATTGTAAGCTCTTTTGGGGTACAGGGATCACTGCAAATGGATCTATGGACTTCGATATCTCTGCGCAATATATAAACACGAGGCAAAGAGTATAACATTTAATATTGTTTCTCACTCTTCAGTATTGTAGCATGTCTATATACAGTACATTCAATTCTGTTTGCAGTAATAGATCCACTTTAATTACACATATATCTATATCAGCATGACCTATGTAAATGGCTGTATGGTCCCACAGAGTGCTCTAAAATACCCCTTAAATGATGTGTATAATTACTTCTTATGTCTCCATTGAATATAAAGTGCTGTACATATGGTTAAGTGTCTATAAATAAATACAAACATCTGCATGGAGACATGGAGGATCGGCAGCAAGTGCAAACACTGCATTAAATCTGACATTTGCCTGCCTCTTTTCTTAATAAATATGTGTGTTTAGGAGCTAACTGCTACCCTGCTCTACAGATCAATCTACTGCAGATTCAGCACAAGGGACAGTGGCAGCTCGCTGTCTAAAGTTCCAAGAATTGTGTACAAAGTTAGCGGAAACTGAACTTGGCTATTGTGCAACAGTAACAGTGCTTAGCTTTGCGAGTAGTTTGAATTTACAAATGGTACTACCAAAAAAAGTTATTTTAGGGCTAGTTCACACTTCAGAGAGCATTTGACAGGCGGCATTTTATCGCCTCCTCACCGTCTGCTTTAAAAGAGAAGTATGGGATTTGTTTTTCAGAATCATACTTACCTGGGTGGATGCAGCATCGTTCCCTGCTGGCTCTAACACTGAGAATCGAGCGATCGAACACTGCCGATCGCTCGGTTCTCAGAGCTCCGTGAGCAGAGAGTGGTGACTGTCTCTGCTCTGCCCCCTCCCCCCCCATGCTCATTGGAGCGCTGGGCTGTGAAGGGGGCGGAAGTGTCCGGCTCAGCCTCTCAGCGGCTCGCTGAGAGGCTGAGCCGGGTGTCGGTCCAGGCATGTGGGCAGATCCAGACCATATGGTCGCAATCTTTCCCGAGCTTGGACCAGCTCTGTGACATCAGCCGACAATAGGCTTCAGCCGACAGCGAGCTTCAGCCCGCTGTCGGCTGAAAAGGGGTCACGGGAGTGCAGAACGAACTGCACTGCTGTGATCCACAGGAGAAGTCCAGCCAGACGAGTTTTGGCTGTACTTCTCTTCTGAACCCCTTAAACCAGGGGTGTCCAAAACAATTTCAATCCGGGCCGCATCAGCATTATGGTTGCCCTCAAAGGGCCAGTTGTATCTGTAAAACTAGATGTCCAGGACAACTCACCCCCCCTTTACATCAGATATCAAGAGCCTCTCCATCATGCAAAGTCACGAGGACCCCCTCCCCCCACCCTTACCTTGTGCTGCTGCTGGGAAGAAGCTGGGAAGCAGAAAGTGCAGGGTCTGGAGGAGGACCAGAGTCTGCTGAATGCTGGGACTAGGGGAGGCGGAGCTGAGGGGGTGCTGAGGCTGCACAAAGAGGCACAGGGTCTTTAGGAGGATTTCTGTCCTCCTCTCTGCTGCCAGCTGTTTGAATGGAAGGGTGGGGTAGAGAGAGCCTCTTAATGGTTTGCACGGGGAAGCGCAGTATCATGCAGAGTATTTATGTCCTCCTCTCTGCTGCCAGCTGCTGGAATGGGAGGGTGAGGTAGAGAAAGAGCCTCTTATTGGTTTGCACGGGGAAGCGCAGTATCATGCAGAGAAGTTCTGTCCTCCTCTCTGCTGCCAGCTGCTGGAATGAAAGGGTGTGGTAGAGAAAGCCTCTTAGCAGTTTGCACGGGGAAGCGCAGTATCATGCAGAGTATTTATGTCCTCCTCTCTTCTGCCAGCTGCTGGAATGGGAGGGTGAGGTAGAGAGAGAGCCTCTTATTGGTTTGCACGGGGAAGCGCAGTATCATGCAGAGAAGTTCTGTCCTCCTCTCTGCTGCCAGCTGCTGGAATGAAAGGGTGTGGTAGAGAAAGCCTCTTAGCAGTTTGCACGGGGAAGCGCAGTGTCATGCAGAGTATTTCTGTCCTCCTCTCTGCTGCCGACTGCTGAGACAAGGTGGGGACAAAGACGAGGGGGTTTGCTGCCTTGTGTTTGACACATGTGCCCTAAAATAGCATGCAGGTAAAAATCGCTTGCAGAGCGGCCCTTTTCACTTGAATGGGTCGTGTCTACACCCGCGGCCACTGTCTTTGCAGCTAAATGGAGTAGCAGTTGAGGGTTGGCATCAACTGCGGAGTTTTAGCGCCGCCTAACCACTTCTGTGAATGAGGCCTTAGGACTTGCTCACACATGGTTTGGTCTTTCAAGAGTGGTCTGCGTTTGGATTGGTCTTCAGTGAGCATTTGACAGGTGGTGAGAAGGTGTTATATATCGCCTCCTAACCACCTGCTTTAACCCTTTGCTCCCCGTACTAGTGCACGCTTGCAGGGCGGGATGCTTGCTTCAGTGCCAGAAGAATTCCTGCCGCAGCCACGAAGCAGTGTGTTGCAGCATGTGTACACCCCTGCAGCTAATGGGGGTAGTCGTTGGGGCGGGGGGGGGGGCTGTAAACTTGTGGCTCATCCGTGGGGTTTTCCTGCCCCCAGAACTGCTAGTGTTGTATGTGCGCGTAATGATTTGTTTCTGTGTTAAAGACTTCGCTTAGGACAGCGGGAAAGGAACAGGAGGAATATTCTCCCCAACAGGGACACAGGCTGAAAAAAGTTCCAACCCTTCCCAGCTTTATCCAAAACTTAAAACAAAACTTTTTGGCCAGAGTTAGGCTTTAAAAACAAAGTGATAAAAATGCAACAGAAAATTAGCAGTCAGGTCTGTATGTTGATAGAATTAATTCTAGCTGTCAGTAGGGAGCCAGTGTGTGCGCGCGTTGCATATATTCAATAAATAACAAGAGCCTATACAGATCACAAGCCCAGCTAGCGGGTGAGGAATTGATGGACAGGTGAAGCGTGTATTATAGTGGTGGGGGGGGGGATGTATAACAACAAAATAACACTGATTAATCATTCCAGAGACACTGTGTTGGCTTCCCTCGAAAAGAGGTGGTTTTGGCTCCTCAGTGTTCCGTCTCCAGTTTTTAATCACAGGGTAGAAATGTTTTATCTGTTCCTCTGCTGAACACCAAACTAGTTAGTAAAAAGCCAGAAATCACAGACGGAAGGCCGCCAGCAGGGAAGAGGTTTTATCCTCCGAAACACAAACGGAAGCTTGCAGCCCCCCCATCCAGCTGCCTCCATTGATCGGCTCATGTTTAGGTGTTTATTTGCGATCAAAAGATAAATCAAAATGTTCTGGAGACAGAATTTCCTGTGCTGATAAAAAGGTAGTGAAAGCTAAAACCTATCAGAAAAAAAAAAAACGAATGTGACCTAACCTGACCTTCAATAAAAAACAGAACTGTAAGAAAGATAAGAAAGAATGGGTTGATATAAGTGGACAGCAATTATTTTGCTCATTTATAGGATGCTTATACTACAGATCACATCGCGTCTGCCCATCCCAAGAGCTGCTCAAATCAACAGCAATTTCACCGGACCCAAAAAGAAGAACCTTGGGGTAACAGCAAGGAACCTCTAGAAACATCTTGCGCATACCAAAGCCTGTGCTCGTGTGTATACTCTAAGTAAAACACGACACAAGAATGGTATTTATGGAAAGAAGGATGCTATTTTACTCATGAAACAAACAAACATTGCTGCGAAAACTGACTGTATGTTCCAAAATGCCTCTGGGACAATGTTCTGTAGACAACTTTGTTTTGGCGCAGAAAAAAAAAAGCACAGAATAGAAGAACACCAATACCTCAGCTCAACTGTGAAGCATGGTGGTGAAGATTTATTCTTTGGCTTGCTCTGCTGCCCCAGGCTTTGCAGAGCCAGTGGGCCAATTAATTGAAAACGACATGAAGACGTTTTACAGGAGAATGTCAGGGAAGGGTAATATAGAGGTTGAATGTTTAGCAGGCACTGTGTGCTATCACATGGTTATAGCTATATAACCATGTTTCAAAATTCCTCTGGGACAATGTTCTATAGACAACTCTTTATGTGGCACAGAAAAAAAAAGCACGGAATAGAAAAACACCAATACCTCAGCTCAACTGTGAAGCGTGGTGGTGAAGATTTATTCTTTGGCTTGCTCTGCTGCCCCAGGCTTTGCACAGCTAGTGGGCCAATGAATTGAATACTACATGAAGACGTTTTACAGAAGAATGTCAGCGAAGCGTAATATAGAGGTTGAATGTTTAGCAGGCACTGTGTGCTATCACATGGTTATAGCTATATAACCATGTTTCAAAATGCCTCTGGGACAATGGTCTGTAGAAAACTCTATTCGGCGCAGAAAAAAAAGCACAGAATAGAAAACACCAATACCTCAGCTCAACTGTGAAGCATGGTGGTGAAGATTTATTCTTTAGCTTGCTCTGCTGCCCCAGGCTTTGCAGAGCCAGTGGGCCAATTAATTGAAAACGACATGAAGATGTTTTACAGGAGAATGTCAGGGAAGGGTAATATAGAGGTTGAATGTTTAGCAGGCACTGTGTGCTATCACATGGTTATAGCTATATAACCATGTTTCAAAATGCCTCTGCGACAGTGTTCTGTAGAAAACTCTATTTGGTGCAGAAAAAAAGCACAGAATAGAAAAACACCGATACCTCAACTCAACCGTAAAGCATGGTGGTAGATGCATTATTCTTTGGCCTGCTTTGCTGCCCCAGGCCTTTCACATCTAGTGAGCCATTGAACTGAAAACTACATGAAGAAGTTTTACAGGAGAATGTTAGGGCAGGGTATGATTGAGGTTGAAAGTTTAGCAGGCAGAAAGGTTGATTTACTAAAGGCAAATATACTTTAAGTGCATTTGCTCTAGATCTGAGGGGAAGCTCTGCTGGTTTCTATCATCCAATCATGTACAGACAAAAATGCTGTTTTTTATTTTCCTTGTATGTGATTGAGTATTCTTTGCAAAGTGAAGTTTTACCTCAAATACTAAGCTCTGGAGCTGTTCACAGTATATTTGCCTTTAGTAAATCAACCCCAATGTGTGCTATCACATGGTTATAGCTATATAACCATGTTTCAGAAAAAAAAGCACAGAATAGAAAAAAAAAATAATCCCCCCCAACTGTGAAGCATGGTGGTGGACGTATTATTCTATGGCCCGCTTTGCTGCCCCAGGCCCTGCACAGCTAGTGAGCCAATGAATTGAAAACTACATTTTTTTTACAGAAGAATGTCAGGGCAGGGTAAGATTGAGGTTGAAAGTTTAATAGGCACTATGTGCTTCATATGGTTATAGCTATATAACCATGTTCCAAAATGCATCTGGGACAATGTTCTGTAGACAACTGCTTATTGAGTAGAAAAAAGCACAGGATAGAAACGCATCAATACCTCATCTCAACTGTGAAGCATAGTGGTGGAAGGATTATGCTGTGGTCTGCTTTGCTGTCACAGGCCCTGCACAGCTAATGAACCGAATTATTGAAAGCTACATGAGGACATTTTACAGGAAAATGCCAGGGCAGGCTTAGACTGAGTTTGATAGTTTAGCAGACATTGTGTGCTTTCACATGGTTATAGCTATATTATGAAGGTACCAATAAGCAAATATTCAATTAAAATGTGAGTTTTGCTCAAAACCATGGGAGGTTTGGTCCAGAGGAGTCTACCATTACTGGTCTATGGATTTCCCACACAGGCACATAGGGGTTGATTTACCAACGGCAAATAGACTGTGTACTAGCAAAGGTGCAGTTGCTCCAGAGCTTAGTAAATGTGCTCTGCTTATTTCCAGCATCCAATCACGTGCATGCAAAAATGCTGTTTTTTAAAAAAAAAAATGTATTTCCTTGCGTCGGATTGAGTATTCTTTGCAATGTGAAGCTTTACCTCATTTTCTGAGCTCTGGAGCAACTCCCCTTGCACAATCTATTTGCCTTTAGTAAATCAACCCAAAAATTCCATGTGCATACTGTGCTCCAAGGTAACACGAAGTACTGGGAAACGTTGAGATCTGGTGTGGTGTGAACCACTGTGTGTGGTCATAATTACAGTTTTCATAGCCAATTTATTATATTGCCCAAGCTAAAATGGTAAAACTCAAGAAGATTAAAACAGGTGGAATAACTCTTGAAAAGTTGAATATAGAACTTGTTTTTAATGCTATCCCTAGTGCCCAACCTCCAGTAAATTATACAAATCAGAGATTACAGAGTCTGGCCCTTAAGGACACGTGCAGATACGGTCTCCATCATTTTCAATTAACATTTGTTTAAACCACTTAACCTGGTGGCAATTAGCAGTAAAGTCAAGTCTTGTCTCGAGTAGAGTTATACACGTCTTGACTGCTAATGGCCCTGTGGAGGTAAACCAGAGTTCTATGATAAATTGTTCACCATTTCTGTAATTAATTAACCGAAAAAAAAGTATTCTGCATAGAAATAGCCACAATTTATCTCTGTTGTGGCATAACATTAATTTCCTGTACACTTCCTCTCTTTGTCATTGCTACAAAATGGTGCCAACCTATATTTGTCATACTTGGTTTGTTGTATTCTTGTATACACATTTGTCAGTGCACCCTCTAGTTGTCAACTCCTGTCCTCAGTGCTCACTAACAGGCCAAACTTTAAGTATTACCTTGGGGATTGCAGACTAGAATACTGCAATCAATGAGCAGCAAATGAGATCACCTGTCATGTATTTCAGTTATCCTGCAAACCTGGACTATTAGTGGGTCCTGAGGACGGGAGTTGAGAACCACTGGTCTAGACAAAGCCAGATAAAAACCACACAGGGCCCCAGGCATGATTATTACTTTGGGCCCCCCAAACCACTTTCAGCATGAACCGGTTCCTCTGTCTTTATTATGTATTACAGGTACTACTATAGCGCCGTCATATATAATATACATTCGCATCAGTCCCTTCCCTCAAGGAGCTTACAATCTAAGGTCCTTAACTCACCTTTTTAGATAGGAGCCAATTTAGACAGGATCTATCCAATTAACTTACCAGCATGTCTTTGGAGTGTGGGAGAAAACCATGGAGTACCCGAAGGAAACCCACGCAAACACATGGAGAACATGCAAACTGTTGTTTAACCGCTTGCCGACCGGCTCACGCCCATATACGTCGGCAGAAGGGCACGTACAGGCATATTAACGTACCTGTACGTTGCCCTTTAAGAAGCGGCTTGCGGGCGCAAGCTCTTCCACTTTGTGTGTCAATACCTTTACCCCAATAGACTGTAAACTATCCTCTATATGAAACACTTCCCTATATGTAATTTTTGTGACCATTTTACATTTTGTATCTCTCCCCTACACTTAAATTGGATGTAAACCTGATTCATGAAATTTGAGCTGGGCACATATATCTGTAGTGTTTTCCTATCTCTCTCCAAAGCACTAAGTCCTGTGTGTTTCTGCTGCTCAGTTTTTCTGTTATCAGCCTGATAACTTCTGACAAGCTCTCCAACAACTGAGATAAAACCAGCCTAAAAATTTGTGTAGTGGGAGGTTTCTATAAATAGATTAGCAGAGAGCTTGTCTTGTCACAGCACAGCTCTGCACATTCCTTCCTTCCTTTGCCTATGTGGAGGGGGGGGGGGTGCCTTTCCTCCAATCAGCTGTCTTGGCTGTATGCCAAGACTCCACACCCAGTGCTAAACAGGAAGAGAAAATCTCTTAACAGGATGTGCACTTTCTAAAGAATATAGCAAATTGAAGACAGCAGATATACATGTAGAACTTATGTAGGGAGATTTGTTTCATCCCTGTGTATCATCTGAGGATGTTCACTTCACTGGGTATATGTGAGGGTTTACATCCACTTTAATAAATTGTCCCTTTTAAGCTTACCAACAAGTTCACCTTTAAATGTGTAGAAAAATAAATAAATAAATATATATATATATATATATATATATATATATATATATATATGTATATATATACATATATACAGTATATATATATATATATGTGTATATATATGTATATACAGTAAGATGAGAGGAGTAGTAATTGGTCGTGTCTATGAGTGTCATGTGACTAGTCTAAATTAATGTTTTTGAAATTCTTCATAAAAAGAGCTAAAAAAAAAGTGTGGACATTTTTTTTAGGAATTTTTATATATACAGTCTATATTATTTGCCTAATAAAGTTCTAGATATAAACTCTCGCCCAATCCCTAATGCAGTACAGCAATTCAAAGAAATCAAATGTTTATAATTATATCATCAGACTGCACTGCGTATTTAGATAAGTGGTGTGCACCTGGGAAGCTATTCAGTTCTTCTTTTCTCCCACCTCCCTGGTCTTTCTGTCAAGAGAGAACTGTATCTTAGAACTCAGTTTTCCAAGTCGCATATGCAAGTCCTAACCTGCTACAGATACAAAACCACAATGGAGGAGATTATTATATCATTATTATAATACCTTGTACCACCACCCTTTCAATGTAGTGCACAAGCCCTCCCGTGGTAAAGCTGGTTGCAAGCTACCTTTTTCGGTTAAGCACGTTCTATACTAATGAGTCACTTATAGGTCTGTGGAGTATATATAGCATACTAATATAGGACAAGTCATTACCACTCTTGTTCTGTTCTAGGAAAGAGAAAGCACAACCTGTAAAAAAAAGATGTATAAACATATTTCTCTCTTACGTTGTGTATTTGAGTTGCATTTTCTGGTTGCCAAAGTTACGCTCCATTTTCACTAGATTCTTGGTCTGTGTTCCTAGCAGCTGTTTGACCATTTCCCCCTTTATATCTTTTAGGTCAATGCTTTCCTTTCCTTCATCTTTCCGATGATTGCAATCTCCGTTCTCAACACCATCATAGCCAACCAGCTGATCATTATGGTCAAACAGGCTCACCAGGAAAACCAAGTGTGCACCATCGGTGGACAGCAGACGGTCCTCAGTATGTCCATGGAACCCAGCCGTATCCAGTCCCTAAAGCATGGGGTCCGAGTCCTTCGTAAGTCTGTCTTTTTCTTATTGAGGTTTCAACAAAATAAAAACTACAAGGGAATTTAACCTCTACAAGCATTCAGATCCGAAAGGTCTTAGTGAAGTTGGAATTTCTAATCTGCAGTCAGTGGGGTTGATTTACTAAAGGCAAATAGACTGTGCACTATGCAAGAGCAGTTGCGCCAGAGCTTAGCAAATGATCAGAAGCTATGCTGACTCCCATCCACATGCAAACAAAAATGCTGTTTTTTTTAAATGTCCTTGTATGTGATTTGGTATTTTAAAGTCCCAAAACCCCTCTTTCTCATGTATGTGATTGGGTATTCTTTGAAAAGGGAAGCTTTATCTCATTTACTAAGCTCTGGTGCTACTGCACTTTGCAAAGTGCACAGTCTATCTGCCTTTAGTAAATCAACCCCAGTGACTTAGGCAGCACATTATTTATTGACTCAATGAGATGACTCAATTCCCCCATCCACACATTCAATGTGAATGGGGGAATCACTCCCGCTGAGCTATTGTGTTCTGATAGCGTGGAGCCTTGTCTGCCAACGTTGTACACTTATTAGTGCTGCCGGCTATAGCTGGCAGCACTGAACAATCAGAAAAAAAAAACCAACAGGGTGGTTGTACAGAAGTCGATTGGTGGATCAACTTCTTTATAACCAGGTTGCCCATACATGAATCCATGATGATCCATGTATGGGTGGCTTTAGAAAGTATTGAAGCCACTGGCACAGCGTGACAGCCAGGGAATTAGCATATTCAGAAGGGGTGATCAGAAGTGAATGCTTCTATTCTTCCATACTATAGGTGGCCGTAGCCTCCCTGGCGGTTTTCCCGAGTGTGGCTCGGGGTTAAAATTCAGGACCATTAGCGGTAACCCCGAGCCTCACTCGGGATTACATTGCAGGATCCTGGTGCCTCCTTACTTACCTTGTCCCCGGGATCCTGCGATGTCCCCCGCAGTGTCCGTGGGCTCCGTCCTCTGCCCGAAGCCTCTCCTTGCCAGGCTCCGTTCCCTGCGAGCGTTGCGACGCACGGGGCGGAGCCTGGCGGCAAATAAAAAAAAAAGTAAAAATCATAACACATACAGTACTGTAATGTTACAGATTACAGTACTGTATGAAATGATTTCACATCCCTTTTGTCCCCAGTGCTTTGGCCCATGCCCTGCATGCAGTTTTATGTGATATATACTGTTCTTTCTGCCTGGAAACTGGAGATTGTCCATAGCAACCAAAAAGTGTCCCTTTAAGTCAAAAGTGGCTTTAGACCAGCTAGAAAACAGCGATAGTAAATTAGAACACTTGCAGAATTGAGCGATAGTGAATCGTGGGGAAATTTATTTTATTACTATTTATTTTTATTTTTTTTATTTATTTATTTTTATTTATTATATTATAATTTATGTTTTTGTGTTTCAAACTTTATCATACCCGGGATATCTACTAGACTCTTGTTTGGACAGATTTAAGTGTGTTATTGTTAAGAATTACAGACCTACAATATAAAACGCCAAATTTCCATGCAAAATAATTGTACCGCTTTCAGCACCTAAAATCTGAAATAATCATACCGCCAGGGAGGTTAAAGGGTTAACTCACCTTTAAAAAAAAAAAATGAAAAGGTGAACTAACACCGTACGCCCTCTCTACCTTCACCCCCGGTCCCTGCTGTACTTACCTCCATGGGTGCTGAGCTGTCAATGCCCATGCAGCCCATGCAGTGCTCTGGGATTTGAAATCCACTTTCTTTTTCCTCTTCTATGTGCAGTGCTTCTGGAATGGATGCTCTGTGCTGGCAATGATCAATTAGAATCGCTCTGATCTGTCCTGGAAGCCCTGAATAAGGAGAAAAACAAGGATTTCTAATCCCTGGACCACTGCACTGGCTGCGTGGGCACTAACAGCTCAGCACCCATAGAGGTAAGTACAGCGTGGACCAGGAGGGTTGGGAGAGTGTGTTAGTTCACCTTTTCATTTTTTTTCTGTAAAGGTGAACTAACACTTTAAAGTTCTCATAATTTATTAGATATCTGTCTCTGACTATGACTGAATCAGGTGACAATCTATTAGCTATGGGGCAACCATAGATCAAGGCTTTTTGTGAACAGATTTTTTTTTTCCCGACAAACCAGAAACCATTTCTTGTTATTCTCCTGACAAGTCAGTGTTGGGGATGGTTGCAGCGTGACTACCTTAAAAATGTGATTTTTTTTTTTTTACATTTGAGGGTGGGGGTTGATACAAGGGGTATGATGGGAGAAAAAAGGAAATAATATATGTTTATTGGGTAGATGTGGCTCAGTTCCACCTAAAAGAAATGTATCATGTTGTTATATTACGATAAAAGGAGATGTAAGAGAGGATATGAAGACTATGTGAAATGCTTTATGTGGAATGTATTATATGCTATTCAAAAATAAAGAATTTATAAAAAAAAAAAAAAAATGTGATGGTTTATGGTTACAGAGTCACCAAAAGATTCAGATGCAAAATTAAAGGAGAGTAAAGCCCCGTACACACAGGCAGAATGTCAGGAGACATTCGCCGGTTCAAAAAAAAATGTCCGACATTCTGTCTGTGAGCATGTCGGTCTGTCTGACCGAAGCCGGCCCGCTTTTGCTTTTTGGAAAACCAGCAGCCGACTGACTCCCAATCAGCGCTCTCAGCCAATGGCAGAGAGCGCTGATCTGAGTGTTCTGGCTGGGGGGCCATCCCCCTGTCAGAACACAACAGCTCAGTGGAGGAGATCACTGAACTAACCTTGCACGGTTAGTACAGCGGCTGCAACTGGAGCTGACAAACAAGCGAAAAAGAAAAAAAACGAATGCCCCGTACACACGATTGGACTTTCCGCCAACAAAACTGTGGATTTTTGTTTGAAGGTTGTTGGCTCAAACTTGTCTTGCATATACACGGTGACACAAATGTTGGCCAACAATTACGAACGCGGGAACGCGGTGAAGTACAACACGTACGACGAACCGAGAAAAAGGAAGTTCAATAGCCAGTGCGTCTCCTTCTACTTGATTCCGAGCATGCGTGAATTTTTGTGCGACGGACTTATGTACACACGATCGGACTTTCCGACAACAAAGTTTTGTTGGTGAAAAATTTGAGAACCTGCTAGCAAACATTTGTTGGCGGAAAGTCCGACAGCAAATGTCCGATGGAGCATATACACGGTCGGACTTACCGACAACAAGCTCACATCCAACATTTCCCGTCGGAAAATCCGACCGTGTATACACGGCATTATAGTGTGTACCCGGCTTTAATGAAAATCATTTGCACTGTTAAAATAATTTTAAACAAAATCCTCAGATAGGTGCCCAATAGTCACCATTTTCCTTTAGTAAACTGCTCACAGCAAAGTAGACAGATTCCCTTTGAAACATACTTTCCATTCTCTGGCATTATTTTGAAAGGTTGTTCAGTGTATTAACTTTGTAAATAATGCATATCATCTGTCTCTTTTATAGTACTTAATATTTACATCAAGGAAATAAAAAGAGAAGATAAAATGATGGTATTTAGAGTCTTTCTGTAAACCCAAAAGAAAAACTGCCTGCTTAACTAGAGATAAAATAACACGCCATACTTCTTTATCTACAGGGAAATAGTGCATCATAATTCCAGGCAAACAAAACAATTTCTATCCTAAAAAGGCTATAAATCTATATAAACAAATGCAACACAAAGACATTTGTCAACCGCCAGTGAGGATTCCGGCCCCTTTCCTCATTAATTCTGCATTGTGCCGCAAAGGAAGTTTAGGCTTTGTACTGCTCCCTGATTACAAATGCAGCGACTTCCACAGTCTGAGTCTTCTATCCAAAGCGGTTTGCAACGCAGATCAGATAGTGAAAGCGAAGAGTAAAAGATGTTTTAAAAACAGTTTCAGTCTGTGTTATAATTGCAACAGAGGAGAATTAACTTTGCGACTTCTTACGATTTAATTTGTTTCCCTTTTTTTTGGTGGAGTGCCCCTGGTCTGTCAGAACATTGGCTTATGCTGTTCAGTGAAGGATGATGGTGTCGTAGAGCAGACTGGAGATGGAGATGTCACTTTTCATTGTTATGTTCATTCTTGACACAAGCAGCAAGGAAAACCCATGTGTATCTGTACACTTAGACCCAACAGCTAGAAGGGCACACAATTGTCCGGGCCAGGCCTGAATCTTTCCATAAGGCTCAGTGCCATGCTCAAGGGATGCATAATGCAGTATGGCAGCACTCTAGCGCTGTGTTCGTGGGCATGGGCAGTTCCCTGAAGCTGAGTTCAGGCAGTGGCCTGGCGCTGTCTGTACTGCTCACTGGAACTACTTATCTGTCCCTCATTTTGGTCTGATCTATATAGTTGCACATAAAATGCACTTTTTATCTTTCAAAGCATGTTTCCCCAGTGCTAAACCTTTCATCCAATTAATAAATTGCTGCATTTGTAAATTTCACAAGCCAATATAAAAGAATAGTAGTGGTAAAAAAAAGCACTGGGTTTAACTAATAATTTTTTTGTATTGTTCTCCTTGAAGGGGGTGTGGCAGGGTGTGTGTCCTGTGCCTACATACTTTTACTAGTGTCCCTCATTACCATCTCAAAAAGTAGGGAGGTATGGGTACTGCGCATATAAACTAAAACAGCACCAAAGTGCTGTCCTTGCTGTGTATGCACTTGAACACAGTACCAGAGCACTGCCCATTCTGTACATGTGCCCTAACACAGCACCAGAGCACTGCCAGTACTGTGTAATTTCTCGAATACAGCACCAGAGCACTGCCAGTACTGTGTAATTTCTCGAATACAGCACCAGAGCACTGCCAGTACTGTGTAATTTCTCGAATACAGCACCAGAGCACTGCCAGTACTGTTGCTTGAACATGGCACCAGAGCACTACCAGTACTGTGTAATTTCTCGAATACAGCACCAGAGCAATACCAGTATTGTGCAATTGCTTAGACACAGCACCAGAGCACAGCCAGTACTGTGCAATTGCTCAAACACAGCACCAGAGCACTACCAGTACTGTGTAATTGCTTGAACACGGCACCGGAGCACTGCCAGTACTGTGCAATTGCTTGAACACAGCACCAGAGCAATACCAGTACTGTGCAATTGCTTGAACACGGCACCGGAGCACTACCAGTACTGTGCAATTCCTTGAACACAGCACCAGAGCACTGCCAGTACTGTGCAATTGCTTGAACACAGCACCAGAGCAATACCAGTACTGTGCAATTGCTTGAACACAGCACCAGAGCACTACCAGTACTGTGCAATTGCTTGAACACGGCACCGGAGCACTGCCAGTACTGTGCAATTGCTTGAACATGACACCGGAGCACTGCCAGTACTGTGCAATTGCTTGAACACAGCACCAGAGCAATACCAGTACTGTGCAATTGCTTGAACACGGCGCCAGAGCAATACCAGTACTGTGCAATTTCTTGAACACGGCACCAGAGCAATACCAGTACTGTGCAATTGCTTGAACACAGCACCAGAGCACTACCAGTACTGTGCAATTGCTTGAACACAGCACCAGAGCACTACCAGTACTGTGCAATTGCTTGAACACAGCACCAGACCAATACCAGTACTGTGCAATTGCTTGAACACGGCACCAGAGCAATACCAGTACTGTGCAATTGCTTGAACACAGCACCAGAGCAATACCAGTACTGTGCAATTGCTTGAACACAGCACCAGAGCACTACCAGTACTGTGCAATTGCTTGAACACAGCACCAGAGCACTACCAGTACTGTGCAATTGCTTGAACACAGCACCAGACCAATACCAGTACTGTGCAATTGCTTGAACACGGCACCAGAGCAATACCAGTACTGTGCAATTGCTTGAACACAGCACCAGAGCAATACCAGTACTGTGCAATTGCTTGAACACAGCACCAGAGCACTACCAGTACTGTGCAATTGCGTGAACACAGCACCAGAGCACTACCAGTACTGTGCAATTGCTTGAACACAGCACCAGAGCAATACCAGTACTGTGCAATTGCTTGAACACAACACCAGAGCACTGCCAGTACTGTGCAATTGCGTGAACACAGCACCAGAGCACTACCAGTACTGTGCAATTGCTTGAACACAGCACCAGAGCAATACCAGT
This sequence comes from Lithobates septentrionalis, assembly GCA_037952835.1. Taxonomy (NCBI): domain Eukaryota; kingdom Metazoa; phylum Chordata; class Amphibia; order Anura; family Ranidae; genus Lithobates; species Lithobates septentrionalis. The sequence continues at coordinate 176,634 of JBBDGP010000838.1, read as the reverse complement.
ACTGTGCAATTGCTTGAACACAACACCAGAGCACTGCCAGTACTGTGCAATTGCTTGAACACGGCACCAGAGCACTGCCAGTACTGCATGTACATCCTAACATAGTAGTATGGGCAGAAATCTGGTGCTGTGTTTGGGAGCATGTAGAGTAAAGCAGCCCACAGAGAATCATGGGACCGGTAGTTCTGAAGATCGCTGACATACCCAGGGTGCGTTTCTGACCAGATGTTCGGGGAAGCACTGAAGAGGGGGAGGCAGGAGTGAATTAACAGTAAGAGACGGCAGGGGAACCCAAAAAGAGAAGGATCAGGGCTGCTCTGTGCAAAACCATTACAAAGAACAGGTAAGTATACCATATTTGTTATAATAAATACATTTCCCTTTACAATCACTTTGGTATGAAAATTATATCAGATGTTAGCCCCACTTTAATGAGCTGAAGTCTGTCAGCCATTGAAGAAGAAGTCCAAGCCAAAGCTAGTTTGGCTGGGCTTCTCCAATGGATCACATGTTCGATCGCTCGGTTTTCAGTGCAGTGGTGCCGGGGGACAGACGCAGCATCGGACCCGTGCTGCCATCCACCGAGTTGATCTGCAAAAAAAAAAAGAAAACCCCATACTTCTCTTTTAAACAGCACTCAGCTATGTGTGAGAAGAGAAAGGTGGACTGTTTCCTGAGAACCTCTAGAATGTTTCTGTTGGCAGTCCTGTGACACATTATAACATGATCGGAGATTTGCTTAAATTTAAGGATTACAAAATTTCACCAAATCCCCGGACAGTATACGTAACAATATCAGTACACAGATTGCAACACAGTCACCAGTAATACCGAGACCCGACTTTGGAGGATTTAGAGCTTTGTAAATGATAAATGAGTCTGTCTTGCAGCCCAGTGCGCTTCAGATCCTGCGACTGTGATATCGGCCCTGACAGCTGCACTCTTCCCCCCCAAAAAAAAAAATTTATAAGAGGAAGAGAATGTTGTGCAGTACCCTCAGCTCATGTGTGCAGAGTGAAGGGAGTGTATACACATGAATATTTTAGGGATTTTACTAAAAGAATAAATGATTTATCCACTTTAAATAGAAGGAAAGCCTGCAAAAAGCACAGCGGGAGTGGATTTGAGACAGTTTAGGTAACAAAGCAAACACAATGCGAAATGTGCTTTTGTTTATTGCATGAAAGGATAAGTGCACTTTAAATCAAAGCGTACTTCTCCATAGATGTATACAGGGCCGTTTTTAAGGCAGGGCAAAAGGGGCAGCTGCCCTGGGCCCTGTAATTGTTGTGGGGCCCAAAGCAGCTGCCTCATCCTTGCCAACTATCCTGGTTTAAATTCCCTCGTCCCTTGAGGTTTTAGTCCTGTGCTGTGTCCCAATATCTCAGTGTGAAGTGCTGCTACTAATGCTGCCCAGCTCTGCCCTATTGTTGTGTTCAGATGACTCACCTGCAGACCCTGTGTTTACATGTAAATTACCGGCATTCATATGTAAATAGCGGCAGCATTCATATTTAAATAGGAGCAGCCAGTGGCATTGATATGTACATCATGCTCCCCTGAGGTAATATCCACAGTAATCTCTAGCAACCAATCAACAAGCAGAAATCATGTGCTGTAACCTCCAGCAACTAATCAGTGAGCCGTAATGTGTGCTGTAACCTCTAGCAACCAGTCATTGAGCGGTAATTATACACTGTAACCTCTGGCAACCAAACGCAGTAGCTGCCTGATCTGATTCAGTAAACTGATTTTGAGTCTAGCTGCTATTTATTGTATGTCTCAGAGCAGGTGGAGAGCAAAACTGCATTGGAGGGGCCCCCAAGAAAAGTTTTGCCCGGGGTCCAATCAATATTAAAGACGGCCCTGGATGTATACTTACCTGAGGTAAGTTACCTCCATCCAATAGCTGCAGCCTCCAGTGTTTGTTTACGTTCAAGCTGCAGCCCTACAGACTTCTATGGGATTATCTCAGACAGAACAGGAAGTCAGGGAAAAATCTCCCCATTTCTTGTCTATTTGAGGGATATCTGATAGAACAGGAAGTGAAGGGAAATCTACCCAATCGGGATAAAGGCAGAGATAACTTTTTCTAGTAAAGGGAGGAAGGTTTAGAATGTCTGCCAAGATTTTCGGTTTCAATTTTACATCCGTTATAACAAAGTTGGACATTCTGAAAATGACTAAATTGTCTAGTAGTACTGCAACACTGGCGGAGCATAAGATCTGGACAGACAGACCAATAAGGCTCAGGTAATATGCAGTATGAATATCAAAAATAGAAAACAAAACGAAGGTCAATTGAAACCAACAAGACATTTGAATTGTATTACAGTCAAGTCCATAAATATTGGGACATCGACACAATTCTAATCTTTTTGGCTCTATGCACCACCACAATGGATTTTAAATAAAACAAACAAGATGCGCTTTAACTGTAGACTTTAAGCTTTAATTTGAGGGTATTTACATCCAAATCAGGTGAATGGTGTAGGAATTACAACAGTTTGTATATGTGCCTCCCACTTTTTAAGGGACCAAAAGTAATGGGACAATTGGCTGCTCAGCTGTTCCATGGCCAGGTGTGTGTTATTCCCTCATTATCCCATTTACAGGGAGCAGATAAAAGGTCCAGAGTTCATTTCAAGTGTGCTATTTGCATTTGGAATCCGTTGCTGTCAACTCTCAATATGAGATCCAAAGAGCTGTCACTATTAGTGAAACAAGCCATCATTAGGCTGAAAAAACAAAACAAACCCATCAGAGAGATAGCAAAAACATTAGGTGTGGCCAAATAAACTGTTTGGAACATCCTTAAAAAGAAAGAACGCACCGGTGAGCTCAGCAACACCAAAAGACCCGGAAGACCACGGAAAACAACTGTGGTGGATGACCGAAGAATTCTTTCCCTGGTGAAGAAAACACCCTTCACAACAGTTGGCCAGATCAAGAACACTCTCCAGGAGGTAGGTGTATGTGTGTCAAAGTCAACGATCAAGAGAAGACTTCACCAGAGTGAATACAGAGGGTTTGCCACAAGATGTAAACCATTGGTGAGCCTCAAAAACAGGAAGGCCAAATTAGAGTTTGCCAAACAACATCTAAAAAAGCCTTCACAGTTCTGGAACAACATCCTATGGACAGGTGAGACCAAGATCAACTTGTACCAGAGTGATGGGAAGAGAAGAGTATTGAGAAGGAAATGAACTGCTCATGATCCAAAGCATACCACCTCATCAGTGAAGCATGGTGGTGGTAGTGTCATGGCGTGGGCATGTATGACTGCCAATGGAACTGGTTCTCTTGTATTTATTGATGATGTGACTGCTGACAAAAGCAGCAGGATGAATTCTGAAGTGTTTCGGGCAATATTATCTGCTCATATTCAGCAAATGCTCCAGAACTCATTGGACGGTGCTTCACAGTGCAGATGGACAATGACTCGAAGCATACTGCAAAAGCATCCAAAGAGTTTAAGGGAAAGAAGTGAAATGTTATGCAATGGCCAAGTCAATCACCTGACCTGAATCCGATTGAACATGCATTTCACTTTCTGAAGACAAAACTGAAGGGAAAATGCCCCAAGAACAAGCTTGCTTTCATCACTGCCATTTCTACCAACAGGCTTTTCCAGGCAGTTGCAACTGCAATTTTGGATGCCATAAACATAAAAAAATCAAAGTCTGAGTGTGCCTGTGAACTCCTTCTATGGGTTTAAGTAATGTCACCTTGGGGTCTTTACCAACATTTATTATGGCTTCCCAATAAATCAAGGCATGCGCTCTTATCCAAAATCGCCGGACCTTGGGGCATGTCTGCCACATTTGATGTTAATGCAATGTGTGCCCCTTTGAAGGAAATTTCCCCTCAATTCCTGTCCAGGTGACAAGTGTAAATAAGGCAAATTAACTTTCCTTTATGGGAACACCGAGAGCAGTATAAATTTGAGAGTGTCTCCCCAGTGAGGATACAGACAACATTTAATACTGAACAGAAGTTCTAACTTTTCCCCAATCTATTTAAAATTAAAAATTTTGTCTGAAGCCGGCCTTCAAATTCAGCATCAAAGCCATGGCCATTTTTTAAGCCAAACATCAAAGACATTTACATTTTAATATGAGCATCAAAGCCCTTTTGTGAAGTGGCAAGAAAGAACACTGAACAGACGCTCCAGTGTAAAAAAAAAACCCAGAAAACTGTTTATTAGAAAATGTAATAGCTGGACTCAAAGCATATGCATACAGTCTCGGACTAAAGGAAGTTCCACAAAAAACAATAGTGTCCAAGAAAGATGTCAAGTTTATTAAAGTAATCAGATAGATCTTACATGGCGCCAAGCAGTAATCCCAAGCAGTGATGGAAAGTTAGCAGGCTGAGAGCAGATGTAGTGTGCCGATCTCCAGTCAAACATCCAGCAAAGAGAGGGAGATAGATGGCTGCCAGCCACAAAGGGGCCCCATTGTAGCCTTCTAACTTTCCATTAGCACCTGGGATTACTGCTCGGCACCATGTAAGCTCTATCTGATTACTTCAATAAACTTGGCTTCTTTCTTGGACATTATCGTTTTTTTTGTGGAACTTCCTTTAGCCCAAGACTGTGTGCATATGCTTTGAGCCCAGCTATTACATATCCCATTAATACAACAATTTTCTGGATTTTTTTTTACACGGGAGCACCTATTCAAGGCGCCTTTCATGTCTGCCCAAAGCTATCCATGCACCTGGCTCTGCACCTGGCTGTGGTTACAGTTTACATGCTTGTGTTGGGGTTCAGCACCCAGCCTTCTTTGTAGTTATTGCCCCTTTTGTTGTGGCGCATCAAAACCACGCTTGTTTTTTTAAGCCAAACGCCAAAGACATTCTCATTTTATTTAACTCACAATCAAAGACCACACCCATTTTTGTAAAGTAGTACATCAAAACCACACCAATGTTCTTTAAAGGTTAGCTTTAAAAACACTCTCATTTTGTTAAGGTGAGCAAAGCCAAACCCATTTTTGTTAAGCCTAGTATTAAAATCACACCCAGTTTGTTAAAGTGATACTAAAGCCTTTTTTTTTTTTTAATAACAAACAAGTTATACTTACCTGCTCTCTGTAGTGGTTTTGCATAGAGAAGCCCGGATCCTCCTCCTCGGGTCCCTCGCCGGCGCTCCTGGCTCCTCCCTCCTGCCGGGCACCCAAGCAGGCGTGCTCCCAACCTGCGGCTCTGTGGCTGTGATTGACAGCAGCAGAAGCCAATGGCTCCCGCTACTGCTAAAAGCCAATTTGGAGTGCGAGTCCCCGGAGAGGCAAGGCTCTCGTGGACATTCCTGGATCGACGGGGGGCTCAGGTAAGTATTGGGGGGGATGGGAGATCTGCTGCACACACAAGGTTTTTTTTACCATGAAGGTAAAAAAACCTTGTGCCTTTACAACAACTTTAAGCCCAGCATCAAAGCTACACCCATATGTTAAGTTAAGCATCAAAGCCAAACCCATTTTGTTAAGCTGAGCATCTAGCCACATCCATTTTGGTAAGCCAAGACTCAAAGCCACACCCATTCAGTTAATTAGTGTATTCAAGCCACACATAGGACACACCCACATCAACTCCCGGAACTGGCACAAGTGACTCCCATAGCCCGCCCTGTAACTAAAAAGGGTCAAAGGATCATGGGACATGTAGTATCAGGACTGAAAACAGAAAAGAAGGAAACAGGAAGTCAGAGAACTTTGAAATTCAGTCAGGAGCAGGAGTGACATCACAGACACAGAAACCTGCTGTATACAGCTAAAGGAGGTAAGTTATACACAAACTGACAGTGGGGTTGTGATTCATTTACATGCAAAATGAGTCCTTTGTTTTGGGGATGAAAAGCTGGAGTTCTTCTTTAAGCATCAAGACCACACTCTTATTTAAGTTTAGCATCAAAGAAATCCCTATTTTGTTAAAGCGGTAGTAAGCCTGCTGACTTTTTTTTTTCTACACCTGTATGGGAAAAGGCATAATGAGCTAGTATGCACCGCATACTAGCTTATTATGAAATACTTACCTTAGAACGAGGCGCCGGTATCTCACCTGATCCACGCCGAGGGAAAATGTCAGCGGCCACTCACAGCGCCGGAGCCACGATGTCGTCACTAATGCGCATGCACGTGGGAGACTTCTTTCCGGCAAGGTCCGGCGTCCGGAGCGCATGCGCCGCTGAAGTCAGTGGCTCATTGTGAAGGGAATATCTCCTAAACCGTGCAGGTTTAGGAGATATTCTTTTTATCTACAGGTAAGCCTTTTTATAGGCTTACCTGTAGGTAAAAGTTAAAAAATTGTCTATACTACCGCTTTAAGCCGAGCACACCCATTTCGTTAAGCTGCGCATCAAAGCCAAACCCATTTTGTTTAAAGCAGTGCATCAAAGTTTAACCCACTTTGTTAAGCCGAGCATCAAAGCCACACCAATTTTGTTGAGCAACACATCAAAGCCACACCTGTTTTGAGCTGTTTTGCCAAAATAGAGACAGTCAGGAGGTCTCAAAAATGACATAAAATGACTACTAGAACTACATGATTTTGAATGTAATGTAATATACTCCAAAGTCCCCAATTCACAAAAAGCTGTTACTTGGGATTCCAGCCAAAATGTTTTAAAAATATTTAAGTTATATCGGTAAGGGAATATCTTTAGGGCCGTCACAGTCTTTTTTGCTTTGATTTTTTTGGGGGGGGTTTTTTGACAGTATACCAGCCCATTAGCTTTAAAACATATGCAATAGTTTGTCTTGGCCTTTGGTAGTTTGTGTAAATATCTCTTCTTAGGCAGCATTCGATTGCAGTGATCTCTTCTCATGTTTGTGCTGGATAAGTCACAACTGTTTTCCTTGTAGACCTTATCCTTCCTTGGCATTTGCTTTAAATTAAATTCTCGGAGATAGAAGCGTTCTCCAATTCCTGCTCAAGTCGGCTCTTCTGTAAACAGCGGTGGAGAAGAAGCTGCGTGTTTATAGAATCTGCAGATCACCACCGAAAAGGTTTAAAAATGACAAGTCTGGAATGTCAGCCAGATGAAGTGACGCATCTTTCTTCTGTAGAGAACATCTTCCAGGGATCAGAGATGGTCTGTAATTCACAGCTCCAGGAGCAGCAGTGCCCGGCTGTTGCTCCACCTGTACCACAGATTCTCTCCTCTGGTGTTACAGGCCTAATAAATGGTTATTTTGTAAAAGGGTTATTGATTACGTCGGTCGGAATGTTGGTAGGTCACAAAATGGCTTCTTGTGTGGTTCGGAGTGGTCCCCACTGTTTAATCTACTGGTGGACTATAATTAAAGTACAACCAAATATAAAACTTTTTTTGGACAGAGTGGAGAGAGATTCAAACCTAAAATCAGATTTTTATTGCTCTTTGTGTGCCCATTCGAAAGATTCACCCCTTCTATTTCTCCTGCTTACCATTATCAAATAGTGAAAGTAAAAAATTTTTTTTTACCCAAACAAACCTTGCAGTAAGGCAGCCCTTTAATTTTGAATGCACAGTCAAGGGACAGCAACACAAGAGTTAAGGGACCTCCTCAGCAGATCTGAGTGACGACAGCCTGGATACAGCATGCGTCTTGGTGTAGCACCTGGACAGCTAATGCGCAACAGACGCTCTCCGGTCCAGCCACCTGGCTCTTAGGTACAGCAGCATCCAGAGAATTTAGCTCAAGGCCCACTCACCTGGCACAGCTCTTCTCGCCACTTCCTTTTCCAGTTGGCAATGCTTTTCCCAGCTGCCCCACTCTTTCCAGGGCATACCTTTTTTGACCCCTCGTGCTCTCAGGTGTACGGGGTGTGAAGTTTGGGGTTGTATAGCTATTAATGTAGCGCCCGCTAGTGAGTACAGTCCATAACAGAAATGATCATTTAAGGGCTTGTTGGCCCACTTTTATTGAAGAAAAGTTCAATATATTTCCAAACAATTATATTTTTCTAAACAATGAGGAAACTGAAAAGCCAGTTTCCTCCCAAATAAGGAAACCCCTGGAGCCCCTCAACCTGCCTGGTTGAGAATTCTGGGTTAACATCACCCTGATGGAGCATCGCTCTGCAACAGTGGGTATTGGGGTATTGTAGTTGCTTCCCAGGGACAGTTGTCCCTCAGATCCTCCTCAAAACTACATCTCACAGAATACTCCTGCATAAAACCAATTACTATTTAAACAAGCCATAACTGACATTGCCATCGTGTGAGAGAAAAGAGTTCTGCAATCATTGCCCTCTGTTACACATCACAATGCACAAATGGTTCACATCTGTGTATTGTGGTACACTAAAATGCACAATGTATTGTGGTGTGTTGGGTAGGGTGACCAGACATCCCCAATTTCTGGGGACAGTCCCCAGATTGAGGACACTGTCCCCGGACCAAGTCTGTCCCCAGTTTTGTCCCCGGATTGGATTTGAACAGGGGCTGGGGCAATTTCAAAGACAGCCCGTGCAGAATAAAAAATCTGAATTGCACCCCCCCTCCTCTGCCGCTCCTACTAGCTTATGGGGGTTTATTTTTTTCCATTATCTGTGCCCCTTTCTGATGATCATGTGCTGGTCGGAGCGGAGGGACTATTTCTTCAGTTTCGGGCGCATGCCCATTCAGCTCCACTCGCATGTTCTTCTGCCTTGGCTCAAGTCCCTGCCAGCCGCCTGCCTGCTTATCTTGCCTTCCCTGGTGGAGTGATCTTCCTCTGCTCCCCACCCAGTAGTAGCCGGGGCCTGAAGAGTAAGGCTCTATTCACACTAATGCGTTTTTTTAATCATTTTGCATTTTGCAGAAATGCATGGGAATTTTCTAACATGGGTTTCTATGGAACATGTTCACATTAATGCATTTTTGTGCCTCTGCGTTTTTGGAAAGGGTCGGGGACTTTTTTCATGCCAAATGCAGCGTTTTGCATGTAATAGAATTCAATGGACCCGCATCCAAAACGCAAGTACCGCGTTTTTACCGTGTTTTTGTCGCGTTTTTTTCTTAATTTTTTGGTCACTGTAGACAGTATAAAAAAACACAGTAAAAAAACGCAAAACGCGGCAAAAACGCTGCAAAAACACGGCAAAAACGCATGTTCAAAAACGCAGGAAGCACCACAAAAAGCACTGCAGAAAAGCTCAAAAGCAACATGCATAGATGTGAATCGAGCCTAAAGCCCCATACACACTATCAGATTTTCTGCTGATTTTTGTCTTCAGATTTACCAAAACCATGTAGTGCGAGGGCTTGCCTGATTGCAGACAAATTGAAACTCCTAAGGTTTGACCTCATATTATATGGTTTTGGTAAATCTGAAGGAAAAATCAGCAGAAAATCTGATATTGTGTATAGGGCTTTAGACTTGACAGGCTGTGAGGCGGGCGGCAGCGGCGGAGATGGGCAAAGAGTCGTCGATTGCTGCCATTACAAGTAAAAAAAAAAAAATGTCCCCGGATTTCATTTTAAAAATCTGGTCACCTTAGTGTTGGGGATATGTGATAAAAATGAATGTCAGCCCAGCACAGCACACAGTGTATCGTGCTCTATAAAGCATTGGCGTGAAGTAAAGTGTCTGTTATACCATTTGTTACTGCAATGCACAAATGTTTATGCAGTCTTAGGGTTGCAGGGTATTGTACGTGTGAGGGTTATTGTATGTGTTAGAGTTATAGGGAGAGGTAATGTGAGGAGGACCTTTGGTTAGGGCTTTACACTGTGCGCTGAAAACTGTGCAGCAAGCTAACAGTGTCAGACTCCCTGTGCAAAATACAAATTAACTGGGAAGCCTTGTGATTATCAGTTTATGGCCATCTGATGTGATAAGATAATTTCCCTGAGCATCCCTAGTCAAAATCCCCTTAGCATAGCAGGAATAATATTTACAGTATATATATATATACTAAAGCTGAAAATAGTGTTGACAGGAAAAGCACAAGAGGTAAAAGCGGTAACATCATAACATCAGTGGACAAGCCCTTGGGAAATGTCACTGTCGTTCTTGCAGAAAGATCAGATTTTTTTTTAATTCCAGGATTTCCAATTAAAGTGCAATGCACTCTCTCACAATTGTTCCTACTGGAATACAGCGGCTGCCCTTTAATTTAGCATCAGGAAGATTTGACCTTACACTTACCCTCTTACACTAATATTATTTTTGTATTTATCCTCAGAGAGAGATCGAGAATGTGACAACAAGAGAGAGAGAGAAAATAGAGAGACAGAAAAAAAGGACAGAAATAAATAGAAGGAAGGAGAATAATGGAGGATGGAGAGATAGAAAAGGCTAATGGAAAGAGAAGAGAAGGATCGATAGGCGCAGACTAATATATCACATACATACACTGATCAGCCAAAACATTATGGCCACCCACCATAACATGACTATAAATATTATATATTATATTATATTATATATATATATATATATATATATATATATATATATATATATATATATATATATATATATATATAAAACAACCCTGGCCTGTCGACGCATGGACTCCACTAGACCTCTGAAGGTATGCTGTGGTATCTGGCACCAAGCCTTCAGTAGCAGGTCCTTTAAAACTTGTAAGTTGTGAGGTGGGGCCTCCATGGCTTGGACTTGTTTTTTCAGCACATCCCACAGATGCTCGATTGGATTGAGATCTGGAGATATTGGAGGTCAAGCCAACACCTCAAAGACCCCTTCTTCCCCTTCTCAACGTACTCATTGTAGGCGCTTTTGGCTGTGGACACGGGTCAGCATGGGCGCCCTGACCAGTCTGCGGCTACACAGCCCCATACACAACAAACTTGCGAGGCAGTGTGTGTTCTGACACCTTTCTATCAGAATCAGCATTAACTTTTCATCAATTTGAGCCTCTTCTATGGGATTAGACTACACAGGCCAGCCTTCGCTCTACACATGCATCAATGAGCCCTGACCACCCATGACCCTGACGTCACTTCTGCGGTTTTCCTTCTTAGGACCACTTTTGGTTGGTCCTCACCACTGCAAACCAGGAACATCCCACAAGAGTTGCAGTCTTGGAGTTGCTCTGACCCAGTCGTCCAGATGTTACAATTTGGCCCCTTGTCAAAGTTACTCAGATCCTTACACTTGTCCATTTTTTCTGCTTTCAGCACATCAGCTTCAGGGTCAACATGTTCACTTGCTTCCTAATATATCCCACCCACTTTCATATACCATTGTCATTGTTATTCACTTTACCTGTCAGTGGTCATAATGCTATGGCTGATCAATGTATATTATAGAATTTAATTATCTCAGCATTGTTCTAATTCCAGCCACACTTTATCCTACTTCCAGCCTTCCTCTTGCTCTCAAGTGAGGCATCTTGCATTTGTGCCTTGCAGGAAGCAAAATCTACACTGTGCAGTACGGAATTGAAGGAGAACGTAACAGATGTTGAACTGAATTCTTCCTGTGCACCTAAGGCGATGCATCAGGCGCTTTGTATAAACCAGTGTGCTCTGTCTGGGAGTATATTTATACAGTTGCTTACTGCAGCGATGAAGCTGTGGCCAGCAAAGCACTTAGAAGAGGTCACCCAGAACAAAGAGCTGAAATAATATTTTATTTTTAATGGTAACATTTAAACAGTAATAATGACGGGTTTAAGTATTTACAGTCCCTTAAGTGCCGGTTCACACAGGGGCGACCTGTCAGGCGACTTGCATGCATTGCAATGGAACCGTTCTAATAGGAGCGACTCAAGTTGCTCCGACTTAGAAAAAGGTTCCTGTACAACTTTGGGGCGACTTCAGAGCGGCTTGCATTGACTTCTACATAGAAGTCATTTTGCAAGCCACGCTGAAGTTGCACGGTATGGGGTGGCTTCAGAGTCAGACGAGAGTCGGGCAACTTTGAAGCCACCCCTGTGTGAACCGGCACTTAAGACACATCAGCTTAAAATAACTTTTTTGAAACAATTCAGAAATTGCTATAATTTCTACATTCATACTGTTGTATCAAGGGCTGTGGAATCCACAATTAAAATTTCAGACCTCACAGCAAAGTCCGAAAGAAGTCGACAGTTATGGACATTGGAGATAATTACTCAAAATGTACACACAGGGGATTGTGCTCCAGAATCAGCCAGACAAAGGCCATTGGATGTGACACAACTTTGTTTTAGGGCCCATTCACACTGCACCAGATACAATGCGTATTTTACCATGCTGTGCTTGAAAACACAATCAGCAATGCATTGCAGGGCCATTTAATCTTCAAAATGAATGGCCTGTCTTAATGCAGTGTGCCCTAATGCATTATAATGCAATGTAAGGCATAGTAGCCTGAATGGGCCCAAAAGCTTTTCTTGCAACAAAACTAAGAATTTGAGAATATATATATTTATATATATATATATATATATATATATATATATATATATATATATATATATATATATATATATATACACACACACTATATTGTCAAAAGTGTTGGGACGCCTGCCTTTACACACACACATGAACTTTAATGGCATTCTAGTCTTAGTCTGTAGGGTTCAATATTGATTTGGCCCACCTTTTGCAGCTATAACGGCTTGAACTCTTCTGGGAAGGCTGTCCACAAGGTTTAGGAGTGTGTCTATGGGAATGTTTGATTGTTCTTTCAGAAGCGCATTTGAAGCGCAGTAGGAGGAAGAATAATACCCCATCACTGGTATCAGTGGGAGGAATAGTGTCCCATAAATGGTATCAGTGGGAGGAATAGTGTCCCATCAATGGTATCAATGGGAGGAATAGTCATGTTGGAAACTGAAGGGGCCATCCCCAAACTGTTCCCACAAAGTTGGGAGCATGAAATTGTCCAAAATGTCTTGGTATGCTGACGCCTTAAGATTTCCCTTCACTGGAACTAAGGGGCCAAGCTAAACCCCTGAAACACAACCCCACACCATAATCCCCCCTCCTCCAAATGATTTGGACCAGTGCACAGAGTCCTGACCTCAACCCGATAGAGCACCTTTGGGATGAATTAGAGCGAAGACTTCTCGTCCACATCAGTGCCTGACCTCAGAAATGCGCTTCTGGAAGAATGGTCAAACATTCCCATAGACACAGTCCTAAACCTTGTGGACAGCCTTCCCAGAAGAGTTGAAGCTGTTATACTGTAGCTGCAAAGGGTGGGCCAACTCAATATTGAACCCTCCGGACTAAGACTGGGATGCCAGTAAAGTTCATGTGCGTGTAAAAGCAGGTCTACCAATACTTTTGACAATATAGTGTATACACATACAAACTGTGTATACATGGCTGTTTAAGAAGTCCATAGACAATCACCCCTTCAGGCTGTCTGGAGGCACTTTCATATCTACGGTTGAAGCTGCCTTGACAGTGCAGTGTGGCGTCACATGTAATTGCAAATGCATGTAACAAAAATTCTAGATGTTGAAAAAGTTTTGCATTGCTTTTTATATTGCTGTACTCAGGTGCACATTTCCTTTTTGATCAATCTGATGCCTGCCACTGTTGCTTTACAATGGCATGCAGACACGTGGCGGCCAACAGATCTAAGGGAGAGCCTCAAGCAAACAGGGTGGAAATACCTTTCCAATTTCTTTTGTTCTTTTCTGAGATGAGCAATGGCAGCAGCATCTCCAACTTTCATAAACTTATTGGTCTTCAAAGCTCTTTGCAGAGTTTCTCACCAATGCGTACCCAGGCGGCAATAAACACCCGGCAGAGGTTCTAACAATCTTTAAACCTTTTTAAAAAAAAGTTTAACTAAAGCTCCACTTTAAAGCGAATCTGGTCAGACATTGATTTATTTCCATATTCCTAAAGCTGAAATTTACTTAAACAATAATTTTTCCCCCTCTAGATGCAGTCTTGTCACTTATCTGTAATTAAGTTTGCCCCGTGCCTGTTTTATGAAGAAACCTCATCTGCAGCGTGCAAACCCGTGAAAAATTGTCTGTCCTCCAACTCTGTGCTCTTGCGAACCTGACCTAATCTTAACTTAGGCTACTTTCACACTGGGGCCGCCTGAGCTATACTAACTATGCGAGGTTAGTTCAGCAATCTCCCCCACTGAGCTGTTGTGTTCTGACAGGGGGATGCCCTGCTAGCTTCTGCCATAACAACTATATCCCTCTTCAAAGTACCAACGTATAACGACGGCGGGCGGTCCATAAGTGGTTAACCACTTAAGGACCGAGCCTCTTTCTGAGATTTGGTGTTTCCAAGTTAAAAACATTTTTTTTTTGCTAGAAAATTACTTAAAACCCCCAAACATGATATATATATTTTTTTAACACCCTATAGAAAAAATGGCGGTCATTGCGATACTTTCTGTCACACCGTATTTGCGCAGCGCTCTTACAAGCGCACTTTTTTAATTAAAAAATAAGACAGCAGTAAAGTTAGCCCAATTTTTTTTTTATATTGTGAAAGATAAGGTAACACCGAGTAAATTGATACCCAACATGTCACGCTTCAAAATTGCACCCGCTCGTGGAATGGCGACAAAGTTTTACCCTTAAAAATCTCCGTAGGTGACATTTAAAAAATGTAAAGGTTTTATGTTTTGAGTTACAGAGGGGGTCTAGGGCTAGAATTCTTGCTCTCACTCTACCGATCACGGCGATACCTCTCATGTGTGGTTTGAACACCGCTTTCGTATGCGGGCGCTACTCACATATGCGTTCGCATATGCACGTGAGCTCGGCGGGATGGGGCTCGTTTAAAAAAAAAAAAGTTTATTATTTATTTTACCTTTTATTTTTTATTTTTACACTGTTCTTTAAAAAAAAAAGTGTTACTTTTTTCCTATTACAAGGAATGTAAACATCCCTTTGTAATAGAAAAAAAGCACGACAGGACCTCTTAAATATGAGATCTGGGGTCAAAAAGACCTCAGATCTCATATTTATACTAATATGCAATAAGAAAAAAAATTGAAAAAAAAGGCCCTTTAAGAGCTATGGGCGGAAGTAACGTTTTGACGTCGCTTCTGCCCTGCAATGATATGGGGACGAATGGGGGTCATCTTCCCCTCCCTCACTTCCATACCAAGCCAGGAGAAGGATCCGATAGCCTCCGCCGCTAGTGACGGCTTCGGTAAGCGGCTGAGGGCACCAGAGCGCGGCGGGAGAGGGGGGCCCTCTGCCGCCGCCGATAAAAGTGATTTGGCGGCGAATCTGTCACAGAGACCACTTTTATCTGAAAGCGGACTGCCCATTGAAGAAGAGGATAGCTGCTGCCATAACAACTGTACTCCTCTTCAAAGTAGCGACGTAAACCTGTGGCGGGTTGTCCGTAAGTGGTTAAAGCTACAAACCTGGGGAAAAGCAACTACATCAAATTGCCCAAGGTGTACTACTGATACAGGTACACTTATACATATGCTGTGGCGATGTCCTAAATTGCATCCCTACTGGAAGTGTGTCTTTGATACTTTAAATACTGTATGATTTACACAGGTTCACCCTGATTCCATAAATGGCATTGCTAGGGATTGTATCGGAAGGCACTATCCCAACTGAAATGCAGGTGACGCGGTTGAGATCTATGTATATAACTCGTAGACTTATATTACAAAAATCGATATTAAATTATCTGCGAACAATAGATCAATGGGTCGAAGCAATTAATCTAAGACGTGAAGAACTGACATATAAACATAGGAGGAACCCTAAAAAATATGTGAAAATCTGGTCTTGGTGGCTAGTTTCCAACCTCTGAACAGTCAGTTGAGCATACTAATGATGTGGAGAAAAGCTAATAATGAGATCTTTGGAGGGGGATAACTGCAGATGTATATAAGACATTAAGGTGTAATAATTCAATTGAAAATACTGGTTAGCTCCAAATTGCTGCTAATCTCATGTGGGAAGAAGGTAAGTATTGATATGATAAAGGGTCGTAGCCTCCCTGGCGGTATGATTATGTCAGATTTTTGTGTCTCAAAGCGGTACAATTATTTTGCATAGAAATTTGGCGTTTTATATTGTAGGCCTGTAATAGTAGTGGGGTTGATTGATGGAAATGCTGTGTGTGTATTGAGTTTTGTTGTATAATGGAAAAATTAAAATAAAATCACTTGATTTAAGAAAAAAAATGTGATATCATTTTAATCAACAGACCTGCGGCTTTTTGCAAATGCCTTTAGACATGTTTAGGTGCGTGAAGCACTTGGGCATGCCTTCATTCCTTCTACTGGCCAGAATATTAAAGTGGTTCTAAAGGCAAAACATTTTTAACCTTAATACAATCTCTGCTTCAGGGTAAAAAAAAAAAACATTTTATGGCTCGCTATCTTCTCAATCGATCCAGTGCTGTGCGCGGCTACATCTATTCTCTCCTCTTTCCCTTTTTATTTCTTCACACAAAGACTTGAGCAGCAGCAGCAGGAGCAGCAGCAGGAGCCATTGGTCCCTGCTACTGTCAATCAAATGCTGCCAGGAAGACGCAGGGGAGGGGCCAAGCTGCACTGTGCCTGTAAAGAGATCACGACTCCATAGACACACACAGCTTGGGAGCAAGAACCCACATGTGTCCCCATAGCAAGTGGCTTTCACATAGTTGCCAACAGTCCCGATTTTCCCGGGACAATCCCGATTTTGGGACCCCCGCCCCGATCGGAGGCTGTCCCGATTCGTGATTTTCGGGAAAATCGGGAATGTTTGTTTTTTATTTTATTTTCTGAGCAGCTGGCTCCAGCAAAATGGCCGCTGGCGCCGCCGCTAGATCTTCCCCCTAGTGTTTAGTGGAGAGAGGAAGGGGGCTCGATCCATGCAGCCAATGAATCGGCTTCTTTAGCTGCACGGATCGGCCCCTCCCCTCTCCACTGCACTGATGAAGGGGGGTCTGCACTGATGAAGGGGGGTCTGCACTGATAAAGGGGGTCTGAACTGAGGGGGTCTGCACTGATGAAGGGGGGTCTGAACTGAGGGGGTCTGCACTGATGAAGGGGGGTCTGAACTGAAGGGGTCTGCACTGAGGGGATCTGCACTGAGGGTGGTCTGTACTGATGGAGGGGGATCTGCACTGAGGGGGTCTGAACTGATGGACGGGGATCTGCACTGAGGGGGTCTACACTGATGGAGGGGGGTCTGCACTGAGGGGGTCTGCACTGATGGAGGGAGGTCTGCACTGAGGGGGTCTATACTGATAGATGGGGGACCGCACTGAGGGGGTCTGCACTGAGGGGGTCTGCACTGATGGAGGGGGGACCATAGTTGGTGGAGGGGGGGTGACACCAATTTTTTGTACTGAAAGGGGACCATAGTTGGTGGAGGGGGGTGACACCAATTTTTTTCCGCACCGGGTGACACCAGCTGTAGTGACGCCACTGGCTCTTGTCTCTGCAGCAATTTAACTTTAATGTACAGGGGGGTAACTATATACAGGAGGAGGGGTGTTACGTATATACAGGAGCGGGGTTAGCTATATACAGGAGGAGTGGGGGTAGCTATATACAGGAGGAGTGGGGTTAACTATATACAGGAGGGGGAGGGTTAACTATATACAGGAGGGGGAGGGTTAAGTATATACAGGAGGGGGAGGGTTAACTATATACAGGAGGGGGGTTAACTATATACAGGAGGGGGGAGGGTTATCTATGTACAGGAGAGGGGAGGGTTAACTATATACAGGAGGGGGGTTAACTATTTACAGGAGGGGGTTAACTATTTACAGGAGGGGGGGTTAAATATGTACAGGAGGAGTTACTATGTACAGGGGGGGAACTATGTACAGGGGGATACTATGCACAGGGGGGGTAACTATGCACAGGGGGGTAATTATGTACAGGGGGGTAACTAGGGGGAGAGGGGAAACTATGTACGGGGGGGGGGTAACTATGTAAAGGGGGGGTAACTATGGCTCTGCCTGGGACACTGATTTAAGGACTGAGGCTGGGAACACTGGTGTAAAGACTGACTCTGCTGGGGGCACCTGATGCAAGGAGGGACTCTGCCGGGGGCACCTGATAGGTGGACAGACTCTGCTGGGGGCACCTAATGCAAGGACAGACTCTGCTGGGGACACCTGATGCAAGGACAGACTCTGCTGGGGACACCTGATGCAAGGACAGACTCTGCTGGGGGCACCTGATGCAAGGAAGGACTCTGCTGGTGGCAGGCGACGTGGCTAGTGACACGCTCAGGGATCTCACTGATTCGGCATTATGGTGAGTTGAATGATTTCATTTTACATTACAATAGTAATAGTAGAAATAATGCGCTTCAATCACCCTGACACCATAACAATCATGGTGCCGGGATGATTGAAGTGCTAACACCAGGTGTTTGGAGTATCTTTATCTGCTGATTGTTAAACTTTCTAGAATACACATATTTATATTGTTGTGTAGGATCTGGGGCTGCTGTCCCTTCATTCCTCTCTCCCCCTTTCCCTCTCCATCCCTTATTCATCTCAGACTCTAACCACACCCCCTTTCAGCCATGCCCATTTAAGCCACGCCCACTATTTCGCGTAAACCATGCCCATTTTTCGGCACGGCGCGCTAAACGTGCCGCAATTTTATTGTTTATTTCTAAGCCACACCCACAAATACATGCCCCGCCCCCCTAATTATTATGCGGCTCCGCCTACAGCCAAAAAGTGTCCCACATTTTTTTTTTGCAATGTTGGCAACTATGCTTTCAATGGGGGAGTGAATGGTGGAGCCAAGATTGCTGGTGAGGGACCCCAGAAGAGGAGGTTCAGGGAGGCTCTGTGCAATACCGTTGCACAGAGCAGGTGAGTATAACATGTTTATTATTTTTATTTTAAAAAAGGCTTTTCGTAACACTTTTATTTATTCTGGCCTTTGGAATGAATGAACGCTCAAGCACTAAATACACCTAGCAGGTGCGCTTACATTAATTTAGACAGATTTATGCACATCAGACGTTTACTGCGCGTGCTGGCTCTAGGTTTTTTTCTGCCTCTAAACGCCTGTAAATGCCTATGTGTGTAAAGACACACAGGCTAACCTAAAGAGGTGAATTTTTGAGTGCTTTTTGAGTTCTGAAGACAGTAAACCAGTGATATAATAATGGAAATTTCAACAAATCATGAAAAAATAAGTCCAAAACAAAGTATATGTGAAAAAAATCTCGAAAATCCCGGATAGTGATGTGGTATAATCCAAAAATTCATGAGTAAATCAAAAGTATCTTAGTATATAATAGTCCATAGTAGGAAATACATCCTATAAGCTGAATAAAGTCACCCATGAAGAAACAAAATATAATCAAACTTCACCATCACTGTGTGATCCACCACCATAATGTGAGGTCAGCATGCTTACCAGATGATGTGGACTCATATACCGATATGTATTGAGTCAATCACGCAGTTATGGGGAATCACCCCCAATCATATTCGGCACTCCCAGACAGATGAAAGGGAAATCTACCAGCCCAGAGTTGGATGCAGGGATTCAACCTTTAGAAGGCAGGCTCCCGACACATAGCAGACCACATCAGATTGCCAAGGTCACTTTGAAGGCTCACTGTATATGAAACAGGAGTTACAACTCTACTCATAACGGCACATATAGCCTTTGGTCATGACGGAGTTAATCAAAGGGTAAATATATCCTATGGAAACGGGCAATCATCAGGTAATGGCGTAGGCTACAAAGGTCTCTCTGTGCTTGATAATTAGATGCTATTTCTGATACAGAAGACTCATCCGGAACAGAAGAACATTAATTGATGAGTAAGTGTAAGCTCTTGAGGTCAAGTGTGTCTGAATCATTTGTTCCAGGGAGACATACTTAGAGGCCTGAATTCTAAGGAAGGAATTTGTTCACATTAGGTATAATGAAAGGTGAGAAATCACCCCATAACTATTAAGTAAAGTCCTCAGGGTACACTTAGAACAGAGGAGTCTGGGAAATTGCCCTAACAAATATTATTAAATCAGTGAAATCACTGACTGGTAATTTGCAGAGCTAAATTGAAAAGTCTATACCCTAATATCTTGAGCAGCAATGAGAAGTAGAGCCCGGCTCCTTCTACGGACTCACTGCTTTCTGTACAGGGCTTAAAGAGAAACTCTAGAAATAGAACTTAAAGACAAAACATTTGTGTATACATATAAAAATATTTTTTTTTCCTTTTTTTGTGATCACATAATCTTTGTTCTCAGCTGCAAAAGAGCTGGGGGGAGGAGAAACAGCAGCACACTTGTCTTCCCAGTGAATGGCTGTGCAGGGAAGGGGGGGGGGGGGGGTAAGCACAAGCCTGATCATTGGAGGTGACCAAGCTGAGTTCCCAACTTATCTAGAGAACTGAGGTCAGTTATTAATAGTGAGGTCAGTTATTAATAGGAAAGCAGAGGGACTGGCAGTAACACCAGGGATTTTAAACAAAGGAAGAGATACAAAGAGAGCAGGATAGTTTTCCATACAAGTAAATGGTACAGCAGGCACAAATCAGGAATATGAAGTGTTGGGCTTACATATTCTTTAAAAGGCACTACCAATCCCAGCCTTTTTTTATTTTATTTCAGGTGGTATGCATAAATTGAGAAAAAAAGTGGCGAAAGAAAGTTGACATGCACTAAAATGCTAGCTTACAGCTGGACTGCAGGAAAGCAGCTATAGACATAGAACATATATGGGAACCATTTTACCTGCCAAAGGATCATTTGTCCATCCAGTTGCGAGATTTATGCCATGTACACATGAGTGGACTTTTCGACCGGACTGGTCCGATGGACCGAGTCCAGTGGACAATCCGATCGTGTGTATGCTAGTCCAACGGACGAAAACCCACGCTAGGGCAGCTATTGGCTACTGGCTATCAACTTCCTTAATTTAGTCCGGTCGTACGTCATCATGTACGAATCCGTCGGACTTTGGTGTGATCGTGTGTAGGCAAGTCCGATTTTTCAAAAGTCCCTCGGAAGTCAGTCAAAAGTCCGTTGGACCAGTCCGGTCGAAAAGTCCGCCGGTGTGTACGCGATATAACATAGCACAGGCCTGCAGGGCAGGGCAGGAGAATGTTTTTTTTTTCCTCTGTAGTCCGGTAACATTTACAGGTCTCCTCAAATCATTTTTCATGCATCTTAACCACATTTTTTTCCTCCTTCTTTTGGGGGTCCTCAATCTCCCAGAAATACACTGTCGACCTTAATGCGACCCCCCTCACAAGGGGGCCTGGCTTTCCCAGACTGCTACAAATACTATCTGGCTACACAGTTAGTCTCAGGTGTCTGGTGGTTGAACCCTGATCCTGCTAACCCTGCCACCCTGTTAGAAGCTGCAGTGGTCTGTTCTCCCCTTACAACCTGAATCTGACTGTCACTGCCTCTGGTGTCAGCACTGTCCTGGCAGCATCTGTGCCTTACAACCCCATAGACTTTTATAGGGCTATGTTCTGAGGTCAAAAACAAAGTGGGATAGTCCTAAAGAAGTCTATGGGACTGTGATCTACAGGCATGGGCAGGACAGTGAAGACTTGTAGCGCTGAATGTAAACAAACATCAGAAGATGTCACTGTCAGATCCAGGTAGGTAGGCATCTGTGGAGGGGGAGGATCCGTTGGGTTGGGTCAAATAGCCAAACTGCGGCCGTCATTTTGAGGTAGGTATGAATTGATGGAGGGTGGGTTAGGTTAGGTCAGAGAAAAGGGGCCAAAGGGATAAGTGAGTAAAGAAAATTGAAGTTTTCCTTTAAATAAATAAGGCTACCTATATAAATGAGCATTCTGTGCCATTCTACCCGGCACCCTGGTTATTAGGATTATAGTCCTCTGATCTAGTATAGCCTGTGCAGTAATTATGTTTTACTCAATTTCCCTTTTCTGAATCTCAAGATTGAGATAATCCAATCCTAGGCTACGGGGGACGGATAGGATTTTATATACATTAATAAAAGCCACTTAGCCACTTGAATCAGACTGGAGGAAAAAAAAAATAGTGTGCAAGGTTCTTTCTTTCTAACAATAAAAGCTCAGACGTCACCCAACAGCGGCTGGCCTCCTCCTTTCTCCGTCTATAGAAGATTTACTCGCTAGCGGCAACTTCATAGCAACCGGCAAACGAAATTCTCAACAGCTTTATTGATTTAATAGGTCAAGCAGGATTTATGAATCCCTCATGCTGTGCCGGAGGATAACTGGGAGGTTTTATCTCATGATATCATAAACGGATCCCTACACCTTATTATTATATACTCTACAGGCTATTAGATGCTACAGACCAGAGAGCACAAGACTGGAGCTTGAGTGGCGGTGGATGATCGGAACAAAAAAGGTCTTGTGTTGAACTTTGAGACTTTTTGTCTTTTTTCAAAAAGAAACATCTACTTCTTAAAGCGGTTGTATAGTCTTTTTTGTAACTTTTACCTACAGGTAAGCCTATAATAAGGCTTACCTGTAGGTAAAAAAAATATCTCCTAAACCTTTACGGTTTAGGAGATATTCCCCTTGCTATGCGCCGCTGACTGCAGCGGCGCATGCGCACAGGGGATTCTCGGCTGAAGCCCGGCAGCTGCCGGACCTTGCCGAGTAAGAAATCTCCCGCGCGCATGCGCGGGAGTGATGACATCGCGGCTCCAGCCACTCACAGCGCTGGAACCGCGATACCCGGAAGACACGCCGAGGCAACATGACAGCTCCCTCGGCGTGGACCAGGTAAGATACTGACGCCTCGTTCTAAGGTAAGTATTTCATAATGAGCTAGTATGCGGTGCATACTAGCTCATTATGCCTTTTGCTTTACAGGGTTAAAAAAAAAAAAAAAATGTGCGGGTATACAACCGCTTTAAGTATTTTTTTTCATTATCCTGCTCTCACACTTTCAAAAATCATTCTGTTGCAACTTGTAAAGGACAGGCTATCTTTGTGTGTTTGGGGTATCACCAGCAAGGCTTTATCTGTCTTGCCAGGTATTGCCAGATCTAATATCTAGGAAATCTGTGGACTTGAGATAAATGATTGAACCAAGGAACTATCTAATGTCTGTGGTATCTTCAGACAATCCTGGGTGACCATAACGATCTTTTGCTCGTTTGACATAATTTTCCAGTTGAATACGATAAACTTAAAAGACCTAAACAGGAGGGTGGGACTTTGAATGAGGCGCGAGGTGTGTAGAGCCAGGCGCCTCCATCCCCGATGTGATGCTTCTACTTAACGTTTTTGGTTCTGCTCTATTTTTGGGTACCTGCCATATTCATGTTGGCGGTGTTGTCTCCTGGAGTGCATGTTTCATTTAAAGTCCCACCTTTTTTGTTCCTTGTCCATAATTTTCCAGTTGTTACTGGTCCCCTACAGATAAGTTGGCGTTAGAGGTGTCCTGTGGCTCCCTTCTCCTCCCCTCTTCATAAACGCCTCTAAACCAATGTTTCTCAACCTTTTTTCAGTCAAGGCATCCTTTAAATTATAGACAATCTCAAGGCAACCTTTACAATTTTGGACAGTCTCGAGGCACCCCATTCTAAAATGTAAAAATCTATTCTAATAGTTTTACACGATGCAGCAACATCCACACATAGGACATGCAACGTTAGAGGTGATTTATTCTTCCAAAGCAAATACGCGTTTGCACACTAGTACTGACTAGTTTTCCAATGTTTCTCTTCTCCCTCAATTTCTCTCCATCAGTCAGCTAATTGCACCCCCAGCATGGCGCATAATGAAAACCTGTGGCTTTGTCTAACTAAAAGGCAGGCTTGATCCACCTGCTGGCTTGTATACAATTTTTGATAATTTATTTGGCATTTTGCCAAGGTACACCTGAAGAAAACTCATGGCATCCCAGAGAGCCTGGGGCATGCTGGTTGAAAAAGGCTGGTCCATTACAGGTATGCATCTTCATTTAACACTCTCAACAAAAGTTGCAGCTTATGCTGATGACTTGCTGTTTTTTCTGTCCAGCCCTCTTGTTGCCCTTCCAAATTTAATGTCATAATTGAAGACCAATGAGGGTTTATCCTTTTTTAGGGTTAAAGCGGAGTTCCACACAAAAATGGAACTTCCGCTTTTTGGAACCCTCCCCCCCCCCCCCCCTCCGGTGTCACATTTGGCACCTTTCAGGGGGGAGGGGGGTGCAGATGCCTGTCTAAGACAGGTATTTGCACCCACTTCCGGCATAGACTCCCATGGGAGTCTATGCCTCTTCCTGTCCCTCCGCGCTGTCTCCTGGGAAACACACAGGTCCCAGGAGATAGCGGGGACCAGTTACGACGCGCAGCGCGTCTCGCGCATGCGCAGTAGGGAACCGGGAAGTGAAGCCGCAACGCTTCACTTCCCGATTCCCTCACCTAGGATGACGGCGGCAGCTGCCGAGAGTCGAGCGGCTCATCGGCGTCGGCTGTCGACATCGCTGGACCCTGGGACAGGTAAGTGGCCATGTATTAAAAGTCAGCAGCTGCAGTATTTGTAGCTGCTGGCTTTTAATATTTTTTTTTTGTGGACTCCCTCTTTAACTATCAAAAATAAGAGGCGCTAGGCATTTCCATGCCAGCCTCCATGGCCGCTCTTCTTAAGACTGACTTCCCCTTCAAATGGGCTACTTCCCACATAAAATACCTAGGCATCTTTCTTCCTGATAAGGGTGAAGACATCTTTGCCCTAAACTTTCCGCCTCTTCTGACAACCATCAAAAAAGATCTTTCGAAGTGGCAACATGGTCTGTTTTCATGGTTTGGAAGATGTATTATTGTCAACATGAACATCATACCATGTTTGCTTTATCCTCTTCAGGCTCTTCCAATACATATCCCGGGACCTTTTCTTTGAGCAGTCAATCAAGCGCTTGTCTTATTCCTCTGGGCTCAGAAGCCTCTTCCTCCAAACGATGCTACCATTAAAAACTACTGGGAGGTATGGCGTTACCAGACGTTGCCCTTTTGTCAGGGCTGGGCTCAGCCCTTCCTTCTCTGAGCTAGCCGCTCAGCTGTCGGCTAATTGCCAGCTCCCATTTCTCTCCACAGTTACCCAGCTGTTGTTGATTCTGCTCGTCAGTCCTGCCTACTTAAAGTCGTCCAGCTCACTTGATCTCTGCCTTCGCCTTTGTCAACATCACAGAGACTTTTCTCTTGAGTTCCTGTTGAAGACTTGCTCGGCTGACGTTCCTTCTGGCTCCTGATCCTGCTTGCTGTACTACTACATTTATCCCTGGCTCTCTGACATTTGCTTGGCTGACTACCCGATCCAGTTACTGAACTCTGGCTTGTTTTGACTACGCTTACTCTGTTTACCTTATTATTATTATTATTATTAAACAAGTGTGATTTAACTATACTTCTGTCTCGGTCTGATTCATGGTTCTTGATACCTTTATCACGCGACATGCCATCTGACAAGACTCTGTGCGCCCCTAATGGACGGGCCATCACTGCTGTGTATGCTGTATAAGCTGTTTGTAGCCTCAGCTAGAACCAATATACAGTGGTGCATTCTGGCAGCAGGATTGGAACTTCCCTTCCCTATCTTGGAACAAAACGGAGTCAGGCTGAGCAGCTTTTCAGAGGGAGCTTTGTATTCTATGAATAATTCTTTGAATTCCTATCCTTTGATTTATATTTGAGACAACTGCTATTCAAGTACCCCAAGATATGCTCTATTGCTTATTGGGACTTGTGGAGCTTTTGACCCCGAGAAGGACCACTAGAACATTGCTTGGTGTATTATTGTTTTATGCAAGAAAACAATTGCATTAAATTGGAAGTTCCCCTTGTCAAAGCTCCGAGGGGCAGAGTAAAATGTGTTGGGGGCGTGGCCTCGTCGGAGTCCAGACTGAGATTGCCACTCCATTCATTGCAGAAGGACAGCATAGATGTGCGACTTCCTGGGGAAGTCCTGCTGGACTGTTCTGTCACTTCTAGTATGGCTATTTTGAGAGATATTCGATTCAATGAAAACAGTTGGCCCTTATTTTGGCACACGGGTACTGATAGCAGGGATAGCAAGAGGACTAGCATAATGTTTATTGTGAACCACTGGGTTCACTTTATCTATTTTTCTAAGGTGGGCCCAGGACCATTCAGAAAGCTTGTCTAGGTTCCCTTTCCCATCCTTAGTTTATCTTCAAAGCCTGTTGGTGTTAATGGTGAATACGAAAGGTTTAGGGGGCAGGTAACATGGGCCAGGGATTGACAATGAAAGCTCTGGTTTATATTTGTATATACTTGCTACCTGGATGCTTTTGGAGATAAAGATTCAAGCAGGCACCTGGGGGTGGATGCTGAGTGAATTGGTGAAACTTTAGAATACACATTGGAGCTGACTAGCTAGAAAGAGAGAAGTGTCAGGTACCGGGAACAGAGCAGACACTTAACCAGGTCAATTGTTTTTATGGAGTAGCTCCAAAAATTCCTATTTTTTGGCAAAGTAAGAATTTGTCATAACTTGCATCAAACTGACTGAGAAATTATACATTTCAAAAGTGAAACATACCCTTTTTTTAAAATATAAATTTTAAACTATTAGAAAATTTGCATGCAGATGTTCTGCCCTAGATATGCCGATATAAATATTTAGCAAAAGCCAAAGAACTTTTTTTCCCTGTAACTCTACATCATACACGTAGCACAGTGTGCTTCCATTCCCACAGGGTGGTAACAGATATAAAATAATTCATTGGACTAAATGTTTTGCGGGTACTGTGTTAAAAAATGATGGTTATTTAATGAGAAGGTGTTAATGTTTCATGCTGATAGCCGAGAGCAAGTAACTGAGATTGCTATACACTGGACAAAGTCAAGATTTTCTCCGGCTAGAGAGAGTGTTCCACAGCAACTACCCCTGGGCCATAAGTGATGTGTTTTGGGGTTGGATTTAGGCTGGGTTCACACTGTTGTGCGGAGCGGCTCACAGCAGGGGTCCGGTGCGTCCCTGTTCACTGTTTTAGGTCCGTTTGCGGTCCGAATTTTTGGTTGAATTCAAAATGGAATGGACCAGAAGACGCACATGACCCCTGTGCAATTCGCTCCGCAGCTGTCTCAGGGCTGTGTTAATCGGCTCCATTGAGAGCCGGTCACAGTCTCCTGACATGCGAATTGAATGTGGGGAAACTCTTAAAAAACAAATGATCCTCTCTGCTGTAATCCCAAGGCTGCTTGCAATACAGAGGTTTAGGATCACACTAGCCAATGCACACTGTGTCATCTGAGATAAAGGAAGCCCAACCAACCAACCAAGCAATTCAACAGGGAGCCAGTATAGTATATGGGAGTTGGAAGCACTGAAGTATTAAAAGTAACAACGGGGCATATATTAAATTAACAAATTAATGTGGCTCTGTATTCTGTAATACATTATTAAATATATGTTTAATGCAAGTGGTTTAAGTCTCAAAATGTGGCTTTGAGTTTCTTGTAGCAGATTGGGAGAAAGCAGAGTATCAAAGTGAACCAGCTTTTCATACCCCACGCTTTAAGGATCACTTCTCTCAGACCTTACCTGGTTCTGGTATGTCCAAAAAAATTCTTGTAAATGAAACCACTTTATTCCCTTGCAAGAGGGATATCTCGTTTGCAAGATTTAGTGTGAAGATGTATAGGCATGCAAGATAAACACACATCAAAGAAGTACCATTAATGCATAAGCTCAAAACCCCTAATCGTAAGGCTTGCGCACTTAAGTGCGAAACGCGTTACGGTTTCATCTTTGATGTCTGTTTATCCGTTCATGCCTGGACACACTCACTCTAAATATTTCGGTCCAGCAAGACAAACAAGGAGAAGAAGCCGATCCATTTTACCGAAATTTCCTTTCACTGCCCAGTCACAGGCTGGGGGAGGGACAAGACCTGTAAACATTAAATAACTTGCAGTAAAGAGAAATCAAGTCTCCTGCTCTGCCAAATTGAGCTGCACGTTCTCAGAACTGGATGAACAGAAATACAAATTTTAAAAAAACTATCCTATTCATATTTCATTGATGTTTTTAGCTATTTGCCTTTATCTTTATTCTTTTTAAACCAAAGAAGCATTAAGCACAGATCGTACTTGGTTAGCTGCTTCCTCGGCTGTAACAGCCAGGGAATGACAGCTCTGAAACTGGAAGTGATGAAATCCTCATCACTTCTGGCTTCATCCATCAGAGAGGAAATAGCGGAACTGATGTTCCTCCATCTCCTCTGTAGGACGCTGCCTGGGCCGCTTACTGAACGGTAGACCCTGGCAACCACAGCAGTTGGTGGTGGGAAGGGGGGGTAGCCCTCCCTAGTGCTGTAAAGCAGCCCAGATCACTTTTACAAAACAGACGATGGGAAACTTGGAAAACTTACCAAGATTATGGCTTCAGCTGCATCCATGATCTTATAATAACCACTTGCTGACAGGACGTTTATAATGTACAAAACATCTGGAAACTCTGGGAAGGTTGTGGAATATAACACCTGCATTATATGTGGATTATAGCCAAGAACATGCCAGTTTTGTAATAACAAATGCAGTACAGAGATCAGTTGGCTTTCAGTCCTAGACCCCTCTCTCAGCGGAGACACTTTAGTGGCAGGGATCTTGTATCTTCTATGCCAGGGGTAGGCAAACTCGGCCCTCCAGCTGTGGTGAAACTACAAATACCATCATGCCTCTGCCTCTAGGAGTCATGCCTGTGATTGTCAGGGTCTTGCAATGTCTCATAGGACTTGTAGTTTTAAAACAGCTGGAGGGCCGAGGTTGCCTACCCCTGTTCTATGCCAATAGCATTACATTGTAATGTGGAAGGTGCCATGGGTGTAGCATGTTCATGTATTTGGGTTACCTGTGCCTTTTTTCTTATGGGACTGATGTTAATACTGGGCAAAGTTAAAGCGGTAGTAAGTCACATGCTAGCACATTATGACAGACTTACCTGAAAACGAAGCAATCCAGCAGAGCGCTGTCACCGCTGAGGGCGCTTTTATCATCACAAGCTTCGGATATGAATGGTAAAGCTGGCAATGACATCACTCCCACACATGCATGCAGGAGTCACTGTTTACGGCACAGCTCTGAAGGAATGGCACGGGTATGTTGTTCCTTCAGTGCGCATACGCCAGTGATGTCACCGGCTGTATCTAAAGTAAATATCTCCTGAGAGGTGCACGTTTAGGCGATATTTACTGAACCTATAGGTAAGCCTTATTATAGGCTTACCTATAGGAAAAAATTATAAGGGAGTTTACTCCAACTTTAAGGGCATTCTCTAATACAGTGTGACTGATCACATCCACTCCTCAATCCATGCCATGAAATCAGCCCAGTCTGTATTATCTGTCATAACCATCATTATTTTTAGCCATGTGATTATTTCCAGTACTTATAACTAAATATAATGACTGTTATTGCAAATCCCCCTAATTATAACAACTAACATTGCTTGTCACGTTAAAGTCAACATTATCCGAAGCTTACAAATAAGCAGCAAACACATTAATAATAAAGTAAGGTGGCAACGCTGTGAATTGATGTGGAGAGATAATCGCAGAGATCTGAGGTAGATTCCCTTGTTTTTGACAGCAAATTTAAAGGGGTTGTAATTCTAAGCATTAAGATAGAGAAAATTGAGTACTGTCCGTGATACTTTTTTTATTTGCACTAACATACAATTTTTCAGGACCAGCTTTCGGGGTATGTCCCCTTCTTCAAGGTCCAAGCAGTACTGCTTGGACCTTGAAGAAGGGGACATACCCCGAAAGCTGGTCCTGAAAAATTGTATGTTAGTGCAAATAAAAAAAGTATCACGGACAGTACTCAATTTTCTCTGTCACAATTGCACTAATACAGCTACAATCACATCAAGCATTAAGATAAAAAGCCTTCTGTGTGCAGCAGCACCCTTCAGCCCCCCTAACACTTACCTGAGGTCCCTCTCTGTCCAGCGATGTTCACGAGTGCCTCAGCCATCCCAGATTCTCCTTCTTGATTGGCTGAGACATAGCAGTGGCGCTATTGGCTCCCGCTGCTGTCTATCAAACTCATCTAGCTAATCAGGGGAGAGAGGGGGGGGGCAGGGCAGGGTCGGTGCTTGTTGTCTGAATGGACACAGGGAGCTGTGACTCGGGTGCTCCCATAGCAAGGTGGCCTGACTGACATGTAGGGTGGGAGGAGGTGACCCAAAGAAGTGTAACCAGGAAGCTGCAGTTGATGTTTGTTCCCTGGTGTTTTGGGCATACCACCCAACTTTTTGTGACAGGAATGAGGGACACGGACACCTATCAGCAAAAGGACACACCCCCTGCCATGCCCCCTTAAAGGAGAATTATACAAAAAAAATGATTAGTTAAACCCACAAGTGCTTTTTTTTTTAACCACTACTATTCCTTTATATTGGCTTTTGAAATTTACCAAGAGAAGGAAAACCTAGTGCTGAACAGTAAGCACGGTAATACCCCTCTGGATTTTATAGCCAGACCAGGTAATGTAGTAAGAAAAGGGTATTTTATTATAAACATACAATAAAATTGCAAATAGCAAGAAAAGTACAGTTACATAAAAGATGTGTGTAACAAACATCAAATATACTCAGGTAAACATTGGTATGGAACTCAGCTGTCCTGTAGACAAAGTTGGGCTAGCGAGAGCACATACTGCAAATGACGCCTTAAATGTTTAGGACCTTGTAGTCCTTCTTCGGAGGCGTATGTCAGTTTTATATAGAAAATCGTGATTATTCTAGAATATAGATATAATAATGCATTCATTGAGCTTCCTGATGACGCATGTATGTATGCGAAACGCGTAGAGGCTTCTGGGTAATCGCTGACATCACTTCCTGTCGCTAACCTGCACCAGATCAAGGCTTGGAATGCACGCCGATCCCGGGAAACGAAGTGGCGGAGCTGTACCCTAAAACAAACTGCTGGAAAGACTCAGTGCCGGTTTAAAGGCACTTTAAAGTGGTGTTCCACCCTAAAAAAAAAAATTAATGACTGTGCCTAAAAATAAATAAAAAAAAAAACATTTGGAATTTTTTTTTTTTTTACTTACCTCTAAATGCCTGTTGCTAGGGGGTCCCTCGTAGTCTGCCTCTTCCAGTGCCTGGGCTGGTGACATCACTTCCCCCTCGGCACAGGAAGGGCTCGGCTCTGCTCCCTCCCTCCTGTCAATCATCTGGGACCCATTACAGGTCCCAGGTGACTGACCGGCCAATCACGGCGCGTGGCGCCGCTCGCGCATGCGCAGTGGGTGCCAGGCTGTGAAGCCACAGCCCGGCGCCCACAGTTGCAATGCCGGCGCCGCTGAACGGAGGGGGAGACGGGCGGGGCTTCGATCCCCCGCATCGCTGGACCCTGGGACAGGTAAGTGTCCAATTAAAAGTCAGCAGCTGCAGTATTTGTAGCTGCTGACTTTTAATTTTTTATTTTTTTTGATGGGCCCTTCTTTTTAAATTGTGAGTGTATATTTCAGAGATTCTGGATATTGTTTATTGGTTAAAATAAATTCTATATAAGTATGTTGCGCAATGATGGATGTTAAATTCTTATGAGATACCAAGACTGACATGGAGATATGAGGATTATCTAGTGGCAACCTAGTTGGAGGAACACAAGGAAAGTGGAGTGGTTATCCCAATATGAACCAAATACAAAGCTTTTTCTAGGTTCTGATGAGTGCCCATTTCAAAAGGTGGTGGTGGCACATGAAGTGGTGAAAAGTTCTTGTCATAGAGTACGGATGTGAATAGAAGCACCATATGCACATTGAATTTATATGACAAACGGAAATAGACTTTGGAGATTATTTTAAAATACCCATGTTCTGGGGTTGTGATATTTTTCACAAGATATTCTGCACATGTTAATTTGCACTTTATATTGATTTATTGACACATTGCACTTTATAGTTTATAGCATTTTAGTGTTAAGGTTTGCATCTAAGGTATAGACACCGTTTCAGTGGTTATATTGCACTAGCCTTTTTGGATTAGCACAGTTACATTTTCAAATATAATAATGCATTAGTAGAATAATAAGTTGGTATAACAGTTCTATCTATAATGATTGCACAAGAAAAGAGAGTGCTTTTTAGTCAAAACAGACGTGCACCTCCAATCACATTTGATATCAACAAAACAGCAAGAGACACTATACGTACAAAGATGAACAAATCGCTGATAAAAGCAACCAGGGGGCCAAGTCTAGATTCTCACAGGGTGAACGCAAAATCAAGGCCTCATATATATACCGGAGGAAAAGAGATGGGTATGCACAGGAGGGCAAGAGAGCAGAGAGGCGGCAACCGTCCAAACTGCAAGGACTTCAGGCGTGTGGAGTAAAAACAATACATCAGAGCGAGACATAATTGCTTCCTTTTTTTGATGCCCTTTTCGACAAGGAAGCTTCAACATTGAGGACCAGACTTCGGGCTAGGGGATACTCGAATGGTATCCTCAAGAAAGCCTACAAGAAAGCCAAAAATAAAACAAGGAATGATCTGCTTTTTTCAAAGAAACAAGACAAGGAACCCATGACCACACGAGTGACCATTGGGTTCTGTCAACAACATGGACAAATTAACCATATTTTACACAAATATTGGCACTTCTTGAGTATGGATGCCACACTAACATCATTAGTTTCCGACCAACCACAAATCTCATTCAGAAGAGCTTCTTCCCTGCGGGATAAACTTGTTCACAGTGAATATAAAACAAGGAAACCCGACCATATAAAACTAACAGGGATGTTTATATGTGGATACTGCAACTACTGTCAGTATATGGATACTAGGAAAAATGTTAATTTACCTAATGGAGAAAAATTCAAATCCAAACATTTTGTAAATTGTCGCACTGCAGGTGTGGTGGACCTACTGCTGTGCGAATGTGACTGTTACTATGTAGGGAAAACTAAGCTTGAACTATGGCGAACAATATATAGACACATTGTCAGTATAAACAAAAAAGATTTTAGCCTACCCCTTGGAAGACATAGTCATGCGGTGCATGGAGATCGCACTCCCAAAGTGCGTTTCCTTGATTTGGATCACATCCCTGACAATCCAAGGGGTGGGGATTGAAATAAATTACTTCTACAAAGCGAATTGAGGTGTTTTTTTCATTTCAAGGCTACCTTATTACCTGGCCTCAATGAGGCCTTAAATTTTAGACCATATTTGGAGGGATTCCAGTCAGGTGTCTGTGAACTGGACCTAAAGATGTGGCTTTTATGTCCCTTGCGAGCATATGCCTGCATATTTACTGATATGCATGTGTGATGCCCAGAGATATATTTCCATTTTATATTCCACTTCATCTATCTCTACATGCAAATCATTCTAATTGGTACACTGTTATACCTGATGTATTGTACTTCCGTGGTACAAAACAATGTAATTATATCCTAAATACTATATACAATCTTGTTTATTGTCCTGTTTAGTGTTTTACATGTATTTTTTATGTCCCAGATTGGGATTTGTACAGTAAGATGTTGTGAGATGAGCTTGTCGCTGCTGGTCACCAGGGGGTGTGCTTCCTGTGGATTGATAGTGAACTACCCAGGATTCCATATCCTCATATGCCTTTGGGTTGCAGATTATATCACCAGGGGTGGAGGTGCGAATTGGGGGCCGTGCCCCACTGCCTGGCACGCGGGGGTCCCATGTCCGGACGCGGTTTGTGTCCATGCTTGGGACATCCCTGCCCATTGGAGCCTGTCTCCATGACAGGTTCCTTCCTGCTTGCGCTTCATTGTGAAGTGCAGAACGGAGGGTTACTGTGCACGTCGGTGGTGCGAACAATGCAGGACGCGACCCCACCCCCATGGGGAGGGCTTGCACCGTACATTATCGCACCAAGAGACTTTTTGACGGATCGAGGCTGCTATTGGTTTGGTGCCTCGATCTGTCCACTGACCACCAACTGATCTCGCTTGCACTAAGTGCAATTGATTTCAGATAGCCCCACCAGGGGTATATTAACACACACCCCAAACATCCATAGTGATGCCATGGAGGTGATAGGAGGACACATTGTATGGGATACAAGGCAGAGGTATGTGAACAGCACAAAATGTTTTCTATTACTCAAACCGAAACATACTTCCTTACTATACTGCTTCATTCGAATCTGCATATTTATGCTTAGGGCGAAGGTCCCACTACAATCATGCCTATGGCGTCATATCCCTATCAACTTGCATTCTTATAATATTTTATAAGTACCTTTTCTTCTTATACCCCGTTTTTTGTTTGTCTCTTTCTTTTTTTACACATATACAGAAAACCATATACAGCAATTTACTGCAGCACATATCGACACCCCATCTGTTTTTGGTCAGGATCTTGGCAGGAGTTTTTGACTCCACACACCTGAAGTCCTTGCAGTTAGGAGGGTTGCCGTCTCTCTGCTCTCTCGCCCTCCTGTGCATGCCCATCTTTTTCCATCCAGTATATATCTGAGGCCTTGGTTTTGCGTTTACCCTGTGGGAATCTAGTCTTGGCCCCCTGGTTGCTTTTATCAGCGATTAGTTCATCTTTGTAAGTATAGTCTCTCTTGCTGTTATGTTGATATCAAATGTGATTGGAGGTATATGTCTGTTTTGACTAAAAAGCACTCTCTTTTCTTGTGCAATCATTATAGATAGAACTGTTTTTATCCTACTAATGCATTATTATATCTATATTCTAGAATACTCATGATTTTCTATATAAAAATTACATAAGCCTCCGGAGAAGGACTACAAGGTTCAAAACATGTTAGGCATCATTTGCAGTATGTGCTCTCGCTAGCCCAACTTTGTCTACAGGACAGCTGAGTTCCAGTTTAATACCTGAGTATATTTGCTATTTCTTACACACATTTTTTATGTAATTGTACTTTTCTTGCTATTTGCAATTTTATTGTTTGTTTATATTAAAATACCCTTTTCTTACTACATCACCTGGTCTGTCTATAAAATCCAGAGGGGTATTACCGTGCTGTTCAGCACTAGGTTTTCCTTTTTTTGTCTTTTATTGGATCAGACGGACCAGGAGTTTATACACACACACTGCCAATCCCAGCCTCATCAAAACTTTTGAAATTTACCAATGCAGGAATATAGAAACTGGATGAAAGGTTTAGCACGGGGAAATGCATTTTGAAAGATAAATAGTGCATTTTATATACAATTATATACAGTGGATATAAAAAGTCTACACACCCCTGTTAAATAACAGGTTTCTGTAATGTAAAACAATGAGACAAAGATAAATAATTTCAGAACTTTTTCCACATTTAATGTGACCTATAAACTGTACAACTCAATTGAAAAACAAACTGAAATCTTTTAGGGGGAGAAAGTAAAAATAAAAAACTAAAATAATCTGGTTGCATAAGTGTGCACACCCTCTTATAACTGGGGCTGTAGCTGTGTTCAGAATTAAGCAATCACATTCAAACTCATGTTAAATAGGAGTCAGTACACACCTGTCAACATTTAAAGTGCCTCTGATTAACCTCATATAAAGTTCAGCTGCTCCTAGTAGGTCTTTCCTGACATTTTCTTAGTCGCATCCTACAGCAGAAGCCATGGTCCGCAGAGAACTTCCAAAGCACCAGAGGGAGCTCATTTTTAAAAGGTATCAGTCAGGAGACGGGTACAAAAGAATTTCCATGGCATTAGATATACCATTGAACACAGTGAAGACAGTCATCATCAAGTGGAGAAAATATGGCACAACAGTGACATTACCAAGAACTGGACGTCCCTCAAAAATGTATGAAAAGACGAGAAGAAAACTGGTCAGGGTGGCTGCCAAGAGGTCTACAGCAACATTAAAGGAGCTGCATGAATATCTGGCAAGTACTGGCTTTGTGGTACATGTGACAACAATCTCCCGTATTCTTCATATGTCTGGGCTATGGGGTAGAGTGACAAGACTTTTCTTACGAAGAAAAACATACAAGACCGGCTAAATTTTGCAAAAACACATCTGAAGTCTCCCAAAAGCATGTGGGAAAATGTGTTATGGCCTTTTGAAACCAAGGTTGAACTTTTTGGCCATAAGTCCAAAAGATATGTTTATTGCAAAAACAACACTGCACATCACCAAAAGAACACCATACCCACTGTGAAGCATGGTGGTGGCAGCATCATGGTTTGGGGTTGTTTTTCTTCAGATGGAACAGGGGCCTTAGTCAAGGTAGAGGGAATTATGAACAGTTCCAAATACCAGTCAATATTGGCACAAAACCTTCAGGCTTCTGTTAGAAAGCTGAACATGAAGAGAAACTTCATCTTTCAGCATGACAACGAAGCATACAAAGCATACATCCAAATCAACAAAGGAATGGCTTCACCAGAAGAAGAATAACGTTTTGGAATGGCCAAGCCAGAGTCCAGACCTGAATCCAATTAAAAAAATTTTGGGTGATCTGAAGATGGCTGTGCACAGGAGATGCCCTCACAATCTGACAGGTTTGGACAGGTTTGGAGTGTTTTTGCAAAGAAGAGTGGGCAAATATTGCCAAGTGAAGATGTGCCATGCTGATAGACACATACCCAACTACAACGACTGAGTGCTGTAATAAAATCAAAAGGTGCTTCAACCAAGTATTAGTTTAAGGGTGTGCACACTTATGCACCATATTATTTTATTTTTATTTTCTTCACTTCCTTACACCTAAAAGATTTCAGTTTGTTTTTCAGTTGAATTGTACAGTTTACAGGTCACATTAAAGGTGGAAAAAGTTCTGAAATTATTTATCTTTGTCTCATTTTTTTACATCACAGAAACCTGACATTTTAACAGGGGTGTGTAGACTTTTTATATCCACTATAGATCCTCGAAATCAGGGACAGTTGGGAACTATGTTTTCCCAGGGGGTGCCACGTCTCACCAGTTTAGTAGACTGTTCACTCTCATAGGTGCACACTTCAAGACTTTCTAAGATGGCAAATGGACACTATAACTACACTTTATTACCAAAAGTATTGTGATGCCTGCCTTTACACGCACATGAACTTAATGGCATCTCAGTCTTAGTTCGTAGGGTTCAATATTGAGTTGGCTCACCCGTTGCAACTATAACATCTTCAACTCTTCTGTCTATGTGAATGTTTGACCATTCCAGAAGTGCATTTGTGAGGTCAGGCACTGATGGGGACGAGAAAGCCTGGCTCGTAATACAAACTCTGTACCACCTTGCCGTGGTGCCCTGTGTACTTCATGATCCTGTTTTACGAATAAAAGGCATATGAAATTTCTTCTGGCGTGCGGCTGTCCAGACTTTTTGGTTCTCTAAAGCCTGGGTCGCAGTCTCTGCTCTACTTCATCCCAAATGTGTTCTGTCGGGTTGAGGTCAGGACTGTGTGTAGGCCAGTCACGTTCCTCCACCCCAAACTTGCTCATCCATGTCTTTAGAGACTTTGCTTTGTGCACTGGTGTGCACTAATGTTGGAACAGGAAGGGGCCATCCCCAAACTGTTCCCACAAAGTTGGAAGCCTGAAATTGTCCAAAATGTCTTGGTATGATGACGCCTTAAGAGTTCCCTTCACTGGAACTAAGGGGCCAAGCCCAACCCCTGAAAAACAACCCCACACCATAATCCCCCCTCCACCAAATGATTTGGACATTGAACAAGCTGAAGTTAGAAGCTGATTAGTTAAGATGAACAGCTGCACCAGATTCTCTGTGCTCCAGTTTTAGTAAATCCCCTCCAATGTGTCTGGAGTTCAGCTTTACCTATTGTACAATATGGAAGAAAAGGTTTTCTTGGCATCATGACAGAAAACATTCCAAGTCTTGTTTTCTTCCTCTGTGTGTCAACCTCTTCTGTTCTCTGACTGGCAAATCCATTTTTTTTTTCTGAAGTGTGCTGTTCTGTCTTCACAAAAAGGAAGAAGCATTAGCTACACATCAGACAACCTGTATTGTTTTTGGAATTAACTTAATTCCTTGTATCAGACAAAAGCTCTAAAGTCAATGAAGCAAATTTCTCAGTACAGACACACTAGAGAGATGTAGGAAAAATGGAGCCCATTGTTACTTTATACACTCTTCATTAGACTGCGTTGCCGTGTCTCATTAACATGCTAATAAGAAGCGTGTTTAATGAGCTCTGACATAACAGTGCAAAAAGAGAGAGAGAGAGACAAATAGATATTTTCCTTTCCAGGATCCCTTTCCCTCCCTGTTCCATCATTGGTATCCTGTTTGTCTATGGTAATTTCAATGGCATTTAAAGTTTGATTTTTGTGCATTAGGGTTTATTGATACCGCCTTTATTTTGTAAATAAGTTGTCAGCTTTCCTGCGGCAGTAATTTGCCGTAATTTAAATAATTTATAGGATAATAAAAATCTGTTTGGTTTTATCTCCATTTTTCTCTTGGGAGTTTAGTATACTGAAGATGACAAGCTTAGATATACCGTATATGAAGTAAAATTACATCTTCATGTCGCATGAAAGGAAAAAATAATAATAAAAATATTTTTAACATTTCAAATCTAGGGATGGATGGTGAAACCACGGTTTAGATACTGATTACAGCACATATTGGTGGCCATACATGTATCAGTAAATCATCAATTTCTTTCCCGTTAGGAATAACCTATTTATAGTTGACCACCCATTCAATCGATATACCACATGCAGGAATGTGGATTTTCATTGATACTTGATTTATATCAGGTACTTATATAGCACCGTAAATTTACGCAGTGCTACATATATATTATACATTTACATCAGTCCCTGTCCTCAAGGAGCTAACAGTCTAAGGTCCCTAACTTGCATTCATACATACACATACTAAAGCCAAATTACCTACCAGCATGTCTTTGGATTATGGGAGGAAACCAGAGTAAACGGAAGAAACCCACACAGGCACAGGGAGAACATGAAAACTCCAGGCAGATAGTGCCGTGGTTGGGATTCGAACCGACGACCCTAGTGCTGCTAGGTAGAAGTGATAAGAATTTAAGCTCCTCCCGCCCTACAGAAAATCGGGATCCCCTCTCATTCTGGGATGATGTCATATGACGTCGCCCCAGTGTCACTGCTCTCGCACACCCCGATCTCGGTATAGAGCCGATGACGCGGCTCTTTACCCATGTGATTGGCTGTGTACAAACACAGCCGTTCACATGTAAACATGAAAGTGCCGTTTATCGGCTCTCCTTGCCTCACACTGACAGAGTGTGAGGAGAGGAGAACAGATCAACGGCATTTCCTTGCAGGGGAGACCTGTACAGGTAATCAGGGCACTGATCATCAGTGCACAGCAGTGCCCAGGAGTAATGCCAGTCTGTGTCCATCAGTGGCATCAATCAGTGCCCATCAGTGATGCCAGTCAGTGCTGCATTTCAGTGCTCATCAGTGCCACCCATCAGTGCCCCCCATGAGTGCCCATTAGTGCTGCCCATTAGTGCCACCTATCATTGCTTATAAGTGCTGCCTATCAGTGCCACCCATCAGTGCCACCTATCAGTGCGGCATATTAGTGTCTCCTCATCAGACCCACGTAATCAGTGCCACCTCATCAGTGCAGCCTATCAGTGCCCATCAGTGCGGCATATTAGTGTCTAATCATCAGTGCCGCCTAATCAGTGCCGCCTCATCAGTGCCCATCAGTGCAGCCTATCAGTGCCCATCAGTGCCGCCTTATCAGCGCACATCAGTAAAGGAGAAAAATTTTTGATTTACAAAATTTTCTGTCAGAAACAAAAATTTTCCGAGATGCCGGAACCGGCACTGGAATCGCGCTGGTTCCCGCATTGCAATAGTTTGAATCCAGGCTAAAGGGTTCCTTGGCTGGAAAAAGGTTGAGAAACACTGACTTGTACAGATTGCAAGTTCCTTACAGAAACAGTTAAGTACTGTCCGTGATACTTTTGTTATTTGCAATAGCATACAATTTTTTAGGACAAGCTTTTGGGTATGTCCCCTTCTTCAAGGTCCAAGCAGTAATAATTGGACCTTGAAGAAGGGGACATAACCCGAAAGCTTGTTCTAAAAAATTGTATGTTAGTGCAAATAAAAAAAGTATCACGGGCAGTACTTAAAGGGGTTGTATACCCTTGTGTTTTTTCACCTTAATGCATCCTATGCATTAAGGTGAAAAAACTTCTAGTAGTGACCGGCCCCCCAGCCCCCCCGTTTTCTTTACCTGAGCCCTATATTTCCCTCAGCGGAGACGCGCTGTCCCTCTCTGCACGGGGTCCCGGCTCTTGATTGGATAGATTGATAGCAGCAAAGCCATTGGCTCCCACTGCTGCCAATCAAACCCAATGATGCGGGGGCGGGGCCAAGTCCGGCATTCGTGCCTATGAATGCTGAATGCTGGACTTGGTAACCCTCCCCCCGGGAGAGCGCTTCTCCTAGGGGATTATTATTATTATGATGTGGGGAGGAGCCGCGAGAGCCACCGAGGGACCCCAGAAGAGGACGATCGGGGCCACTCTGTGCAAAACTAGCTGCACAGTAGAGGTAAGTATGACAGGTTTGTCATCACAATGTGATTGTCTGGATTTGTTTCCACATTTTGTCTCTCATAGTTGAGGTATACCTATGATGACAATTACAGGCCTCTCTCATCTTTTTAAGTGGGAGAACTTGCACAATTGGTGGCTGACTAAATACTTTTTTGCCCCACTGTACCTCTTTATAATGACCCAGCCAAGTTATAGTAAATTGGCACCGGAGGCCTTCCGGTATTGTAACATGTGAGGGTAATTGGTCAAATGATCAGACAAAGAGTAACTGTAAATTGCAGTTTATTAAATAGGTGCAAGTTCATAATCAATAAGTAAAACAGGTTCAGGATAGCGAAGCGCATACATATACTGCAGAGTAATACAGAACAGATTGTGAAAGCTGCAGACACAACTACACAGGAAAGTCTCTGTTACTCAATCAGGTTAACATGTCGCTTCATACCCTGTTTCCCCAAAAACAACCCCTACCCTGAAAATAAGACCAAACGTGAGTTTCTGGGATGGCTGCATTATATGCCCTACCCCGAAAATAAGCCCTAGTTAAAGACCTTGTAAAATCATGTAATCCTTTGTGCAAAAAGATTATATAATGTGCAGTGTGTCTCCTTGTGTAACTTTATTGTGGAAAATACCTTATTTACAGCACTGCTGGACACTCATGTGACCTGCTGAAGCTCTTCTCTTCTTCTCCCGGCTGACGTCAGCAGCCTATCCCTCTGCAGTGCTCGGAGCGGGCTGACGTCAGCGGGGATCTCTACCCCTCCCTCTGCAGTATTTGGAGCGGGGAAGAAGATCTCTGGTGGGTCACGTGAGCGCCCAACGGTGCTGTAAATAAGGTATTTTCCACAAAATAGTTACACAAGGGGACATGTTGCACCTTATATAATCTTTTTACAGAACAGATTACATGATTTTAGAAATTCTTAAACTAAGGATTATTTTTGGGATTACAGAATTTCACAATGTTGACTCCCGAGCGGACAAAGGGAGGAACTTTTTTGTACATAATGTAAATAAATAAGGCATCCCCTGAAAATAAGCCCTAGTGTGTTTTTTTGTAACCAAAATTAATGTAGCACCCTGGTCCTAAACAGGGCTGCTAATAAATCTAGTTGTTCTAGGTGATAACTAGCCTGGGTGATCCATTGATTTCTGTCATAAGTCTGAGTTTATTTGGTAGTCTCTCTCTTCTGTCAATAGGTGGCACTGTTGCCTTTGGCATTAGGATGATGGATTACAGCAAATTCAGGTGATAGGTAAATAAGTTGTCTCAGCCAATAAGCAGGAGTTTCTCTGGCCGCTGCGCATGATGGGATAGGCTATTTATTCGGGGGGGAGTCAGGAGTTCCGTGTTCTTCCCGCCCGGGGCTGTGGCCTGGGTGGGTGTGTGTGTGTCAAGTAACTGCTGGTTGCTAAACGTGAAGTCTGAGGCCTATCCAGGAGTCATCCTGGCTGCTAGGTCTACGTAAGGCCTATCCAGTAGTTCAGGGTCCCGCAAAGGAGAAGCAGCAAAGGTTAATCCTGAAGCCTGGAGCAGAACCGCGTGTGTTAGAGATTCAGCCGAGGGGAGCCTGATTGTTGCCGGGGGTAAAAGAGAAGCAGTTGCCACAAAGGGACAACCACATGAGTTAAACCGGAAGATCTACAGTAGAATACTGTGAGAGAAGTTGTTATACAGTAGGAGACAGCAGTTGCTACAAGATACAGATGGCTGCATTCAGCTTAAAGGCCCTTTATCTGTATTGCTGTCTCCCTAGTTCTATTTTTGTCTACGGAGTTTGCCTAGTTGCTATTGCATTTGCCTAAGGGTGTCCTGAGCCCTAACCCTCTCTCCCACCGTTCCTGTTAAGAGAAATAAAACTCCCTTTGTTCATTTTTACAAAAAGCGACTGGCGCCCAATTTTTTCACCTTGCACCTCACCCACTATGCCTAGTAACCTGCACTTTGAGGAGGAATGTCAGTTCTCCCTGGCTCTGGAGGTCACTAGCAGGCCCTTGGAAGTTGGGGGAGGCCACTAACATTATTATAAGAGCTGGTCTTATTTTCGGGGAAACACGGTAGCATAGTCTTCATTAGACTCTACAGCAACAGAGAGTCTAGCTGAGAATCACTATCGTACTTCACTAGAACAGTTCAGAACATAATCACTTACTTTCTCAGTGAAGTCCAAGGTAACTCTGGTAATTCAGGTGAATAGCTGGAAGGGTCCCAAACCTGAGGGCACAGGGGAGCCATCTCTCTGGAACTGCAGTTCTTTAGTAAAAATTGGGGAGGTGCCCCCCACAGAAACTGCATGATATTATTAGGCGCTAGCTTGACCACATGTCGGTTCTGACAGTGGTGGGCCTCTCACCTGGCTGCAAAATCACTTACAGATAGGGCGTTGAATTCAGATTTTTCAAGGGTCACTTAAATTGTCATTGGGGACACTGGCTCTGGTTCAGCAGCACTCCACAAAATGGGGACCACCCTTTTGCTGCATTTACTAACACTGGCACAACTTACCCTCCTGAAACTGTTCCTTGCTGTAAATCACAGATTTATTTGGTATCTGCTCACCTGAGTCAATTTAAGCACAAATTTTAAACCCTGGTGAAGGCAGCTTGTGTTTGGTTCCTGAAACGCGTTGGCTTTATTCTGCTATGAATCAATTTAATCATTAAATTACTCTGGACTGTTGGATATTTGTTTGGCACTCGCATGGGATTATTTGTATAAGGGAGAGAAGTAGAGGCACTTCTACTAAAAGGGTCTGCACCTGCATGGTGAGTACATGAGCACTCCACTACAGCAGCATACCGATACCATGTCTCTTGTTTTTTTCCAAAATGGATAGATATCTAAAGTAGGGGCCAAAAAAGTACCTGCCTATCTCAACTGTCTCTGTCCTGAGCTACTGCTGGTGCTCTCTAGTGCTATCCTACTAGACAGCTTTCATGAAGAAATTTGCTCTATGTGGAGCTCTCTGTGGCCCCTTTCGTGAGCTGTGGCCTGTAGTGTAGGTGTAAATGCAAAGCAAACCTAAAGA
Organism: Lithobates septentrionalis; assembly: GCA_037952835.1. Classification (NCBI taxonomy): domain Eukaryota; kingdom Metazoa; phylum Chordata; class Amphibia; order Anura; family Ranidae; genus Lithobates; species Lithobates septentrionalis. The sequence continues at coordinate 133,293 of JBBDGP010000838.1, read as the reverse complement.
GGTTTTCTGCTGAGAAAAGCACCAGAGCAGTCCAAAAACGATTAGAACTTTCTGATAGTACCTGTGCTCAGGTCAGTCAAGTCTAAGAAGATGTACAACGTGCAATACAGTGTGCATGTACAGGGGCTCTGCAGATCCTCAACATCCCATTACATAAAATGCTAAAACATTCAATGAAGTTTTTTATGTTTCCACAGATGACTTCTTTTCTTATGTTTTCTGCTGACAGCCTATTATTTGTCAGCGACATTTATTATTAGGACACGCTTCAACTGGCCGCCACATACTGATATATCTCTACGCCATCAGATTTGATACCCCGCTCACGTTTTATGTGGCACTGAGCCAGAAAAAATGACATTTCCTTGTAGTGATAAAGCAGCGAGAAGAATCCAGGCATAGCTGGTAATATTCTTTTCATATTGAGATGCTGCTGCATAGATTGGAATGTCATTTGAAGGTAGTCTGATGCAGTCTACCTATATATGTATATGTGTTGTTAATCACTCCGCTAAAGTGCTTTCTGCAGCCTATGCCTTTGTGTCATACAAAGCAGGGCTTGACAAACTCCATGGCGACAATACTTTATGCCCTGGCACCTGGGCTGCCGCCCGAATGGTCCCCACACCCCGCAAGCACACCCCCCCTACTATGTCCTAAGATCCGCTTGCCCATCTGTGGGCCCGGGACAGGCATAACGGGTGCCGCCGGGTAGAGGGGAGGGAGGAGAGGGGACACACATCCGCTCTCCTCCCCTTCTAGTTTTTGACCCGGAAGTGACGGATTATGTCACTTTCGGGCCCCCGTTAAAGGTTTCCCTTGAGATCCAGATCTCAAATTTTGTTTGTCGGAAATTCCGATGGAAAATGTCTCATGGAGCCTACACACGGTCGGAATTTCCAACAACAAGCTCCCATCGTACATTTCCTGTCGGAAAATCCGACCTTGTGTACGGGGCATAACTGATAACAGTCAGCAGAGGCAGACTGTACAGGTAGGGTTGCCACCTCATCCCTTTAAACCGAAACACATTATAATTTCACAGGTTCTGTGATTGATTGAGGTGGTAAATAAACCTACCTAGTGCCTTATGTGCATTAGATTAGCCTCAGAACCTGTGTAATTCATATGTGTTTGGGTTTAAAGGGATGAGGTGGCAACCCTATGTACAGGAAGTTATCAGCTCACAACATTTCTGGCAGGACCAACAGGTATTTTTTGCGCTTAACAAGCAATTATAGCAAAATGCTTTCAATGGTATATTTAACAGACCAAAACAGAAAGTGTCAATTTCTGTCCATCTGCTACAGGTATGACAAAGATGTGTTAATTTAACTTTGGGTCCTTTTAACATTGGCAGCTCTTTCACCCCTTCTCCCATCCTGTACGTGGATAGCGCAGCTTTTTTGTTTTGCTCGGTCTCACCCCCATGCACATCACTCGCTTAGGCGAATGACGTGTACAGTGCCCGCTGTGTCTCCTGGTATATGCATGTCACATATCCCAGGAGACATAGTGTTTAATTTACAAAGGAGGTTGGGGCGGGCCTAGTAGCACATCATCAGGAGGCCCCGCCTGCTAAACCCAGAAGAGCCGGAGGGCCAGTTGATTACATCAGAAACAACATGGTGGCATGGGACTGTGCAGTGGCAGGGGATCATAGGATCTCAGTGGCTGGATCCGCTGGGTGGGTGTATAAAATGTGCAAAACCCACCTCCTGGTAAGCTGGTGTAAAGAAAAAAAAAACAGAAGGGGGGGTGAAGATCCGTTTTTACTTGGGCTGCAGAGCTTGACAGGTCACACCACCGATCCATCGTGCCCGTTGAGATCAATGGTGTCGAACCACAACTGCGAGCCAAACGACTGGAATGCAATGCCGTCCTGCAATGTAAAATTGCAAGCTTGCCAATTAAAAAAAGTAAAAAATAGAAGAAAAAAAACTTTTTTTTAGGAGTAGCATGGGCACCTCCTGGACGCCTGCCAGCCAATGGTGTACGTGCCCTCTGAAAAGCATTTTACCGCAGATTGGTTTTTAGAGAGTGGTAGGTATTCCTGTCAGTGTGAAAGAGCCCTTTGGATTTTTTTATTTACTTTCAAATACAGTAGGCGGTAGCTGATTCAGCCCACTGGTGTCTGCTTATGCCTGAAATTTTAGCCTCAGGCCTAATGCCCTTTGAGCACAGATTTAAACAATTGCAATACATGAATAATAACTCTGCCACGGTTCCTGTCAAGGATCAAGTAAACATTACTCCAGGCCAGGCAGTGGTTTGACTAGTTTGTGCTGTATTTAAATCATATTACTGAACTAAGGGATTTACTGGTAGACTGGATGATGAGAAAATTGAATTTTCAGTTACCCTCCGTGATATGAAAAATGATGAAGATCAATGAGATGAAGAGGGAAAGAGGCGTCTTGACTTTGCTCATCTCTCCATCTCCGTGTAATAACGAGAGCCCAGTTGGGGATTGCACTGCAGTCTACAAGTCACAGACTGGAGCGTCTGGCTTGGGGACCGACGAGAAGGAAGGAGTCAGCTTGCACAAAAGGTAGAACCCTGCGGTAACACACAGATGGGAAAATAATTCCTTTATCGTGCCAGAAAGCAGGGCAAGATGCTGCAACATCCTGATCCACCGTAAATCTGGCTCTTTTCTTTACATCCTTAGAATTCTTGCAGAATTTATGGGGTTTGTGTTTTATTGGCCTCAAGTTAATTGCTTCCCGTTTAAAAATAATTTATCTAGAATCGCCTTTTACAGAAAAAAAAAAAAGGAGCAACAAATTGGCTGCGAGGAGAGCCGTGCCTTAAAGGCTCAAGGAATATTAAAAAGAATTGATTATGCAGATTAATAGACTTAAGCTGTACACAATGAATCTCTGGGAAAAAATAAGGCAGCTTTTGTTGGTTAATGTACATTTGCGTATTGCAAACATGAAAGCGTATAATCAGTGGGCGATGGGTGAATGGTGGACAACAGCCGGCTATCACTGAGGCATATTAAAATGCATCTCAGCTTTAGAAACCATGTTGGCAAAGTAGAGCCCCATAAACTAATGAGATATGCTGGGATTACTTTAAACGTGAGCGCAGATTAATATAAATGGTATTTCTTGCCATTAATTTGGGCTTTCTTAAGCATACATTCCTCATTTCACAGTTACAATCCTTTAATGTATTTATTGTACATTCTTTAATGTCGCAAGATCCTTCATTTTGTTCTGTCCTTTAAGCCCCATACCCTTTTTCAGATTTTACTGGACATCCAGATATTAATACCAGACTCTTGCAACCAGCCTAATCATGCTGTAAGGTGTAGTTATAGTGATACTACAGCTCAATGCAGCCTCAGTAGAGAATTGGGGGCTGTGTACAGAGTGTAGAGTACAGGAGTGAGCTATGTACAAAGTGCAGAGTCCAGGGGTGCACTATGCACTAAGTGCAGAGTTCAGGGGTGGGCCATGTAAAGAGTATAGCGTTTAGGAGGTCGTTATGTACAGTTCAGAGTTTAGGGGTGGGCTGTGTACAGAGTGTAGAGTTCATGGATGAGCTATGTACAGAGTGCAGAGCTCAGGGGTGCGTTTTGTACAAAGTGCAGAGTTCAGGGGTGTGCTATGTACAGAGTGTAGAATTCAGGGGTGTGCTATGTACAGAGTGCAGAGTTCAGGGATGTGCTATACATATAGTGTAGAGTTCAGGAGTGTGTTACGTACAACGTTCAGGGGAGGCTGTGTACAGAGTGTAGAGTTCAGGAGTGTGCTATGTACAGAGTATAGAGTTCAGCGATGCGCTAGGTACAGAGTGCAAAGTTCAGGAGTGCGTTATGCACACCCCTAACCTCCACCTCCCCCACAAAAAAATCTTCTTTGCATCTTTCTCTCCTACCTGGTGCAGTTCTAGTACCTCCCTGTGTAGCCGGCCCTGCATCGCCTCTCTCAGATTCTGGAGACCTGTTCCCGCCATGAGGGGAAGCACTCAGTTCCGAGTGTGAAACGCGTCAGCTGATCCTGTACCTCCTGCATGATTGTCTTGTACTTCTGATGGTCCTATTTTAATAATAAAGACAAGTTTTCTACTTCATCCGGTGTGCGGCATCCAGATCTTTCTATTCAACATTTTGCGTGCAGGGATCTGTTAGTTCCGGGAGCCACTGGGAGAAAAGATGTCCCTTGTAAACACAGAAGGCTTCTGTGTTTACAAATGACAGCAGGGAGCGGACGGTGAGAGCCGGAGGTCACGGAATTTAGTTCCGCCACGTTCTGGCTGTAAAACTGTGTGCAAGGGTCACATGACAAAACCTGGTGGGCCAAATTCAGCCCATGGGCCTTGGATTTGACATATGTGATATAAGAGATTGAATGATTCTCTTCTTTGATCTAGATAGGACTTTTAAAGGCAATACAATTAAAGGGAGCAAAAGTTCCTTCTCTGGGGAGTCAAACAGCTCATCACTTCAAATGCTTAATCATTGGGCATGCGATTCTTGAAGAAAAGGAGATTTAAACCTCAAAGTGGCTAATCCTCCCTAATACCAATAACATGGCCAAATTTCTAGGCCAGCTATTCTGAACCAGGGTTCCTCCAGAGGTTGATAGGTGTTACTTGAGCTGTGGCTGATTGACCTCCTATTTCATTGCCTTCATGGTTCTGGGGCCAATGCCACATGGCAAAGCAAGCAGAATGAAACTAATATTTTTAGCTGCCTGTAAGGGTGGCATTTGGACCACCACTCTAAGGGTTTCATTCTTCCTACTGGCTAGCAATGTTAGATGTATTTTTCCTTATGACCCCTGTATTAGAAAAGGTTCCCCGAGACCTGAAAACTATTTTAGGGGCTCCTCTGTCCTCTGGGGTAAAAAGTTGAAGAAGGCTTCAGGGCCTTTGGTTATGTGGTCCCAGAGTAAGGTCTTCTGCTCCGTTTGGGAGACAGGGAAATAGTAGGCCTTATTTTGACTATGTCTGCTTTACCTGCTTTCTTCACCATCTTTTTTTTTTTGTCTTCAACCATTTCATGCTTGTGCATTCCTAACTTTGATGCTAAACAGCTTGTCTCCAAAGATCATTCAGTGTGCACCAGACAGTTATTGCAGCATTACAAGAGTTCAGACCAAATGTGGAAATATCTAAAATAGAAAAAGCTGTCTAAGTCTTTAAATCATCAATCATTTTCAACCTTTTTCATCCCAGAGGAAGTCTTGAAATAATTTCCAGTTCGGAGAACCCCTGCTAAGACCAATTCATCAGGGTCAAATGCCCTTTACATTGTTTCCAGTGGGAAGGATGCCCCCCCACACACTTTTCAGTGGTAGACAGAATGCCACCCACAGCTAACAAGATTACTCTTGCCATGCAGCTGGTTCCGAATGAATGTGGCGTTGGCATTAGAACTATGCAGACACTGTTGAATGATACATCAATCAGCCATAGATCAAGGAACCCCTAGCAACCTCTGGAGAAACCCTGGTTAGGAATGGCTGCTGTAAATTATCATATCAAAAAACGCAGGGCTTGTACAGGAAAGATGCATTCTAAAGGAGAGTTCTAATGCTGGCCATACACGGCTCAAATTTTGGACGATTCCTGTGGAATCAGCTGAAATTTGAAGCATAGATGGCCTTGTTGGTACCATCTGGCTCAACAAACTTCAATCCGAAATCAAAGTAGCTGTGCAAAAATGTTGCCAACCAACATAGGCGTGCGCACAGGGTGTGCCGGGTGTGCCCAGGCACACCCTAATCACCCCGTGCACATTAGTGTTATCGCTCTGTGTAGCATCAGAAACAGGGGAAAGATCTCCCTCTTACCGGCTCTGCCATAAGAGAAGTGTTTATGCTCTTCTCTTTCACTGCGTCGGCAGGGAGATCAATGTGCCGGGGTCATATATATGTAGACACTCCGCACATGTGTGTTTGAGCTTAAGGGTGCACACCCTAATGCAATAGGCTGCGCACACCTATGCTAACCAATGACTACAGTTAATCAGCTGCAGTCACTGTTCAAGGGAGTAGTGGTTGGCAGAATACAATAGGTGGCAGAGAAGATCCCTCAATGCTGTTTAGCATGCATGAGGAAGCGTATTCAATTCTCTTCTTCAGCCCACAGGCTGAACGAGAAAGATCTTTACATGTATAGCTAGCCCTAGTGTATGTGATGTTCCCTGGCAGGGCCGGGACAAGGGGTGGGCAGGAGCAGCTGCTGCCCCGGGTGCAATGGTTAACTGTAGGTAAGGGGGCGCCTTTCTTATGTTACAAGGCTGACAGGAGTATTGACAGCAGCATCACTACTCCTGTCAGCCCAGCGCTGGGAATAGCGAGGAGAGGAGGAGAGAGCCGGAAAGCGCACAGGCTGTGTTCTCTCTCTCCCCCCACAGGAGCTCTGCACTGCCAGGAGGGGAGAGAGAGCACGGCCCTCGGCTGAGCGCAAAAATGTCAAGAAGAGAGCCGAGAGTGGAGGAAAGAGACAGGAGGAGGCGGGGCCGTGCTCTCTCTCTCTACCTCCAGCTCCTCCCTCCTGTCAGTACAGTTCTCTTGTAGCCACAGTTGCCAGCTTCTGCATACAGGTGCACTGACAGCTTGGGACTGTTTCTTCTGTTATTGTACACCCCCAGGCCACCTCCTGCCCACACTGGGGGCACAGTTTGACATCTTTGCCCTGGGCTCTGGATGACCTTGTCCCACCACTGTTTCCTGGTTTATGTGAAAGCCACACTCACAACTGATAAATTCCAAAAATGACTCAACTTTGCAGTGTGAATGGCCGCAGGTATTTTTCGGCAGATGCAAACATCTAATAGGCATAGGCAGCACGAGCTAAAATACATATCGTGCTGTTAGGCTGTGTAGACAATTTTGGCAGTGTTTCAGCAGGTGTATTTACAGGAGAAAAACAAAGTAAGCCCCCCTGTGTTATCCTCTGTTACAAATCAAGCTAAACACAGGTTGCTGTTTCTGCATTAAATGGAACAACAGATGGTGTGTGAGTTTCAGCTGGTCTTGGGATTGGATTACATTGTTCCAGGTGGTGCTGTAGAGAGGCAAACTACATAATCACATTTGTTGCGGCAACAAAGCTGTTTCTGCAATAACGAGGAATGGATAGCGATGTATCTCCCGGGATTCGATCTGCTACAGTCAGCAGCCAACTTGTAAATAGGGCCGCTAACGTGGATAGACTATGCTGTTTTCCCCACTAGACTGTGTTAACCATTTAGTATATGTAAGCCCAATCAGTAAAAACTCACATACACTTTAACACAATGTAATTTCAAAAGGGTATGTTCAATATTTTTAAATCTGAAGTTTTCTTGGTGATCCTGCCATAAAGGTCCTTTTTCAGGTACTTCCTGTTATAGGGTGACAATGCTCTGTCCCCGTCTTCTAATTGTGCTCCTGGGTTGTCACCCCAACACCAGGGCTGCACCATTTACTGGAAAAATATTATTTTTTTACTTTTTTTTTTCTATTCCAACAACTAAAAAATGTAAGTACCTAGTTATGTGATAAAACTGAGGCCATATTTGTCCTGCTAAAAAAAAAGATGCAATAGAGTTAATTTACTAAAGGCAAATAGTTGCACTCTGCAAGAGCAGTTTTCCAGAGCTTAGTAAATGGGCAGAAGCTTTGCTGACTTCCATCATCCAATCATGTGCAAGCAAAAATGCATTTTTTTTTGTATTTTCCTTGCACGCGATTGGGTATTCTTTGCAAATTGAAGCTTTATCTCATTTACTAAGTTCTGAAGCAAACCGCACTTGCAGAGTGCACAGCCTATTTGCCTTTGTTAAATCAACCCCAGTATGTCAAGCTAGATTAACACTTGTGCATCTGTGTTTTTGATGCTTTTTTCATGCATTTTTCAGCCCCTCCCTCACCATCCACAACCTAGGGTTGCCACCTCATGCCTTTAGCCCTCGTTCACACTGAGGTGTCCGTTTATGAAGCAGTGAAATTAGAGCTGCAACTAACGATTATTTTCATAATCGATTAGTTGGCCGATTATTGTTTCGATTAATCGATTAATTGGTTAATAACCTTAAAAAAAAAAAGTGTGGTGTATAATTTAGTTAATATGTAAAGTTTTAAAAAAAGGCAATTTATTCTTAAATATTTCTACACAGTGATAAATATCAATAACCAACTATATGATTAGGGAGCAAAAAATCTAATCCACTCTGAGAATAACAGAGGAGATATACGTTATATACTATTAGAAGAGATATACTGTATATACTATGAGAGGAGAGATATACTGTATATACTATTAGAGGAGATATATACTGTATATACTATTAAAGGGTGAATCTGGCAAATATCATCAGACTCAGAGATCACATTTTTTTATTTAAAAAAAAAAAGTCTTCCTTCAAAAAAAAAAAAAAAATGTAATTTTAAGAACGTTCGTTCGATTTTCTAATCATTAGTGGGGTAAAATCGACGTTCATTTTCAACCATAGTGACGGGAAAATTTGGAAATAGAAAACTTCTTGGTCAAAGGAATTTTCAGACAGTGTATGTGGTTTTCGTTCTGAAATTTACATTCATTTTAAAAACAGAATGTTAAAAACAAGTGAAAATTTCAAACATTCTTTCATTCAGCGAATGTACAAAGATTTTTCGTCTGAATATTCTCATCTGAAAATTGATCCATGTGACCAGCATAAGGCTCGGTACTCACCTATGCAGTTTGCTTTTGATCTGTTTCTGCAGTGCTTTTTGCGCACGTGATTTTGCTGCGATTTGCGTCTTTGCATTTTTTTTGGACAATTTGTCGTTGAGCAGATTAAAAAAAACACAAATTGCTGCAAAAACACATTACATGCTCTTCTGCAGCTTCTCCATTGAAGCATATTAAAGCAAAAAAGCACAGTTTTGCGTTAAAGTCCTTGACCCTTTCCAAATACGCAGCGGCTGAAAAAAGCATAGATGTGAACCTGTCCCAAAGGAAACCATGTAAATGAACTGTAGTGCGTTTCTGCAAAAAGCACCAAAAAACACATAGATATGAACCAGGTCTAAGATGTTTAGTAATATAATGGAGTAAAAAAAACTAAAATTAGCCCTTTATAGTACAAAAAAAAAAAGCAGATAATCGCTAATGTAAGGGGTTCATTTTTTTTACTGTAGAACTGTGAAAGTAATATTTACATTAGCGATTTGCTCTTTTTGCACTATAAAGGACTCATTTTAGCTTTTTTTAACCCCATTACGTTACTGGCCGATTATTCGATTATGAAAATAGTAATCGATTAATTTCATAATCGATTAGTTGTCGATTAATCGATTAGTTGTTTCAGCCCTAAGTGAAATCTATTCACTGCTTCGTTCTCCGGCATTCACAGTGAAGAATCTTCTCCTCTGTGTGCCTGTTTATGAAGCGGTGTAGATCGCTTCACCTGTGGAGGAGTGAAGAGATCTACAAATGCTTCAAACAGTGGAGAATGGCCCCTGATACTGGAATCTCGTGAGACTTTAGGAGATTACAGCACCAGATGTCAGTTTATTAAGCAGTGATAAATTATCACCGCTCAACGGCGTGGATTAATGTTAATAAAATAAGGAGTCCCCCTACATTATACACATATGTATACACACACACACATTATATATACATGTATATACACACACATGATATATATATACATATACACATTATATGTATATATGTATACTCATAAATATGACAGGGGGACATGCTTACAGTGTTGGGGGGTCTGAACGAGGCATAAGGAAGTTAAAAAACTTCCTCCTTCCCCCTCAGATCCCCCCAGATTTCCTCTTCACTCCCCGATTCACCACCTCTGAGCTGGTGAACCTGGGAGTGTGAATTCTGACTCAGATCGCCAGTGAAGCGGTGAGATCACCGCTTCATAAACTGGCCGTTACTGTATCATCTATGAGGATTCTCCCTGTGTAGAGATAATAGGCGGGAGAACAAGTTCAAACATGTTCTCCCCCGATTATCAATGTTTCATAAACTGTTTATGGACTGTGATCAGCGGCGATCCTCGGGATCACCGCTGATCACTGCTTCATAAACGGACACCTGAACACGGGTTTGAAATCGTGCGAGTTCAGCTGAACTCGCACAATTTCAAACCGACATTTCAGTGTGAGTTTGGGGGTGATTTGAAAGACATCTGTGTGGGTTCCTGCACAGGTGTCTATTAACCACTTGCCGCCCGCCATATAGCAGAATGACGGCGGCAAAGTGGTTTCAATACTCTGACTGGGCGTCATATGACATCCGCAGGATATTGAGCCGCTGCACGCCCCCGGGGGCGCGCATCGCGGCGATCGTTGTTGCGGGGTGTCAGTCTGACACCCCGCAACACCGATCTAGGTAAAGAGTCTCTGACGGAGACTCTTTACCACGTGATCAGCCGTGTCCAATCACAGCTGATCACGATGTAAATAGGAAGAGCCGGTGATCGGCTTTTCCTCACTCGCATCTGACAGATGCGAGTAGAGGAGAGCCGATCGGCTGCTCTCCTGACATGGGGGGGTCTGTGCTGATTGTTTATCAGCACAGTCCCCCCTCGGATTCCACCCAGGACCACCAGGGAAGCCGCCCAGGACCACCAGGGAAGCCGCCCAGGACCACCAGGGAAGCCATCCACACTGGACCACCAGGTATGCCCCCTAGACCCCCAGGGAAATACCAATCTGTGCCCAGGCAGCTGCCAATCCATGCCCAGGCAGCTACCAATCAGTGCCCACTCACAATGCCTACCACTGCCAGTGCCACCAGGGATGCCTATCAGTGCCGCGTATCAGTGCCTATCAGTGCCGCCTATCAGTGCACATCAGTGCCGCCTATCAGTGCCACCCATAAGAACCCATCTTTGCAGCCTTTCAGTGCCCATCAGTGTTGCCTATCAGTGCCCATCAATGCCCACCAGTGCCACCCATGAGTACCCATCAGTGCCGCCTATCAATGCCCTTCAGTGCTGCATATCAGTGCCACCCATCAGTGCCCTCTACCAGTGCCGCATATCAGTGCCCATCGTCAGTGCCACCTCATCTGTGCTTATCAGTGCCTGTCAGTGCCGCCTTATCAGTGCCCATCAGTGAAAGACAAAAAACTTACTTATTTACAAAAAATTTTAACAGAAACAAAAGCAAAACTTTTATTTTTTCTAAATTTTCGGTCTTTTTTTATTTGTTTAGCAAAAAATAAAAACCGCAGAGGTGATCAAATACCACCAAAAGAAAGCTCTATTTGTGGGAACAAAATGATAAAAATTTAGTTTGGGTACAGTGTTGGATGACCACGCAATTGTCATTCAAACTGCGACAGCACTGAAAGCTGAAAATTGGTCTGGGCAGGAAGGTGTATAAGTGCCCTGTATTGAAATGGTTAAAATTGCCCCCGAAGTCGCCAAAAGTAGTGCAGGAACTACTTTTGGAAATCAGTGTGGCCCCCATAAGTCAGCATCGTACCAATTGATACGGTGCCGTTGCCGGCAATAGGCTGCAATTTGGCATATGATCTGACATGTCAAATCGCATCGATGTGAACGGGGGCTTAATTACATATGAACTACACAGGTTCTGAGGCTAATTTAATGCAGATAAAGCACCATGTGCGTTTAATTACCACCCTAATAAGCCACAGAACCTGTGTAATTAAAACATGTTTGGTTTTAGGCTGGGTTCCCACTGGTGCGAATTGGATGTGGGTTTCCCCACATCTAATTTGCATGTCAGGAGACTATGACCGGCTTTTAATGGGCCTGGTTTACACAGCTTCCAGATGGCTGCAGAGCGGTTTGCATAAGAGTCCTGTGCGTTTTCTTGTTCATTTCACGTCCGAATTCAGTCAAAAATTCGGACTGAATTTGGGCCTGAAACGGTGAACACGGACGCACCGGACCCCTGCTGTGATCCGCTTTGTACAACAGTATGAACCCAGCCTCAAGAGGATGAGGTGGCAACCCCATAGCTCCCAATTGTCCCTGATTTCGAGGGACTGTCCCTGATTTGGAGCAATGTCCCTCTGTCCCTCATTCCTCCTCATTTGTCCCTCATTTTGGTCTGATCTATATATCTGTATATAAAATGCATTTTTTATCTATCAAAAAGTGTTTTCCAGCGCTAAACATTTCACCTGATTTCTAAATTGCTGTATTTGTAAATTCCAAAGTCAATATAAAGGAATAGTAGTGGTAAAAAAAAAGCACTTGTGGGTTTAACCAATCTTGTTTTTTTATACAATTCTCCTTTAAGGGGGCGTGGCAAGGGGTGTGTCCTATGGCTGCCTACTTTTGCTGATAGGTGTCCCTCATTCCCATCTCAAAAGGCTACCCTACCGCAACCTCTTGGGACACGTTCCTGGGTCTCAGGAGGCTATGGGACCATTCGCAGGGCACAGTGCTGCTCACACATGTGTAGTGGGGACACTGCAGGGAGTCACAGCTGGCTTCCTACAGTCAACATGGCGGTTCCCAAGACCCACAGTCGGGTGAGGGCCCAGGTGAAGACAGCACTGGACCCCTGGGCTTGCAAGTGTGTTTTTTTTTATTTAAAGTCAGCAGCTACAGTATTTGTAGTTGCTGACTTTTAATTTGTTTTTTTAAACTGAAGTTCCCAAGTCTACCATGAAGGAGCGTTGCATGGATTAGTGAGCAGAATTTCCCTGGATGACATTGTGCAGACAGACCATGGAGCATCCAACTGTCCACAAACTGCTGGAGGAAGATTCAGTGCCATCCCTCTCACTATATCAGAGGACCTGGCAAGAGCAGATAGCATGCAGCTGTAGCTGGCCTGTTTATGTTGCCAGCTGCAATTCAGTGAAGATGTGGCGCAATGAGGCAGACAGAATGCAGATCCATAAATGGAGAAAGGCAATTGTTAGAAGTGAAGGCGAGGACATACATTTATATCACTCCAAAGACATGTTGGTAGGTTAATTAGATCCTGTCTGAATTGGCCCTACTATATGAATGTGAGTTAGGGACCTTACATTGTAAGCTCCTTGAGGGTAGGGACCGATGTGAATGTACAATGTATATGTAAAGAGCTGCATAAATTGACAGCGCTATATAAAGTACCTTAAATAATAATAATGAAATAATAATATTGCACAATTATTAGAAGGAATGGGACGGCATCCAATTCATGGGGGGGATTCGATTTCTCTCAGCAATTGGGACATCTCTCCACTGGAGAGCTTGAGAACTGTAAAAGAATCCAGTATGTGAATGCATTTTTGTAACAAACACAAAAAATGGAAATATCGATTTAAGTGCTCGGTCATACAGACATCAAAGATATTGTGAACAAATACAAACAGAGTATAGTTTGTTCTCATATGTACGCAGCAGTAAAGAAGGGCTTATTATGGGATTACTCACACAGCTACATCTGGCAGCATAATGTTACGCTGCATTTATCAGCATAAAAAAATAGAACAAAGCTGTGTCCAGGTCTGTACTGGGACCGTATTTTATGTTGTACGTTAGGGTTGCCACCTCATCCCTTTAAACCCAAACACATATGAATTACACAGATTCTGAGGCTAATTGAATGCAGATAAGGCACCAAGTGAATTTAATTACCACCTTTTTTTTTTTTTTTTTAACCGGTTCAATACAGGGCAATTTCACCCCCTTCCTTCCCAGGCCAATTTTTAGTTTTCAGCGCTGTCGCACTTTAAACGTCAATTGCGCGGTCGTGCAACGTTGTACCCAAAAAAAATTGACGTCCTTTTTTCCCCACAAATAGAGCTTTCTTTTGGTGGTATTTGATCGCCTCTGCGTTTTTTCTTTTTTGCGCTATAAACAAAAGAAGAGCGGCAATTTTGAAAAAAACACAATATTTTTTACTTTTTGCTATAATAAATATCCCAATTTTTTTTAAAAAAAACTAATTTTTTCCTCAGTTTCGGCCGATACGTATTCTTCTACATATTTTTGGTAAAAAAAATCGCAATAAGCGTATATTGATTGGTTTGCGCAAAAGTTATAGCGTCTACAAAATACGGGATAGATTTATGGCGTTTTTAAAAAAAAATATTTATTTATTTTTTTAGCGCCGATCGCGATTTTTTTTCGTGACTGCGACATTATGGCGGACACATCGGACACTTTTGACACATTTTTGGGACCATTCACATTTATACAGCGATCAATGCTATAAAATTGCATTGATTACTGTGTAAATGTGACAGGCAGTGAAGGGGTTAACCACTAGGGGGCGGGGAGGGGTTAATATGTTTCCTAGGGAGTGATTACTAACTGTAGGGGGCGGGGATGTACAAGGGGAGGAGACCGATCAGTGTTCCTCCGTTCTGGGAACACAGATCGCTCTCCTCAGAGCTGACAGGCTGTGGATCTGTGTGTTTACACACACAGATCCACATGCCGGTCCGGTTAACCGGCAATCGCGGGTGCCCGGCGGACATCGCCGGGCACACGCACCGGGTCCCGAGGAACGCGGCGGGCGCGCGCGCGCCCCCTAGGCGGCCGGGAATCCCAGGGCGTCATATGACGCCCACCCAGGATGGGAGATCCCATCTGTGGACGTCATATGACTATGGGCGGGTATTGAAGTGGTTAAACAAGATTTTTATTGAGCATATTGACATGTTACATCACATTCTGTAATCAATAGGTCGTTGTACATCTCATTGAAGATAACATGTTACCTCTACACATATAACACATCCAGTTTCACATGTTTTGTAGTTATTCCTTTCAATATTAAAAAAAGCCTTTACTTCATTCAACCAGATTGTTTTGCTCTCTTTTTTTTTTTTTAATCTTTATTTATATATATATATCATATTTTATTGGAAAACCGCTCAGAAAGAAGAGCGCCTGGACAGTCAACATAAACATTGGAACTTTAGTTTCAGCCAGAGAAAAACAAACTCCCAAAAGACCCCCCTCCCTCCCCTCCCTTCCCACCCCCCCTCATTATTTATCTGCTCATAATATTGTATGCATCCTTTCTTTCAACACTCTACTGTCCCCCCTCTTCATTGCCTAGATTCTTTCCTCTCTATTGCTCCCCTCCTCTTCTACCGATAAGGTATTTTTGGACTCAGTCCACCTACACCGCACTTTCCTAAATTTTTTTGTCATTCTATACATAAGTACATCAGCATTTATTATTTTTATCCACATTCCCAAGGTGAGTTGTTCACCATGAATCCATCGTCGAGCGATCAGTTTTCTCACCCCAAAATAGAGAAGTCTAAGGAACAGTTTAGTATTTGTATTCATCTCTTCCTGATCAAAAATCCCCAACAGGCACCTCATAGGAGAGCATATGTTTGGAAGACCAAAGTGGTCAGATATGAACTCAGTCACCTGAGACCACAAAGGTCTTATCTTAGGGCAATCCCACACCATATGAAGGAAAGTTCCCTCATCTCCCCTACATTTATGACACTCTGGGTTGTCCCTTCTGTGCATTTTAAATAGTCTGGTTGGAGTGTAGTACATCTGGTGTAGATATCGAAGTTGTATTATTCTATCCGTGGAGGAAATCACCGATACGAAATATGTATCGAGTACCTCCTGCCACAATTCCTCTGTCAGTTCCGGAATGAAAGTCGTCCACCTACTTCTGGTCCTAGCGGTCACGTCAGGTCCTCCCAATCTAATCTCCTTGTAGTATCTAGATATACGCTTAGTCGGTTCCGGGTCAATCAGGACCTTTTCCAAGGCTGTGTTTTGTACCTTCACCTCCCCCCTCCCGAACTGGGCTATCGCTGCAGGCTGCAGTTGGGTATATCTGAACTGCCATGTCCTAGGTACACCAAACTGCTCCCTCAGTTGTGCGAAGGATGTTAGCCTGCCATCCTGGTATATGTGATGTAGATATTTTATCCCAAATTTGGCCCATCCATGCCCATCCTCTATTTTGCAGAACTCTTTTAGGGATTTATTATACCAGAGGGGACAATTAGGTGATAACCATAGCGGGTCATCCATTATTTTCTGCGCACAAAGATGGAATACCCTATCTGGTAGTGCCATAACAGATCCCATCCCTCTCCCTGGTATCTCTTTTCTAAACAGGATGTTCAGTAATGTTTCCTGAGATGTGGCAACAGCTGCCTCCAGTAAAGTAGTGGCATTAGGTATCTGGGGGAAACATCGCCAATGCAAGAATGTCATTTGGGATGCGAAGAAATAGGATCTCATGTCCGGCATAGCCAACCCCCCCCGAGTTATTGGTAGTTTCAGGATTGCTAGGGATAACCTGGGAGCCTTGGCTCCCCACAAGAAATCCACCACAATGGAGTCTATGCGTTTAAACAGTTTCACCGAGACATATACAGGCGAGTTCGATAGGACGTACAACAGCTTTGGAAGGACAATCATTTTAAATAGGTTTATACGACCCATCACTGTCAATGGCATATTCCTCCACCGCTGCACCTTCTCACGAAGAGCCTCCACTACCGGTCTCAAATTAAGGTCTAGATACCCCGAAATGGGAAGTTGAATCACAACTCCCAGATACTTAAAGGATTGGGACAGTTGAATGGGGGATTCCGCCGGGACCGCCACTGTGTCATCTATAGCAAACAGGGATGATTTGCTCCAATTGATACGGAACCCAGAGTAATCTCCGAATTCCTGTATCAACCGGAAGGCCGTAGATAACGAAGCACCCGGATCTTGCAGATTAATTACCACCTTAATCAGCCACAGAACCTGTGTAATTAATATGTATTCGGTTTTAAAGGAAATGAGGTGGCAACTCTACTGTACGCATGTAATGCTTTTTGTTAAAGTTGCAGGCATACACCATAATATATGGTGTACATGGATGCTATTGGCAGCTGCTGATGGCTAACATGTAAATATCAAAAATGTATTGCTGTTTACACACATTCAATGCTTAAAGTGTAAGTAAAACCCCCCCTATCATTTTCAGCCAAGGAAGCTGCCATCTTTGCTTCTGTTTAATCTACAACTGCCATGATGCTGCACATGTGATCAGTTATGACACCAGCCATTGGATGGTTTGACAGTTTGGTTGAGAGCACAACCTATGGGAGTGTTAAATTTCCGGCACATGCCGGAAATGAAACTGTTTTATGGATGGATTTACTTCCGCTTTAAGTACATGGACCCTACTTGCCACCATTGCTGCTAAAGGCCAACATGTAAATATCACCAATGCATTGTCAGTGGCCCCACCACTGCTAAATACACACATCCAATGTTTAAGGCTAGTTTCACACATGTCTGTTGTAAATTTCCCCTCCGTTTCCACTGCGAATTTCCAAAGCAGCTGTTTAGCGGTTCATGATCATTAAGAATTCCTAATAGTCCAACCTCTGGGGTATGAGGTATCGGTAAATGAAGCTTGTGGACAAAAAAAGCAAATAGATCCTTCCAAAAGTTCGAGAGTCCAGAACAGCTCCAAAACATATGACAAAAATCGGCAGCAATCATATCACATCTAGCACATGCAATATCCTGACCCAATCTCATCCGAACCAGCCTGGCTGGTGTGTAGTGCAGGTGATGTATGAACTTAAATTGGATCAGTAGGTCAGCAGTGCTGATTATATCCTGAAAGCATATCTTGGTGGCCTCTTCCCAGTCCTCTTCAGAAAGCTCAGGCATTGACAGCAGCCATTTGTGATGAGAGTTCTGGAAAGGATTCGCCCCTACCAACTGAAGGTGACCATAGAAGGTCGTCACCAACTTGGCAATCTCCGGAAACTATAAGAGGTCCTCTATAGAGGATTCTATGAGCTCAATGGTCAACGACCCAAATTGTGCCCGAATGGCATGTCGTAGTAAAAGATATTCAAAAAAGAATTTATTGTCAAGACCGTATTTATGTCTGAGTGCGTCAAAGGGTAGTAAGGTATTATCCTCAACTATATGGGAGAGATGAGTAATTCCAAATCGACCCCACCATGGCGAGTCCGGGTGACCAAAGAGTTCAGGGAGATTAGGATTCTGCCACAAGGGGGTCTGTGGCGAGCTATCCAAAGAGGACTGTGTCAGAATTTTTCCTCCCTCCCTCCAAGCCATAAAACTGACATCAACAGGTGAAAAATCTGGATCCCCCAGATCTCCTTGACCTATGTAGCTCGTCCCTGAGAGAGGCAGGGAATCCAAAGAGGGTCAACAAGAGCACTGTGGAGGGAGTTTGGGGGTCAGAGTGTAACCAAGCATGGACGTAGGCGAGATGGGAAGCAAAAAAGTAATTCCTTAAGTTTGGACAGACCAGACCTCCCGCCGCCTTAGCTGCCTGTAGTAAGGATCTGGCTATACGAGGCTGGCAACCATTCCAGACAAAGGAAGAAAGGGTGGAGTCTACTTTTGCAAAAAAAAATTTAGGAAGAAAAACTGGGGCAGCTCGAAAACAATACAGAACTTTTGGTAAGAAAATCATTTAAAATATATTTATGCGGCCAATTAGATTGAGGGGCAGTGACGTCCAGGTATGAAACCTTTCCATCATCTGTTTGACTATAGGATGTTGAGTTCTTCGTATTTAGAGAGATCGCCATGTATTTGGATGCATAGGTGTTTAAAGGATGACGTTAATTGGAGACGTGACCTCTGTAGATATTCAATAGAGAAAGGGGGGCCTATGGAAAATGCCTAAAATTATCCCATCCCACCTAAAGCCCTGAAACCGCACCAAACTCCTCCACTACATGCAGCAGTTTAGTAAAAGAGCTCTCTCTACTGTTCAAGTTTATAAGGGCATCATCCGCGTAGAGAGAGATCTTCTCTTCTATTGAACCAGAGCAGATGCCCACTATCTTTGACGTCTGCCACACCGCCAGGGCCAGGGGCTTAATGGTCAGTGCGAACAGAAGTAGAGAAAGAGGGCACCCCTGCCTGGTAGCCCTCTGCAAGGAAATATCTTTGTTGGTGTGGACTCTGGCCCTCGGGTCTGCATATAATAGCCAAACCCACTGGACAAAGGGCGAACCAAAACCCATCTGTGCCATAGCTTCCCATAGGAAGGGCCAACTCACAGTGTCAAAGGCTTTTAACACGTCTATGGATAGAACCAATCCACCACATTTCACATGTGATGCACTAAGGACATGCAAGAATAGCCCACGAATGTTATCAAAGGTGCTCCTGCCAGGCATAAAACCGGATTGGTCCGGCGGTATGAGCAAAAGAATAACCGTCTGAAGTCTAAGAGCGATAATCTTTGCTAGTATTTTTGCATCATTGTTTAGGAGAGATATGGGATGATAGGACCCACATTGCAGCCTATCCTTACCAGTTTTGGGTATGACAACAATGAGTGCTTCATTCATAGAGTCAGGAAGTTTCCCCTGCTTAAGAGAGTCCTGGAATGTCTTAAGGAGCCTGAGAGCCAGGTCCTCTATGTGTGCCTGTTACCATTCTAAAGGGGAGGCCAATAGACATATGGCCGTAGTTACTTCCTCTAGCGTGATAGGTTTATCTAAGAGGAGTTGCTGGGAGGTACTAAGTGCTGGAAAGTCAAGTGATTCAAAGAAACCCATAAAGGCTTGCTCTGAAGGTACAGTCCTATCCTCATAGAGCAATAGAATTCTGCAAAGGTTTGGTTGATAGTCAATGCGTCAGAGGTAGTTGACCCGTCTGGAAGTTGAATTTCAGCAATCGAATTGTCCTGAAAGTCTGTGTGGGCGAGATACACAAGAAGCCTACTGTTTTTTCCCCCATGCTCATGGATACGAGCAGAGAGGTACAATTGTTGCTTCCTAGTCAAATACACCATATGAAGCTGCAGTGCCCAATGAACGTCTGTCAGCATGCCTCGAATCTCGGAGGAAGGGCTACCCATGTGACGGGAGCGTGCCTCATCCAGTACTTTTTGGAGAGCCTCTTGCGTGGCCCGCCCAATGGATGTATAACATTTAATATGTGATATATAGGAACCCCTGACCACCGCCTTAAAGGCATCCCAGACAGGGCCCCCAGCTGAGTCAGAGTTGGAGGACCAGTAGTTGGCCATGTCAGTTGGAATGGACTCTAGTATTTCCGGTGTGGAGATCCAGAGAGGGCTGAGTCTCCAAGCCCGAAATGAGGGTCTGTAGCCCAAAGTCAAACCCACCTGTATTATGGAATGATCAGACACCGTCTGGGACAAATATGCTATGGACTGGACACAGAGTAAAAGGTCACCCGTGGCCAGTTCATAGTCTATTCTGGAGAGGGCAGCATAAGACCTGGAATGGCAGGAGAACATCTTGTCTCTGGGATGCTTCCAGAGCCATAGGGCCACTGGCGTATTTAACAATATCTGGGGGTTAAGGAGCAGGCCGGGAAGGCGGTTGCCACGTCCTAAACAACTGATGACTCGTCAGATCTCAGTGGGTTTCCCCACTGAGAAAATTGCAAAACAAAAAACGGCATGGGGATTCCCCCCCCCAATCCATACCAGGCCCTTTCGGGTCTGGTATGGATTTTAAGAGGAACCCCAGGCCAATTTTTTTTTTTTTAAATGGCATGAGGTCCCGCCCAAATCCATTCCAAACCCTTAGGTCTAGTATGAATTTTCAGTGGAACCCCCATGCCAATTTTTTATTTTTAAATAGCGTGGGGTCCCCGCCAAAATCCATACCAGACCCTCATTCGAGCATGCAGCCCGGCAGGCCAGGAAAGGGGGGTTGAGCGAGCACCCCCCAAACCATACCAGGCCACATACCGTCAACATGGGGGGTGTCCAATGCACAAACATTACAAACGGACAACTTTTTACAGAGAATCTTGTTGCCAGCAAGTTCCTGCACAAACCAACATCCCTGTCTAAATGAGCCCTAACATAGAAATTACCTTAATTAGATATTAAGACGAAAAACCCTAAACTGCCTTTCCTTGTAATTTAGACCTTTTGGATCTTTTTCACGTGTGCATTTTGGTTTCTGCAAGATGAGCTAAGCCAAGTAGCCTTAGTGATTAGCATAACAGACAATAGTGTATGTCTTTATGAATATGCTGGAAGCATTCCCAGACAGAGGATCAGCGGAATACAGAAATGTATAACAGAGAATAATAAAGTAACCTCTAATGAGGCTTCATTAAGTAGAGTCAGACCAATATATGAAGAAGAATATGTGCTATTGATTTTCCCTCACACTTCACACATAAGAATTTTCCAAATGGGAGATTGACCTATCAACTTACAGCTGTCACTCAGTTATTGTTAATTATTAAAGGGTAAGTTCACCTTAACACACATTTCCCCAAAAAGGTCCTAATGCACCATAGTGTCCCCAACATAGTAAAATGCAGTGCTCTGTTTCCCTAAAAAATGCCAGCTTCTTCAGCTGCTGCCACCATTGTCCTTCCCAATTTATCCAGCACTAGAGGCGAAGCTTTGGCAACCCATCAATGAGCACTACCAGCCTACGGCTTCACATGCACAGTCCACCCTTCTACTCATAAATATGGTTAGCTGCGAGAGCAAGTGGACTGCGCATGTGCAGGTGGAGGGGGAGTCCACACTTATGGTTCATGGATTTCCGGGACCACACATATGGTGCTGGGCCCGTCCTGCCATCTGCAAGATCAATTAGGGAGGACAGTGGTGTCAGCAGCTGGAGAGATGGGCATCTTTTTGGGAATCGTGTGTAAAAGGTGAAATTACCCTTAAGTTAAAGGTTGCTGATTGGTTGCTTTTGGACAACCAAAATACATTTTAAAAAGTTTCGAAAAAACAACAAACATTTCCTGAAAGTGGTAGTAAACCGCCTTAATAAGAAAAAAAAATGGGCCCCCCTGCAGGTTTAAGTCATAGTGAACTAGTATACACTGCATACTAGCACATTATGATAGACTTAACTGGACACAGAGCCCTCCAACACAGCGCTGTCACATCTCTCCAGCGCTTCCGTCTTCACCCGGTCTTCCTTCCAGGTTACCGGACTCCGGTTATACGAATGGACAGGGCCCCGGTGTTCTGTCAAATGAGCCAACCCGTCAAAATCTCCAATTACGTCACTTCCAGTGATTCTCCAGCAGCAATAATTGCAGATTTCGACGACTTGGCTGTTTTCACAGAACACCGGAAGCATATATACTACAGTACACGACGAGTTGACAGAACACCGGCTAAGGAGTAAAAAAGTTGTCACCGCCTTGGAGGCGGCCATGTTGTTGGTTACTAGCGGGCGGACTAACAATGTCCACTCATTATACCATGTACCGTAGTGTTCTGTGAAAACAGCCAAGTCATCGAAATCTGCAATTACTGCTGCTAGAGAGTCATCAGAAGTGACGTAATTGGAGATTTTGATGAGTTAGCTCTTTTGACAGAACACCGGCAATGGCACAGAGCTCTAAAAGGTATGGCATGGGTATGCCGTCCCTTCAGAGTGCATGTGCCAATGACGTCACCGGCTGCATGCTGTGTGAATACCTCCTAAACAGTGCAAGTTTAGGATATATTCACTGTACCTATCGGTAACCCTTATTAAAGGATTACCTGTAGGTACAAGGTAAAAAATGGACTGTACTTCTACATAAAAAAAAAGAAAACTAGTTTAAGAAAGTGCAAACTTTGCTTATTTTTGACTGAAAACACAAAGATTGGGTGATACAAGATACTGTACTTGGCAGTGCTTTGCCGAATATGTCTGTTCCTGTTGGCACTCCCATACCTCTAACAGCAAGACACATCTAAAAGAAATATTTGAAAAGAGCTGAATGTAAACCTGGATGTAAACCTTCTGTTTGACATGGTACAACTGAGCATGTCTGAATCAGAAGCAAAAACTCTACTCCCATAATGCACTGGGAGATTTCTCTATTCCGCGTGGCAAGCTGTGCTGTCAGGTGCAGAAGAGACCCCCCTATATTAGCTGTTCTCCAATTATAAGGAAAGATGCTTGTATCAATTGATTTCAAAATGTCCTCATTTTAAAACAGTATACCCAGTTTCCATATCACCATGTCCTTCTCTCCTTACAGGCGTCGTAGTCATAGCATTTGTGGTCTGCTGGCTCCCATATCATGTGCGGCGACTGATGTTTTGTTACGTCCCGGAGGAGCTCTGGACAGAGTAAGTAAAGCATTTGGGAGGTACTTCAAGTATTATTAAAGCTGAACTCCAAGTACAATCAAACGTTACCCTTGAAGTAGGGCTCCTCTTGCATTTCAAGGGTTAAAAGCTTGTTTTGGTCTGGGGGGGCAGCTATTTTACGTACTTTATCCTTCCCTCCCCCAGCAACTGCTGCTCTACTCTTCTCTCTGCTGCTCCTGGTTGTGGGAGGGATCTCGGTGTCCTCACTTACAATGCTGAACATCAAGGTCCAGCATTGCACAGGATGATGTTGGGACTGCCTGCAACCAACAGAGTGGCAGGAGAAAGCAGCTCCGGGCACCAGTCGTAAAGTTGAGAGGAAACCTGCCGGAATGAAGGATAAGGTAAAAAAAAAAAACAGCTTTTTGTGTTCCTTCTAGAACAGTGGTCTCCAAACTGCGGCCGGGGACCGGATGTTGCCCTTTGGTTATCTTTATTGGGCACTTGAAGCACTATTCATCCCTCTGGTAAAAGGCACTATTCTCCATAATTTCTGGCACTGACACCAACAATGAACCATTATTCCTGCCACTATTCTCTCCCACTAATACGAATGATGGGGCAATATTCATCCCTTTGACACCAATGATGGGACACCATTCCTCCACTGACACCAATGATGGGACACCATTCCTCCACTGACACCAATGATGGGACACCATTCCTCCACTGACACCAATGATGGGACACCATTCCTCCACTGACACCAATGATAGGGCACTATTCCTCCCACTCACACCAATGATGGGACATCATTCCTCCCACTGACACCAATGATGGGACATCATTCCTCCCACTGACACCAATGATGGGGCACTATTCCTCCCTCTAACAGCTTCAATGGGGTACGATGGAACAAGTTCTTTTATATTCTCGCTGGTCATAGTCTGGCCCCCCTAAAATCAAAAAGAACAGTAAACTGGCCGTTTGTTTGGAAAGTTGGGAGACCCCGCTCTAGACAAAAACGAGCATTTAACACCTGTAATTCAGGGGAAGTCGCACTGCAAGGGTAACTTTTGATGCTCCCCGGAGTTTAGCTGTAATCTTTATAATTACTATGATATTTGTGTACTTATGTTGTCCCAAGGAGTAAAACTCTGTGTCTTCACAATATATAAATGATAGTGTAAAACGCAAGGGACCCTTTTACTACAGAATTCAAATGGCATTGACAAAATACATTTTGTTACCTACTAGATTCTTTGCATACACTTCTATTAAACAAATTAATTCAGGAAGGCTGTGCAAAATGCATCACTCATAGAAATATTAGTTTCATTCATAAATGGTGAGCTGTGACATGTCAGGCAGCTTGTCTGTATGCTGAAGAGGATGCCATCTATATAAAGGAACAAATATTTTGCTGCGTTGGTGTGTATTTGCTCTGCAAAGGAGGTTCATATGATCAGAGACAGGGCTGAGTGCTGAGAAACAGGGATTAAGGTAGAACTCCACCTAATTTTTTTACCCAAGTATCCCCCCCCCCCCATATAAAAAATGAATATTTCCAAGTTCTGCTTACCTTCTCAATGTTCCAGTGATGTTTCTAGCTTCCTTCCCGGTCTAGCACCACAGGTTCCTTTTCAGGGCAAAATGACATGCTGCCCTGCCCAATTCCTGTGAGTCCAGCCTGGCATTTACATGTTCCCCACATCATCTCACAGGTTGGGCTCCAGGACTGAGTAGTGCTTGGACACTATTACATAAACGCCAATCTGTCCTGGAAGAATGCCTGCTCCCACCGAAAGAATAAGATGAAGCTGCAGACCAGACCTTCTAGGAGGCCTGAAGAAAAAAGGGGTGGGGGGCGCTTTGGGGGTAGGTGGAGGCTGATAGGGAAAAAGCAAGCAGAGAACAATGGTGTAGGGGACTTTGAAATTGAAAACATTGATGTCTTCTTCTTTTGTTAGATATTTTAAGTACTTAATTTGCCTTTTTTTTTTTTTCTTCCGCAGCGAACTCAATGATTTCTACCACTACTTCTACATGCTAACCAACGTCCTCTTCTACGTCAGCTCCACCGTCAACCCGATCCTTTATAATCTGGTGTCAGCAAACTTTCGGCAGATCTTTGTCTCCACACTAAGTTTTTTATGCCCACCATGGAGAAGGAAGAAAAAGCACCCGGGTTTTTCCAGGAAGTCCAACAGCATCTCCAGCACCAACCATACATTTTCCACCCAAATCACCAGGGAAACTCCATACTGAAAACAATGGGATAAGTCATCCAGCACTTCCAAGACTTGTCTGTGTGTGTTATTCAACATGAGCTTCACAGTGTCCTCCTTCTTTCATTCCTAAGGTTTACTGGCCTGTACTTGCCAGAATACGGTCTCAAAACATCTACAAAGCGGGAAGATAATTCTGTTTATCCCAAAATTACTCTATTCCAAATGAGTTCTTGATAGGCTGAAAGTCCACCTGGTGTTCGGAAGGTCCACCTGGCGATGTCCATATAATGAAAACCTATCATTGCGTTAAGGAGGGCTTGTCACCCATGGACAGTAATTCTAAGCAGAGACGTTTAGTAGACAAGCATTGCACTGGTTCTTTCAAAGAAGGATGTTACAACTTTATGACTTTATTCTTATTATTTATTGTTGTTTACAGTGATTTTGGGGACAGTGTAAAGATGGTAGATGCTCCAAATGATGAACTGATACCACGCCTCCACGAGGAAAAGCAAAGCTGAGAACTTCTAAGACCTTGTTAGTGTTTCTTTTAAAGTCACCTGCGGTTTTGGAGAAAATGATGCGCTGTAAAGGAGGTCGGTAGGGAAGGCAGGCTGCAGCATTCTGCTCTTAATTATGTAGGTCTTCGAGTATTTTGGAAGGCTGATTTTAGGCTTCACCTCCTGTAGCCATTAAACTAAACTGTAGCCATTGAACTAAACCCACCTATCCTCTACAGCAGAGATACCTCCCATCTTAGCTTCTGTTTTTTGTGCAGTCACCATGGTGCATCACAATAATAATTTCTGACACCGGCCATTTGATGGCTTGACAGTTCCGTTAAAGGCATAAGCAAATGTGACAGTTATCATTGACGGCATGCCTTGAATGTAACTGTTTTGGCATACAGTTAAATCAATAGGTTTAGTTCCGCTTTAAGTAGTGGCTCTCATTCCAACTGAGCCCTAAGTCTCCCATGTTATATGGCCACTGTTAGAAGGTATGAAAATAAAATAATAGGTGCCACAGTGATATTCTGAGATACCAAATGAAAGTGGAGCCTGCTAAACTTCCTTTACAGTTAAAATCTAGGCAAGAAGATAAATAAAACGTTAATATACATTTATAGAAACCTGCCAGAGTTTTGAAATCTGAGCAACCCTGAGATTTGTCCATATGGGTGGGCTAGTTGTACATAAACTGATCTACCAATCAACTTCTATACAACCAACCTGTTGGGTTTTTCCCGAATGATCACTGCTGATGGCTATTGCTGGCATCACTGATCAGTGCATTCTGATGGCGGGAAGGTTTCCTTTTCCGTCAGAACACAATAGCACAGCGGGAGCGATTCCCCCATCCACCTCGCATGTGTAGATGGGGGGAATCTAGTTTCTTTATTTTCATTCAACCTAGTGGTTGAATGAAAAAAAAATATGATTGCTGTCTTGTATGGCCTTTTACTGGCTCCTACCAATACCCCTCCCTCTCCCAATCTGAGTGCCGCGGTACAAAAGTATACAGACTTGTACTTTGTAACTAATACATAGTTGGACTCGCCAGTTTTATTTTTTTTACTAGCTTAGGTTTAAACAAAAAACTTCTAAAATAACCCACCCGCCCCCCCAAAAAAAAACAAAAAATAACAGTATTTACCCCCTACCTTTCTCCTTCACAGCACTGGACTGATTTCACATAAGCAATTCTACTGCCGGTGACGCATTGTCAGCGGCAAAGTCATGGGAGCGCCTTCCACTTACCACTATATGATTGCTCCCTTGCTGGCCCTGAACACTGCCGCAGATCCCTTGTTAGCGATGAATCAGCGAGAGAGCGTCATTTCATTGGGACTGCTAGGAAGTCAGCAATCGCATAGAGGCTGGCAATCAGTCCTGACACCAGGGATTTGTCGCCTGTATCCAGTTTGCCTGTGTGACATCAGCCTTAGCTTTACAGCTAAATTTCTGGTGTGTTTTGATTTGATATCTCCAGTATTGTTTGACACTGTGATGGGTTTTTAGAAACTTTTACATCAGCATCAGAAATAAGTAGCATTAAAAAAAGAACTTATGGAAAAACTATGTCATCTCCTCCCCTCCCCTTTGGAAAGGAGTGTCCACATATAAACTCATGTGGAGCCAATGTGCAACTTTTATCAACGTACCCAACTCCAGGATTCTTCAAGGAAGCCGGTGAACAAGGACAGCTTGAATCTGATTGGTTGCTAATATAATGTGAAATCGTTTTGTTCTTTTCCTCCCTTTTTTGTAAACAGAATTCAAAGAGCAAAGAGCGATGCTGTGCTGTAAGATGTATTATCTGACCAAAAAAGCAGATTTTTTTGTTTTGTGCAGGGTTAATAGAATATAAACTTTGATTGGTTATTGTGGGTTTCTGCATCACTGGTAATGGCAGAGGCCTCAAGCTTCAAAAGATATAAAAACAAAAAGCTCTTGTTTTGAATTGTGTGCCGTGTGAACAAAGAGATGTCATACTCCTGAGCAGGCTAGATAAAACACTAATGCCCCGTACACACGGTCGGACATTGATCGGACATTCCGACAACAAAATCCATAGATTTTTTCAGACGGATGTTGGCTCAAACTTGTCTTGCATACACACGGTCACACAAAGTTGTCGGAAAATCCGATCGTTCTGAACGCGGTGACGTAAAACACGTACGTCGGGACTATAAACGGGGCAGTAGCCAATAGCTTTCGTCTCCTAATTTATTCTGAGCATGCGTGGCACTTTTGTGCGTCGGATTTGTGTACACACGATCAGAATTTCCGACAACGGATTTTGATGTCGGAAAATTCTATAGCAAGCTCTCAAACTTTGTGTGTCGGAAATTCCGATGGAAAATGTGTGATGGAGCCCACACACGGTCTGAATTTCCGACAACAGGGTCCTATCACACATTTTCCATCGGAAAATCCGACCGTGTGTACAGGGCATAAGAATTGGATTGGTTGCTACAGGAAACAAACACACTTCCCTTCTCATATACCGATGGCCTAATTCAATAGGGCTGTGCAAAGTAAAATGGTGTCCAATCAAAAATAACCTCCTGTCAATAAACTAACATCTGATTGGTTGCAAGTAGTCTCTATGCTTTGAGCTGCCTTATTGAATGTCTATTTATGTACATCAGGCTCTGATACAAGGGCAAAAAAAAAAAAATACCATTACATTTGCCTAGTGTCCTACTCCTGTAGGTGGCAATATAACCCTATGGTCAAGATTGGAGCTGTGTCCGTCAATGAACGTAAGAGAAAAAAAAAATTGCCATAACATTTAAATTGCAAAAATCCTTTAAACACTTTCTGCCGAAATTACGCATATATGTATGTGGACTCTCGGTGGGTGGGTCTTTAACGCGGAGTGTCTGCATATATGGTATATATATATATGGCACACTCCCTGCGCACTCCCAGCACAGTAACAGACAGGTACCAGAAAGCTGCTGATGCATACATGTGACCACTGTGACTGCCAATCAAAGCAGTCACATGATTGGAATGCTCGCCTCCCAGCATTTAGATCTGGGAGACGGTGGTGGGAAGGGGTTAAAGTGGTTTTAAACCTCACACATGAAATATGAGCAAAGCATATCCCTCTATAGTGTGTACTTGTCTCAATTAAGAGCGCTAAGTGTAATTTATGTCTGCTGCCTCCATCCTCTGCTATCAGCAAAAGTCATTTCTGATAAGTTTTCTTAATGCCAAAAGAGATAAAAAGGTGTCAGGGGAGGGATCTCCAGCACACAGCCTGTGATTAACAGCCTCAGCTCTGTTCCTGTGTACTGTGTAAAAGGGGCATGTCCCTTCCCTCCAATCAGCTCTCAGAGCTCTCCTCACTGAGTTCTGCAGAGTGTAATTTCAGCGCTCCACCCCCTGTTTTCTGACAACTCAGACAAGCTTTTTAAATTCTGGAATTTGAATAGAGAAGAGAAGGCTGCAGATAAACAGGTACACCTTATGTAGGAGGATTTATATACAAAAAGGTAAGTACCCCCGGTACTAAAAAGGGACTTTAAGGACAAACTTTTTGAAAAGAGTATACAAGCGGTTAGAAAAATAGAAAAATTTCTATTTTTCTAAACGCTTGTATACTCTTTTCAAAAAGTTTGCCCTTAAAGTCCCTTTTTAGTACCGGGGGGGGGGTACTTACCTTTTTGTATATGATATAATGGGACGGTGGCAACAATAAATGGAGTCTCACCTCCATAATGGTTCTTCCCCAATAATATTATGTAGGAGGATTTGTTTAATCTCTGTGTATCACCTGAGGCCAGTCACTTCACTGGGTATGTGTAAGGGTTTACAACCACTTTAAAGAATTACAGAACTCAACGGTTATATTTCAGCGTCTAGAGAACTCTAGGTGAATGGGCTTGAGTTCCCTGCTTTGCACACTTACTGCGGCCATTATGAAGGGGTCCCCTCTGCCTGCTCAATTTTTAATTTACATTATGAAGAATACAGCAGTAAAAAAGAGAAGGTCCCTGTGCAACTTCAATCAAAACTATAATTTTTTTGGATATCATGGGGAAGGTTTAGAACCTTTATCAGAGTTGTATTATTTTGTATGCCTCAGTTGGTGAAAGCAAGTAGGAGGATTCCCCCTTAAGGGAATGCAACGGCAATAAAAATCAGACAGAGAACCCCTTCCAAAGAGAGCGATAAAAAAACCTGACAGTAGTTTTTGCTGGAGTTGAATTGAATACATTCCTGAGAACTATGGCAGGGGCAGATCAAGCCGGCAACTTTGTGTCATCCGTAATGTATCCGTTTCTACATGATAAGAATACATCAAACGAACGCGTTTCGTCTACAGAGCCTTACTCATAGCATGGTAGGAAATCTCACTAGTAGAATCCTTAAGGCTAGGGTCACACCTATTCGTGTGGCTGCAGGTGCGGGAATCGCATCTGTTCACTCAGCCAAATCACGCCGCTCTTAAGAGACGCACAGGGCTGTCCCCACGCATCTCAGCACGTTTGCGGGTGCGGGAACCGCAAGGGGAATGGCATAGTTATTTGAATGCGGCCACATTTTTGAAAAGGCGCATGCACCTTTCTTTTGCAGAAGCACAGGCACAGCAGCCCATTAATTTGAATGGGCTGCCATGCCTGTGCAAATGCGGAGGTGTGAACCTAGGGTAAAATGTTTTTTAGTTTAAAGTGATGCTCCTGGCTCCTCCTCCTCATCAGGTGCCCCCACGGAGAGCTGCATTCCATGGGGACACGCATGCGGGCGTGCTCCCGAGTCCTGCTGCTGCGTCCATTGACACAGACAGCAGGACTCGGCCCCGCCCCCCATGTCACTGGATTTAATTGACAGCAATGGGAGCCAATGGCTCCTGCTGCTTTCAGTCTATCCAATGAGGACCCGAGACAGCAGTGGAGCTGCTGGGCTCATTCTCGTCGCTGGAAAGATCGGATTCAGGTAAGAAAAAGAGGGACTCTGGGGGGCACCTGCACCACAGAAGGTTTTTCGCCTTAATGCATTAAGGTGAAAAACTTCTAGACTTTACAACTCCTTTAAGTGTTGGATAGAGAAGGGTTAAAACCTCTGCCAGTTGATTTTTTTTGTGTATGTGTACCATTGGAAAAACTTCTGTTCACTTCCTGTCCTAAATGAACATACACATTGCCAACACACCAAGGATCTTTTCGTAACATAGTAGGCGAGGTTGAAAAAAGACACAAGTCCATCAAGTCCAACCTATGTGTGTGATTATATGTCAGTATTACATTGTATATCCCTGTATGTTGTGGTCGTTCAGGTGCTTATCTAATAGTTTTTTTTAATTATCGATGCTTCCCACTGAGACCACCGCTTGTGGAAGGGAATTCCACATCCTGACTGCTATTACAGTAAAGAACCCTCTACGTAGTTTAAGGTTAAACCTCTTTTCTTCTAATTTTAATGAGTGGCCACGTGTCTTGTTAAACTCCCTTCCACGAAAAAGTTTTATCCCTATTGTGGGGTCACCAGTACGGTATTTATACATTGAAATCATATCCCCTCTCAAGCGTCTCTTCTCCAGAGAGAATAAGTTCAGTGCTCGCAACCTTTCCTCATAACTAATATCCTCCAGACCCTTTATTAGCTTTGTTGCCCTTCTTTGGACTCGCTCCATTTCCAGTACATCCTTCCTGAGGACTGGTGCCCAGAACTGGACAGCATACTCCAGATGCGGCCGGACCAGAGTCTTGTAAAGCGGGAGAATTATCATTTTATTTAGTTATTCACTTTTTTAATGCATGCCAATATTCTGTTTGCTTTGTTAGCAGCAGCTTGGCATTGCATGCCATTGCTGAGCCTATCATCTACTAGGACCCCCAGGTCCTTTTTTCATCCTCTTCTACTGTCAGGTGATCACTTTGAATACAAATGTTTGGATGTTACCAGAAGATCATAGGTGTGCTGGCAATGTGTATGTTCATTTGTGATGTTACCAGTTTTCAGCGGGTGATTGCAACAGCACCCATTTACCTTTTAGAAAAACCCAGGAACATGTGCGATGGGAATATTGTTTGTTTGCAACAGGAACTTAGAAAAAATCTCCCAAAGTGAGGGGAATTCCCCTCTTACATAGTTATTCCCAGGACAGGTGTCCCCATTAGAAGATTCCCCTTACCTCTTGTTGTGGGGACAACTCTAAAATGTTGGATTTTTTTCTACGTTTCTTTTTAGCTGACAATGGTCACAAATACAAGTAGAGAAGTGAATGTTCCCTAAGGCTCGATTCACACTAGCGCGTTTTTTGATGCATTTTGCATTTTGCAGAAATGCACGGGAATTTTTTAACATGGGTTCCTATGGAACATGTTCACATCAATGCTTTTTTGTTTCTTTGCGTTTTTGGAAAGGGTCGGGGACTTTTTTTCATGCAAAATGCAGCGTTTTGCATGTAATGGATTTCAATGGACAAGCATCAAAAACGCAAGTGCACCGTTTTTGCAGCGTTTTTGCAGCGTTTTTGGTGCGTTTTTGGTGCGTTTTTGCCGTTTTTTTTTCTGTTTGTTTTTTTTTTTTAATTTTTTTTACATTTTTTTTTAGACTGTAATAAAAAAAAAAAAAAAAAAAAAAAAAAAAAACGCAAAACGCAAATCGCGGCAAAAACGCGGCAAAAACGCGGCTCAAAAACGTGGCAAGCATGAAAAAAAAACCTCCAAAAACGCTCAAAAGCAACATGCATAGGTGTGAATCGAGCCTAAGGGGACACAGACAGCAATAAAAACCTGCAAAGGGTCTAACCCTTTCTTACTCTAACCAAAATGTAAAATACTTTGCCTAGAGATACAGTTTAAGACCCCTTTCACACTGAGGCAGTTTTCATGCGTTTTAGCTCTAGAAATAGCCTCTAAATAGCACCTGAAAACCGCCTCCCAATCATTTCAGTGTCTTTTCACACTGGGGCCATGCACTTGCGGGATGTTAGGAAAAGTCCCGCAAGCAGCATCTTTGGGGCGGGTTGGGAGCGCTGTATATATCGCTCCCAAAATGCTCTGCCCATTGAAATGAATGGGCAGTGCTTCAAAAGCCCTTCTTCGGAAGCGCCGCAACACGGGCACTTTTAACCCCTTCGTTGGGGTTAAAAGCGCCCCACTAGCAGCCAAAAAGCGCTGCTTAAACATCGCTTAAGCGCCGCTAAACCGAGCGGTGCTTTAGCGCTAATGCGGCCGCGGCCCCAGTGTGAAAGAGGTCTAATGCCCCGTACACGCGATCAGATTTTCCGACAACAAATGTTGGATGTGAGCTTGTTGGCTGAAAGTCCGACCATGTGTACGCTCCATCGAACATTTGTTTTCTGAATTTCCGCCAATAAATGTTGGCTAGCAGGTTCTCAAATTCTCCGCCAACAAAACTTTCTTGTACACAAGTCTGACGCACACAAAAGTTCACGCAT
Organism: Lithobates septentrionalis; assembly: GCA_037952835.1. Classification (NCBI taxonomy): domain Eukaryota; kingdom Metazoa; phylum Chordata; class Amphibia; order Anura; family Ranidae; genus Lithobates; species Lithobates septentrionalis. Next base: position 100,187 of record JBBDGP010000838.1, on the reverse strand, counting down.
GCTCGGAATCAAGCAGAAGGAGCCGCACTGGCTATTGAACTTCCTTTTTCTCGGCTGGTCGTACGTCTTGTACGTCACCACGTTCTCACGTTCGTAATTGCTGGCCAGCATTTGTGTGACCGTGTGTATGCAAGACAGGTTGGAGCCAACAACCTTCGAACAAAATTCCACGGTTTTGTTGTCGGAAAGTCCGATCGTGTGTACGGGGCATAAGAGATAAGTGAAGGCGGCAGCCATGTATAAGAAGACTGACCTTTCAAAACTCAGCCTCAGGCAAACACTACAACTGTGCCAATATTAAAAAAAAAAAAAGTCCATTTAGTTTACCTAGAATCCCTTGAAATCAGATATAGCAGAATATAGTGAACTAATATATGTCTACACCATTTCTGCACTTGACCAGATGCATAAAAATGACATTACTGATATGATTCTCTGTGATTCTCAATTTATACCCCTCACTCCGTCTCCCCAGTGGTTTATTATAACCGTAGCACATCATCTTTTGAAAATGCTGAATATCGATTAATCACGCTTTATTTGGATTGTACAAAAGATGTATTTAAAGTAGAGGTAGGAAAAACACCCAGACGGTGAAATGGGGGCTGGAACCCAGTAGTTATCGGCAACACTGACACTTTAATGTCTCTGGCTTTTACAAATCATGACAAGACCAGCAGATGGGGACCCGCACCACAGCTTATCTGACGTCTCCGTCCACCTCCGCACCGCAGCGCAGCTTCAGTTCATACAAACGAATAAACAGTCACATTGTAAAAAAAAAAAAAAAAAAGGCAGGGCCCCCCCCCCCCTCTTCCCCCAACATGGATACCAGACAAGAAACTAACACAGATTGTTTTAGCGTGCAGTTACTGTAATCAGGCCCTTCAGGCTGGGATCACATTTGTGCGAATTGGATGCGGTTTTCATCGCATCCAATTCACATGACATGCCAGTGTGACCGGCTCTCGATGGATTCCAAAAGGGCCCTGTGTGTTTTTTGGGTGCGTTCAGGTGCGAATTCGGGCAAACATTTGAACCTGAATCGCACCTGAACCGGTGAACAGAAACGCACTGAACCCCGGGGTAGAAACCACATATGTGAACCCGGACTAAAGTAGAACTCCAGTCTAAACCTAACTAGTCTTATCCTCCTGGCGCCGGCTGCACGCCTCTCGGCGGGTGAGCCTTGGCACCGGGTGGCTGCATATTTGCGTGCATTAGTGCCAATACAGCTGTGCCAAGAGGCTCCTGACACAGTTACTGGCAGATAGAGCTTAATCGTTAAAGAATCGAGATTGCAATCTTTTTCCCTTCCCGATCGTCAAAACAGCATGTCACGATTATTTCTAACAAGTGCAGAGAGTTCTCACAGCTGGATAAAAAATCCAGGGAGCCTGCCAAGTTTAATCACAACATACAAATAAGTAGAAACAAAGTATCTTTTTTGCTGTTCTTTTATCAAAGGAAAGAAGGAAAGGAAAGAACTCCTGCGTGTAAATGAAGGAAGTTTAACCATTTAAAGACCAAACCTTTTCTAACATTTGTTGCTTACAAGTAGAAATCATTATTTTCTGCTATTTTAGCAGAGACCCTAGAGAATAAAATGGTGGTTGTTGCAATATTTTATGTCACACCGTATTTGCGCGGCGGTTTTTCAAACGCAATTTTTTTTTGTACATTGTGAAAGAAGATGTTACACTGCGAGAATTGTGATCTTTATTCTAAGCAACAAAAAAAAAATCGTGATTCTCATTTTAGACAGAATCTACTGGCAGCTAACGGAAAGCTCCCGATCGCTGCTTGCAATCAGGAGCTTTCTGATTATGTGACCACCGTGACAGCCAATCACGCCGGTCACATGATCATAAACCCCACCCTGCCTCCCGGCATCCAAAACCCACTTAAAGGGCCAGGAGGCACCGGCTCCAAAGGGTTAAAAATATCCCCTCCTCCCTCCTAACACCTATGCTGACTAACCTGTGTAAAAAAGATGCATATATTTACCTATTTTCTCCCCTCTTCGGTCCAGTCATGTGATCTGGCTCTCCTGTATCAGCCATTGGTGGCTGCAAGGGAAAGGAGGGGGTGCTAGCAACGGCTGGCATGGGAGCTTATGAGCTGTCAAGCCATCACCCCTGCAGCTAGCGCTGGCTGGCCCAGGGGATCATGTGACCAGAGCGGGGTGAAAATGCGAAAGTATATACATCTTTTTTTACACCGGTTAGTCAGCATAGGTGTTACGAGGGGGGGGGGGGGGGGGGTCATTTTTTACACTATTTAGGTTTAAAGGGTAACTCCACCTTAGTGGGGAAAAAAATAGCAAATAAAGTGTATACAATTGCAATTGAAGTCATATTGTACTTGAATGTTATTAAAAATTAAATTTCCTATTTAATCTGCAGTGCTGTAATTCTCTGGAAATTGCAATACAATATGGCTACCTGGAGGCGTTCTGTACACATATGGTATACAGAGCGCCCCCCAGGTAGATCATTTCCTGCTTGTGTGATTGGCTCACTGATTTTCCCAGAAGTCTACAAGTTTGATTTTTAACATCCCCTGCAACAAAAATGTGATGTTTGGCGAGATACTCCCAAAGGAAATCACATCTAAGGCCTGATTCACACTTATGCATTTTTAGTGCTTTTTGCATTTTGCAGATGTGTACCACAGTCCATCTACTATGGTTTCCTATGGAACACGTTCTGTAGTGCAAATCTGCAAAATGCAAAAAGCACTGAAAATGCATAGGTGTGAATCAGGCCTAAGGGGATGCAGACCACTATTAGAGCTCTGCAGGTGCAGCAACTGATTGGTAAGTACAAAACCACTCCCATACAGACTCACTGCGCCAATGGACACAGACAAACAAACAGCTATTTCTCCTGAATAACAAAAGATAGGAGTTTGCAACAAAGTTTGTTAAAATCCCTGCAATGTACATAGATCACCCAGATAAAATGCTTTTTTTTTCAACAAAAAGTGTTACTCTTTAAGCTGGAATTCTACTTTAATAACAGTGCAAAGGGGAGTGGTTTGCAGAAATCCATAGCAACCAATCAGAAATGTGAAAGGTTTAACACTCTGACGGAGATTTAATAAAACTATTTCACACACATTCTGGTGTAGCTGTGCATAGCAGCCAATCAGCTTCCAGGTTTTAATGTCAAAGCTTAAAGTATAACTAAAGTCAAAACTTTTTTTTTTTTTTTTTTTTTTTTAGTTTTGGATGGAGCGGAGAGAGGTTAGAACCCCTGTCATTTTTTATTGCTGGCTGTGCCCCTGTTTCACCCTCTCTATTTGTCCTGATTGTCATGATCATTGAAAATGAAAGTAAAAAAAAATCCCAAACTTTGGGTTATCCCCCAGAAAAGTAATAGAGGGGAAATCCTCCAATGTGGACACTACTTCTAGTGACCCAAGGAATCCCCTTAATTTGCGGGGATTTCCTCTCACTTCCTGTTTTGGCTTTGGGACAGGAAGTAAAGGAAAATCTCAATGGGACACAGATGGTGAAAAAAAAAATCTGACAGCTGGGTTACCTTCTAACTATGTAGTAGAAGGGCCTGCCTGATTGCATACAAATTGAAAGTGTTTAGGTTTGATCTTATATTTAATGGTGTTGGCAAATCTAAAGAAAAATTGTACAAGAAAATTGTATAATGTATGGCCAGTCTTATGGCCCGTACACACGATCATAATATCGTACGAAAAATGTCGTCAGAGGAAGAATCGTACGATTTTTGGATCGTGTGTACAATACTTTCGACAGTTCATCGGATATTATTCGATCGGACAAGCACGAAAATTTTCCTTGTACGATACCAGATCGTACGATTTTCGTTTAGTCAGTATAGTTGTCCTCCGAAAATACAATACAAATGACATCGCTTCCGATTTTTTTCAAGTCGTACGAGACTTTAGTTACCTATTCGATCTCTACTTGCGACTATTAAGCGAGAAAAGGCGTACGATCTGTCGTACGATATTCGGATCGTGTGTATACGGGGCCATTAGAAGCTGATTGGTTACTGTGCACGGCTGCATCAGATTTCGAGAATGTTCCCAACTCAAGTGAAAAATAAAATGTAAGAGCCCAGAGAAGTAGAAATTTATACTGTTCTGGATAATGTGTTATGACAAAAAAAGGGACCCTGGCCCACCAAGTCTGTATAATAACTCAAGCATGCTATGTCATGTCAATGTTCTGTGATGACCCTTGCTTCCTTCTTTATTAAAAAAAAAAAAAAAAAAAAAAAGAAAAAACAAAAGAAATAAATAAAATCTCAGTTGGTGTCAGGTTCTAAAGATCAATTTTGGAGTGGCCTGGCCCCTTATCTGCACCACAATTGGTATACAAGCATTGCGCATGAAAGAGATGTTACCTGTCTGGGTGGTCCCGAGACTCCTCCCATCTCGTTCCAATGTAGCATACCCTGCAGGGTGGGTTTCACGTGTCTGTAAAAAGTGAGATTTATAATGAGCTATATTAGCAATACAGAGTTGATATGACTACTGAGAATTGTACGGGTCCTGCATGTTATCCACACCGAGACTCTACATTCATGCCTCCACTATTGTCACTATTGTCTGTATCTTTCTGTCCCCCCCCCCCCCCCCCCCTCCCTCGGGTTGTATATTTGTACAAAAGTGACCTTTGTGATTCGGTGTGGTGTTCCGTCTCTGTGACCTCTTTGCTTGCAGTGTAGGGTTTGAAACACCGGCACTTTAATGATTTTCTTGTCATTGTATTTATGTCCCGGCCATTCCGGCCTCGAAGCGGATGTCAATAAATATGTATGTATGGTTTTGTGTCTAATAAATGTCAATGCAATCTGCAAAGCAATGTTCCCGTTTCATGGAGGATTCATCAGGAGCACACTGTACTGTACTGCTGCGAAGGTAGAAAAAACATCAAATCCCTGTGGAGTGAACTGATAGATTCCGATACTCTCATGGTGCGGGTACCAACATTTTAAAGTCAAAGCCAAAACCTTATTTTTTTTGGGGGGGGGGGGGTTAGAGAAGAGAATTGTTAAAGTGGTGTTCCGGCCGAAATTATACTTTTTGAATAAAAATACCCCTATAATACACAAGCTTAATGTAGTCTAGTAAAGTTAGTCTGTAAACTAAGGTCTGTTTTGTTAGGTTATAGCAGTAGTTTGTTATTTTATAAACTTACAGCAGGCCGTGGCCATCTTAAGTCTGGGCATCTGAAGCCAGACTGTATTTCTTCCTGGATCTCATCCTTGCAGATCTCGCACATGCTCAGTGCAGCACAAGCAGTGTAATAGGTTTCAGGTCAGGTTTCCATAGCAATGGCAGTTTCAGAGGAAGTTGCCGCCCCTTCCCAGAAGGCATTACAAACAGGAAATGATGCGATGGGCCGCGGCCAGGGAGGAGGAAGTGAAAAATGAATACAGCAGATATACAGTAGGTGCTGAGAAAAAAAATAAAAAAATATCCAATTTGTTTACAGTGCGCAGTTTAGTGAGGGATGCTGAAGAGTTGTAAAAGTGGGTGGAACTCCACTTTAAGCTACTTTCACATTGGGGCCGCAGCCGCGTTAGCCCTAAAGCCCCGCTCGTTTTAATGGCACTTTAGCGGCGCTTTTCGGCCACTAGCGGGCCGCTTTTAACCCCCACTAGCAGTCGAAGAAGAGGTTAAAAGCGCCCGTCTTGCAGCGCTTCGGACACGCTTTTCAGGCGCTTCGGAGGCGCTGCCCATTCATTTTAATAGGCAGGGCAGTTTGGGAGCGCTGTATACATCGCTCCCAAACTGCCCCAAAGATGCTGCTTGCAGGACTTTTTCTAACGTGCCGCAAAAGTGCACCGCCCCAGTGTGAGAGCACTCCGGCTTTCACATTCAGGCGGCATGGGAGGCAGTTTTCAGGACCTTTACAGCAGGGTTCCCAACCTCCCACAGCATTTTTTTTTACTGACAAAACATGGAAAATTTACTGGCGGGGCGGAGCACAGTGTTTACTGGCAACCAGAGAAATGACAGAACTCCTGTTGAAAAGGAACACGGTGAATATCTGAACAGTATAAACATGATATGGAAACACTGACAATACCTAATAACAAAGTCATTTGCTTGATTTACACTTAAAAAGTCAACACACCATTAAATGATCAGCCCCCGATATTTACTGGCAGTTGTAAAAAAAAAAAAATCACTGTTTTTTACAAACTGTCAGTAAACTTACACGGGCCGGACCCTGTTTTCTCAGTAGGGGATCCGTCCTCTGATTCCCTGCCTATGCAGAGCGGACACAGCCCTCTCTTCTCTATGGACCGGCAGATGTATGCAAACAGCATGTAAATTTACACCCGACTGCCATCCGATCGGACAGAGGGGGAACGAATCCACTTCCACTTGTTTTTGCCGGATTGGATGTAGGTGGGTGTAAACGGACATACACTGTACTGTCAAAAGTATTGGGACCCCTGCTTTTACACGCACATGAACTTTAATGGCATCCCAGTCTTTAGCTTCAACTCTTCTGGGAAGGCCGTCCACAAGGTTTAGGAGTGTCTATGGGAATGTTTGATCATTCTTCCAGAAGCGCATTTGAAGCACAGTAGGAGGAAGAATAATACCCCATCATTGGTATTAGTGGGAGGAATAATACCTCATCATAGGTATCAGTGGGGGGGAATAGCACACTCATCATTGGTATCAGTAGGGGGAATAATACCCCATCACTGATTTCAGTGGGAGGAAAAGTACCCCACCATTGGTATTACTGGATGGAATAGTGCCCCATCATTGGTGTCAGTGGGGGGAATTGTGCCCCATCATTGGTGTCAGTGGGGGGAATAGTGCCCCATCATTGGTGTCAGTGGGGGGAATAGTGCCCCATCATTGGTGTCAGTGGGGGGAATAGTGCCCCATCATTGGTGTCAGTGGGGGGAATAGTGCCCCATCATTGGTGTCAGTGGGGGGAATTGTGCCCCATCATTGGTGTCAGTGGGGGGAATAGTGCCCCATCATTGGTGTCAGTGGGGGGAATAGTGCCCCATCATTGGTGTCAGTGGGGGGGAATAGTGCCCCATCATTGGTGTCAGTGGGGGGAATTGTGCCCCATCATTGGTGTCAGTGGGGGGGAATAGTGCCCCATCATTGGTGTCAGTGGGGGGGAATAGTGCCCCATCATTGGTGTCAGTGGGGGGAATAGTGCCCCATGATTGGTGTCAGTGGGGGGAATTGTGCCCCATTATTGGTGTCAGTGGGGGGAATTGTGCCCCATCATTGGTGTCAGTAGGGGGGAATAATACCCCATCATTGATTTCAGTGGGAGGAATAGTACCCCACCATTGGTATTACTGGATGGAATAGTGCCCCATCATTGGTGTCAGTGGGGGGAATAGTGCCCCATCATTGGTGTCAGTGGGGGGAATAGTGCCCCATCATTGGTGTCAGTGGGGGGAATAGTGCCCCATCATTGGTGTCAGTGGGGGGAATTGTGCCCCATCATTGGTGTCAGTGGGGGGAATTGTGCCCCATCATTGGTGTCAGTGGAAGGAAAAATGCCCCAAGGGTCGGATAAAGGCAAGCAAAGGGCCCCCGGGCCGCAGTATGGACAGCCCTGCCCTATGAGAAGGATCTCTAGGGGTGTAACAATGTAGGAAAGGCGGAGTTTGTTTTCAAGCCGCCGCCTTACGACTTACCCCAGCAACCAGAGAACGGTGAACCCCTCCCCCGTCCGTCACCATGGAAACAACACTTCTTCTACAGTTCTCATCATTTCATCCACTTTTCCCGCCAAAAAATAATCCAAGTAAGCGGAGAAATTTTAAAGCGGAACTCCAGCCAACTTTTCTAGTTTTGAGGAGAGCGGGGGAGGGGGGGGGGGTTTGTGGCCTGTCAGGTGTTTTTTATTTTATTGTGTCCCCACCTGATCTCTCCCCTCACTTCCTGTCACAGGTGGAGAGAAATCCTCCCCAATGGGGACACAGGAAGTAATAAAATCCTTTCAGAGGGTCTAAAACTTCCCCATACGTTCTGTTTGGGGTTCCTCCTTAAGAATGAATGGGGGGTGACGTCCCCTCTCTCCTCTGAGGAAGACAGACTCAAATCCTGACCAAAATATACCTCCTAATTGGAGTCAGCCGGAGACAAGTCCGCTTTAATCTACCTGAGGTAAGACGCGCCTCACAGGACACAGCACCGCCCCTTTCAGGGGTAGGCGGGGCCAACAGCAGAGAGCAGCGTTCGGTATAAGTGCCGAGAAAGGTAGGTGTGGTCAGCAGCTACAGGGCCGCCTTCGGTATAGGCTCCTAGGGGGTAGGCGTGGTCAGCAGCTGAGAGCCGCGTTCATTATAAGCGCCTAGGCAGGTAGGTGTGGTCAGCAGCTACAAGGCAGCGTTCGGTATAGGCTCCTAGGGGTGCGTGGGCGGTACCAGCAGCTGCAGGGTTGCGTTTAGTTTCTGGCTTCTAGGCGGTCCCAGCAGGCAGAGGATGGGTAGGCGTGGCCAACGACACAGGACTCAGGCAGGTAGGCGGGGCTAGCAATGTGAGCGAAGGTAAAATGGCGGGTGGGGGGCGGAGCTGTGCAAAATGATTAATGGCTTGTGGGCGGGGCAGAGCGCTTGAGGTGACCAAATAGGGTCAGTCCCTGTTGCCTATAGCAACCTGTCCAAATCCCAGTTTCCGCTGCAGCTCTTTGGTTGCTATGGAAAGCAAGAATTGTAGTTGTTATCAAAGTTGAACTAAAGGCTTTTTAAGGGAATAAGGGAGGGTTATAACCCCTGTCATTTTTTTATTGTATTATGCTTTTTCTGTCATCTGTTTTCCATTGGGGGGAGATTTCCCTTCACTTCCTGTCCCATAGCTAAAACAGGAAGTGATTTCAATAAACAGGACAACTAGAGAGGGTGAATCTCCCTAATGGAGACACTGATGGCAATAAAAATCTGACAGGGGTTCTAATCTCTATGCAAAACTTTAGTTATACTTAAAGCAAAAGCCCCTATATTGTATTGTTTTTATGATTATTGATATCTGTCCCCAGCAGACCACGGTGACCAGGGGGCATTGTTTTCCCAAGAAGCTTTCCTGAGGTAAACATGGAGGCCGCCATTGCTGGAAATGCTAGTTTCCAGGCTACCATGAGGACAGAGCCCTTCTATTACCAGCCAAGGACACAAAGATCACACCCTATGCCCTCCGCTCAGTGGTGGCAAACATCCACCGAACTAAACGGCGTGTACGGATTAATGTATGAGAGACAGACGCCACAAAACCCACCAGACACCTTCCCGGTTCATATGGTGTGATGCTGGAAACCTTGCGATTCAGTGCCGGCTCCCGCATCGCACCAGAATCGCACTGTGGTTTACACTGAGATCCGCGAACCCCTGCGTCAATGTAAAATTAATGACACCCCCAGATCAGTTCACAGATCGTAGTGTGAACTGTCAAATGGTGCAGAAATCAGATGGCATAGGGGTGGACACCCAATGCGATCCGATCCAGTGCGGCCCAAAAAGAGTGTCCTCAAACCAAAAGTTGCATGAAAGACGTACCTGAATGTTATATAGGGCAACAGTTGGCCATTATCACTGATCAAAGCCAAAGTCGTATCCAAGTCACACCCATCCAAAGTTACCTCAAGGTTCCATCAAAGATTTCTTGTGAAAAAAAAAAGGTTCCATCAAAGTTGCATCAAAATTGCGTCAAAGTTGCACTCCAAAGTTGTGCTACTTTGGAGTCGTACAAGTGTGGATGGAAAAAAGGGAAGTGCCAGGTGGCAAGGGATTATTACGGTGCCAACGTTAACTCAAATAGAAAGGGAAAAAATCTTTCAATTATATCAGAAAAAGGATCATTTTTATTACAAAATCTCAGATACACAAATTGTATACATACAAAAGTACCGTATTTATCGGCGTATAACGTGCGCCGGCATATAACACGCATCCCAAGTTTAGGAGGGAATTTTAAGGAAAAAAACTTTTAGGAGGGAAGTTTAAGGAAAAAAAACTTACATTAAAATGCCCATCAATGCAGCCTCATCAGTGTTCATCTACAGCCTTGTTAGTGTCATTGCAGCCTTTTCAGTGTCAGTGCAGCCTTGTCAGTGCAGCTTTGCCCCAGTGCAGTCTTGTCAGTGCAGCTTTGCCCCAGTGCAGTCTTGTCAGTGCAGCTTTGCCCCAGTGCAGTCTTGTCAGTGCAGCTTTGCCCCAGTGCAGTCTTGTCAGTGCAGCTTTGCCCCAGTGCAGTCTTGTCAGTGCAGCTTTGCCCCAGTGCAGTCTTGTCAGTGCAGCTTTGCCCCAGTGCAGTCTTGTCAGTGCAGCTTTGCCCCAGTGCAGTCTTGTCAGTGCAGCTTTGCCCCAGTGCAGTCTTGTCAGTCCCTCCGAACTCCACGGCGCCATATTTAAAACGACACGCTATGTGAATGTCGGCGGCGATCGCCGCCAATAGATCACAATTAGCAGGGATCGGCGTAAAACACGCACCCACGATTTTACCCTGGTTTTAAGGGGAAAAAAGTGCGTGTTATACGCCGATAAATACGGTAATCAAATTTGAACATTAAAAATAGGGAGCACAACAATTATAGTAATAGCCGAGCTGGTATAGGCCTAGAGTACATAAGCTGGTCAAGTCTTTCCTACATGTTTCGCCAAGACATTGGCTTCCTCAGGGAAACAAGATGTGAGCAGTATAAAGGATAACTCTATAAAGAGAAAATATAAGAACCCTTTCACACTGGAGCGGTTTGCAGGCGCTATTGCGCTAATAATAGCGCCTGCAAACCGACCCGAAAGTGCCGCTGCTGTCTCTCCAGTTTGAAAGCCCTCGGGGCTTTCACACTGGAGCGGTACGCTAGCAGGACAAAAAAAGTCCTGCTAGCAGCATCTTCGGAGCGGTGAAGGAGCAGAGTGTATACACCGCTCCTTCACCGCTCCTGCCCATTGAAATCAATGGGACAGCGCGGCTATACCGCCGGCAAAGCGCCTCTGCAGAGGCGCTTTGCGGTGGTTTTTAACCCTTTCTCGGCCGCTAGCGGGGGGGGGGGGGTAAAACCGGACCCAGGGCACAGGCGCCGTGTACAGCTGATTGAAGATTTTCAGCTTCGGCTATGTTCGGCGGCTCCTAGTAGTAGGGGGGGGGGTCCTTATCCGCCGGGGGAACTTTCTCGGCAAGACACCGGCAAAGCAGATCCGCACTGTAGCCGTCATTCGTCTATAGTGCAGATCTGAAGGAGATAAATGCCACTAGAAAAATCTATTTGTGTAAAAAAATATATATATATATAAATTACATTTGCGTACAGCATTGCATGACCGCGCAATTACCAGTTAAAAGAGCGTAGTGCCGAATAGCAAAAAAATGGCCTGGTCATGAAGATAGTAAAATCTTCCGGAGCTGAAGTGGTTAAGAGACATAAAGCGGTTTGCAAAAAAAAACACAGGTGGTAACCAGGGTGACTGAAAATCCTTCGCCTATTATACAAACCTGTGTACTGTGACTGCATTGCAGCTCCCACACACTGACACTACCATAGAGAGGATAAAACTGTCTCTGCCAACAAGTGACCGATAGAGAAGCACCAAACCTACCCATGACATAGCAGGACGCAGGGGTGCCGCTAATGTGCCCCTTCCCGGTTTTCCTTAATGTCATCTAGACAGAAATAGCGCTCGCCTCCTGCAAATTGATATTAATGTAACAGTTTAAACAACGCACGTAGACCCAGTCTGCCAAATCAGCTAATTATTTGTTCTAATTACCCAAGTGAATCGAAATAATGAATCACAATAGGAAACAGCGCAGCAGTGTGTCTGGCAGAGCAGAGGCATGGCATATTTCTCAGTACGGAGGTTGTAGACGTGTTCTTGCACAGCAATTGTTGCACCCCTCCTTTTCTGAATGAAAATATTTCCACTCTCAGTTAAAGCGAAGCTGTCTGGACAGGAATGTGGGGGAGTTGCGGACCTGTCCTGGGGGCAAACACAGCATCCCTCAGCCCTCGGTTCACACCGAATGCAGCTTTGAAACTGCACTACTTCAGCGCAATTTCAAAGCTGCCAGTCAGTGCGATTTCATGTGCGGCTTGCCGACATCTGTGTGATTTCATGCAAGTCGCACGTGAAATCACCAAAAATAGCGCAGGAACCTTTTTTCAAGCCGGAGTCGCACCAATTTGAATGGTTCCATAGGCACAAACAGGGTGCGACTTGTCATGCGGTTTTGAACTGTCAAATTGCATGTGAACGTTTGTGATGGCGAGCAGAATGGCCCGCGATCCCAAAAACGCTCTGAAAAACTGACATATCACACCATGCTTGTTCAAAATAAATGGCACCTAAATGTGGGGGGGGGGGGGGGGGGGGGGGGCGATGTGAGAGCACTGAAAGCTGGAAATTGGTCTGGGCAGGAAGGGGGGTATAAGTGCCCGGTATTGAAGTGTTAAAAGGTATCGGGACGCACTGGACACCCAGCAATAGCACAATGGCAGTGAAGCTATCCAGTACACACTCTACAGCTGATGTATTTGCCAGACGTGGCCGCTTAATGTATTTGCAAATGTGTGCAAACTAAACCCATTGTTTTCAGCGTGAACTGAGATGCCCCGTACACACGGTCGGATTTTCCGACAGAAAATGTGTGATAGGACCTTGTTGTCGGAAATTCCGACCGTGTGTAGCCTCCATCACACATTTTCCATCGGATTTTCCGACCCACAAAGTTTGAGAGCAGGAATAAAATCCGTTGTCGGAATTTCCAATCGTGTGTACACAAATCTGACGGACAAAGTGCCACACATGCTCAGAATAAATAAAAGGATGAAAGCTATTGGCCACTGCCCCGTTTATAGTCCCGACGTACGTGTTTTACAACACCGCGTTTAGAACGATCGGATTTTCCGACAACTTTGTGTGACCGTGTGTATGCAAGACAAGTTTGAGCCAACATCCGTCAGAAAAAATCCATGGATTTTGTTGTCGGAATGTCCGAACAAAGTCTGACCGTGTACGGGGCATTAGACAGGGTAATTCAGTTTGTTGCAGGCTGGCTGGTGAGTGAGCTGGGAATTTTTGTTTGTTGTTTTTTGCTGCAAAGGCCAGCTATAGGTTGCGGCGGTTGCCATTTGTTTGTACTGGCTGTTTCTCTAATCTGGACTACACAAATCCCCCATCTCCATAACGTAGTGGTGAGGTTTTCTGTAGTCCAGCAGAAGAGAACTGGGCAGGGCTGAAAACACTAGTTGGGATAGCAATGCAGCAGAGGTAGGTCAGTTCATACAGGAAGTTAGGAGCTCACAGATTTCTGGCAAGATCAGCAGGTATTTTTCTGTACTTGCTGCATTTTTTAAACGACAAAACACAGAGAACCATGCAGTTGTACTGCACATGTTTTATTTTTTTTTTTTAGATTTTGCCAAAACAAACACTTTAACCACTTCCCGACTGCCCCATAGCAGATTAATTACTGCTACAGGGCAGCCATTCTGTGCAGGATCACGTGTATATACGTGATTCTACACTTCCACCTAGGGGGCATTCACGTACCGCTTCTGCTGTGATTAGTCCATCCATTCTCTGGCAATGGCGTCCCTAGGGGGGGCCAGAGGGGGCCCTGACCCCCCCCCCCCCAACATTATGCTGTGCCCCCCAATAAAAAAAAACATTTTTTTTTTTACAAAAAGGCAATGTCTAAGAGGGAGAGCGTCCCCAGTCAGCTCCTGCGGGTGATTCCTCCCCCTTCCTCTGCTCGCTGACATTGCATAATGCGAGCGCTCACACAACCACGGCCGCCCGATCTGCTCCTTCCCCTGCATCCTCATTGGCAGGGAGAAGAGCGAGTTGCAGGAAGGACTCCACCAGGACTCTCAGTTACTGAAAAAACAGACTGATTTCTCTCGTCCTTAGGACAGGAGAACCAGCCTGTAAATTCCAAGAGATGCCAGACCAGCGCTGTCAATAGCAGGGGCAGGGCAGCAAGAGGAGGCTGAGGAACCCCACAGTGGCAGAACACCAGGGCCTGGTGGCAAGACAACCTTTGCAACCCTGATAGTTCACTGCTTTGGACCCTTATATTTTCTTGGAATGATGGTGACATATATCTCTTGTTTTCTGCCACCCGGGGGGAGGGGGGGGATACAGTAGGAAGGGAGCTCACTGCAGAACATGTGAAAGGGCTGTTGTGGGATCGTAGTAAAGGGCCCCAGGATTTATATATATATATATATATATATATATATATATATATATATATATATATATATATATATATATATATATATATATATATATAGAATTGCATTTTATAGTTGCCCCCTACTTTTGTCCCTGTCCCCCCATGTGCCCCCCCTAAATATTATGAAAGCTGGAGACACCACTGTTCTCTGGCACCCGCCGATCGCTGGGAAGAGAGGCTGAACAGAGCTCTGCCTATGTAAACAAGGCAGAGCTTCGTCCTGACAACAGGGATGTCAGGGAAAGAAAATCCACCACATCCTTAGTAAAAGCAGCACACAGTACACAAAAACACTGGCTAGGCACACATTTAACCTTTTGATTGCCCTCGTTGTTTAACCCCTTCCCAGCCAGTATCATTAGTACAGTGACAGTGCATATTTTTATCTCTGATCATTGTATTAGGGTCACTGGTTCCCACAAAGTGTTAAAATTGTTAGTTAGTGTCCAATTTTCCGCTGCAATATCGCAGTCCCACTATAAGTCGCTGATCGCTGCCATTACTAGCATTAGAAAAAATTCTAGTATATATCCCATGGTTTGTAGACGCTATAACTTTTGAGCAAACCAATCAATATACGCGTATTGGGATTTTTTAACCAAAAGTATTAGGGTTGCACTGATACCAATACTAAGCATTTGCATGGGTATTGGTACGCCTAAAAATGCTCAGATACCTGAAACCGATACTTTCGGGCTCAGTTCTTTCATCTGTAAGCAAGATTCCCCCACTGACAGCTGAAATGTAGAAAAAAACTTAAAATTGTCAGTTGTTAAGGAGCGGGGCCGCCACGTCCTTAACAACCGATGACTCATTCAGCTGTCAGTGGGGTTCCCCTGTTGACAGCTGAAGTGTAAACGAAGTCCCGGCAATTCAATTGTCAAAAAAAAAAAAGCAACCCAGCAATGTTTATCAACAACATTGCTCAGCGCTGAAACAGAAAGATAAAAAGAAACATTGTTTCTTTTTGTTTATACATCTACAGATCAAAGGGATGAACTTCCCTCTGTAGATGAAGTCAGTTTATGCTTGTTTAGAGCAACTTGTCAAGTAAAAAAACATTTTTTTTTGTTTTTTGTTAAATTGTTTCTCTTATTAACCCCATAATTTACCCTAATCAGCCTTATTCTCCTTCTCCATTTAATTAATATTTTCTTGCTGATTTTTTAAAAAAAAGTTTTGTTACATAGTAAGTGAGGTCAAAAAAAGACACAAGTCCATCAAGTCCAACCTATGTTTATGATTATATGTCAGTATTACATTGTATATCCCTGTATGTTGTGGTCGTTCAGTTACTTATCTAATAGTTTCTTGAAACTATCTATGCTCCCCGCTGATTCCACATCCTTGCTGCTTTTACAGTAAATAACCCTCTACGTAGTTTAAGGTTAAACCTCTTTTCTTCTAATTTTAATGAGTGGCCACATGTCTTGTTAAACTCCCTTCCGCAAAAAAGTTTTATCCCTATTGTGGGGTCACCAGTACGGTATTTGTAAATTGAAATCATATCCCCTCTCAAGCGTCTCTTCTCCAGAGAGAATAAGTTCAGTGCTCGCAACCTTTCCTCATAACTAATATCCTCCAGACCCTTTATTAGCTTTGTTGCCCTTCTTTGTACTCGCTCCATTTCCAGTACATCCTTCCTGAGGACTGGTGCCCAGAACTGGACAGCATACTCCAGGTGCGGCCGGACCAGAGTCTTGTAGAGCGGGAGAATTATCGTTTTATCTCTGGAATTTATCCCCTTTTCCATCCTAGATTCCCCCAGAGGTTCTCCGCCCAATGTATAGATTGCATTCATATTTTTTCCACCCAAATGCATTATTTTACATTTTTCTACATTTCTACATTGAACCTCATTTGCCCTACTACCCACTCCTGACCATTCCGAGTACTCCCCATTTATCACCACCCTCTGAACTCGCCCTTGTATCCAGTTTTCAATCCATGTACTCTCCCTATGGTTCATGCCAATGGACCTTATTTTGTACAGTAAACGTTTATGGGGAACTGTGTCAAATGCTTTTGCAAAATCCAGATACACCACGTCTACGGGCCTTCCTTTATCTAGATGGCAAATCACCTCCTCATAGAAGGTTAATAGATTTGTTTGGCAAGAACGATTCTTCATGAATAGATGCTAATTACTGCTAATGATACCGTTCTTATTACTAAAATCTTGTATATAGTCCCTTATCATCCCCTCCAAAAGTTTACATACTGTTGATGTTAGGCTAACTGGTCTGTAATTCCCAGGGATGTATTTTGGGCCCTTTTTATATATTGGTGCTACATTGGCTTTTCTCTAATCAGCTGGTACCATTCCAGTCAGTAGACTGTCAGTAAAAATTAGGAACAATGGTCTGGCAATTACTTGACTGAGTTCCCTAAGTCCCCTTTGGTGCAAGCCATCTGGTCCCGGTGACTTATTAATGTTAAGTTTCCCAAGTCTAATTTTAATTCTGTCCTCTATTAACCATAGAGGTGCTTCCTGTGATGTGTCATGAGGATAAACACTGCAGTTTTGGTTACTGAAGCCCCCCCCCCGATTCCCTCGTGAATACTGTTACCCTGAAAAATCTATATTTAAGATTTTTCATATCTTATAGATATGATGTGGGTTAAATAAGAGTTCTTTTCGACCAAGAGAAGAATAAATTCAATACCTTCGCCATCTCCCCATCCTTTGTAACCAGATGTCCTTCCTCATTATTTATGGGGCCAATATGGTCTGTCCTCCCTTTTTTACTGTTTACATACTTAAAGAATTTTTCGGGATTTTTTTTTTGTTCTCCTCCGCTCTTTCATGTTCTGTCTTAGCCATCCTTATTGCACCTTTGCATTTCTTGTTGCATTCTTTATAAAGTCTGAATGCTGATGATGATCCCTCAACCTTGTATTTTTTGAAGGCCTTCTCCTGCTTTTTTATGCATTTTTACATTGGCGTTAAGCCATCCAGGACTTTTGTTCGTTCTTTTAAATTTATTACCCAATGGGATACATTGGCTAATGCCCTTATTTAATATGCTCTTAAAGCAAACCCATCTCTCCTCTGTGTTTTTTGTTCCTAAGATTTTTTTCCAATTTATGCCTTCTAGCAAGGTTCGTAGTTTAGGGAAGTTGGCTCTTTTGAAATTCAGTGTCTTTGTATTCCCCTTATTTTTCCTATTTGTGTGATTTATACTGAAGCCAATTGACCTGTGATTGCTGTTACCTAAATTGCCCCGTATTTCCACATCCGTGATCAGGTCTGTATTGTTGGTAATCAGTAGATCCAGTAACGCTTTATTTCTAGTTGTTCACTTCTATTTTATAAACTATTAATAATTTAAACTTTTTTTTTGTTTGTTTGCTTTGCTTGTTAATATTTTTACCGCGTTCACATATGTTTACTCGTTTTCACATTGAAAAAAGCACAAAATGTAAAAAAAAAAAACATTTTTTTCATTTGTAGATAACTTTTCAATGCATTGTACCATTGCTGACAGCTGAAGTGTAAACAACAAAGTTGTGGTACGTATTGGTAATTGGTATCGACCAGTACTAAAAATAGTATTGGTACTCATACTGGTAAAAAAAAAATGGTACCGGGGCATCCCTAAAAAATATGTAGCCTAATACATATTGGCCTAAATTTATGAAGAAATGTTTTTATTGGATGTTTTCTAACAGAAAGTACAAAATATTGTTTGTTTGTTTTTCTAAATTGTTAGTCTCTTTTTTTTTGTGTTTATAGCGCAAAAATGTAGTGATGATAAAATACCACCAAAAGAAAGCTCTATTTGTGGGAAAAAAGGACATACATTTTATTTGGGTACAGCATTGCATGACTGCACAATTGTCATTTAAAGTAACGCAGTGCTGTATCTCACAAAATGATCTGCACGAATCTTTTCTCAGCCACCGCCGCCACCCCCTATTGAGGTGTCCGGCATCTTTTAGGACGTGGGGCACCTGACCTACAGTGGCGGGGGTGTTTTTTGAAGCACCTGATTAGAGCCATAGGCTCTAATAGGCTTCAAAAAAGGTAGACTCGGAGTGCAGAGCATTGTGCTCAGAGTCCACCCAGGTGTGTTAGAAAAGCAAATTAATATTTGCTTTTCTAACACTGAACCGCCTCTATGCCAATCAGGTAGCGCAGGTCTGATACCTGTCACCTGACTGGCTGAAAGGACAGGTGCTGCTATTGGACGCCTAGCAGGAAGCAAGAAGAGACACAAGGAGGACACAGCTCACCGCTGCCTGACCCGCCACTAAGATGGGGCAAGTTCCGGTCAGACAGCGAGCAGGCGGGGGTCACACTGGCTGCATTTGATGGGCACAGTGGCTACATTTGTTGGCACAGTGGCTGCATTTGATGGCAGAGTGGCTGCAATTGATAGCACAGTGGCTGCATTTGATGGCACAGTGGCTGCAATTGATGGCACAGTGGCTGCATTTGATGGCACAGTGGCTGCAATTGATGGCACAGTGGCTGCATTTGATGGCACAGTGGCTGCATTTGATGGTACAGTGGCTGCGTTTGATGGGCACAGTGGCTGCATTTGATGGGCACAGTGGCTACATTTGATGGCACAGTGGCTGCAATTGATGGCACAGTGGCTGCATTTGATGGTACAGTGGCTGCGTTTGATGGGCACAGTGGCTGCGTTTGATGGGCACAGTGGCTGCATTTGATGGGCACAGTGGCTGCAATTGATGGGCACAGTGGCTGCATTTGATGGGCACAGTGGCTGCATTTGATGGGCACAGTGGCTGCATTTGATGGGCACAGTGGCTGCAATTGATGGCACAGAGAGGCTGCAATTGATGGGTTTTTTTAAAAGTATTTTTCAGTTTGTTTGCGCCCCCCCCAAAAAAATTTTTTTTTGAGCACCAGCCGCCACTGTTATGCAGCATGTTTGCAAAGATAGAACCATCCATTATATCCTCAGTGGGTCCCAGAGAAATGAGAAGGTTTATCATCTGGCACATCAGTTACTTCAAGAGCCTGTGCAAATATAGGGAAACATCATAGGTGATTAATACGTTTCTCAGATTTGATTATTTGTAATCAGTAAATCTCAGCACCTGTGAGAGAGCTCTGTATTTCTTTCAACTCTTCTCAAATATGTGAATCATGTACAGATATTAATAAACATTAGACTGAATCTGACTCACCTTGTTTGAGAAATGACTGTATTTTTCGGTCTGTTAGTAACACATTCATTCATCATCCTTATCATGAGAAATAGAAATCATAATTAATCATGTTTTTTTTTTTTTTATCTGGCTTACATTGCACATAATATTAATAAAAAAAATGTGTCAACAGTACTTATAAATTAAAAATAAAATTCGGTTGAAATGAAAGGTGGGGATGTCTCAAATGAAACATTCCCAAGTTGGATAAATGAGCTGATATAAAATTGCACTTTGTAACACTCACGTTCTGGGGCTGGTATGCACTCTGTACAGAAGCTGGGTATTTTCATTCTTTCTGGACATTGCATTTCAGGGCTTAATGCATTAGGACTGGTGTAGCACTACCCCCGCAGGGGCTGCTGGCAACTGGTCCCCCTATTCCTGCACCGCCAAGCAACATGTATTTCCAACTTGCATCTGGACTAGGGATGGTCCCGATGTTCAAATCGAACGTAAATTCGACTCAAACATCGGGTGTTCGTTTGTCTACAAATGAACTGACCATAGGGGGTGTTTGCGGCAAATTAGAGCACCGCGGAGCACCCCATAATGCACTGCGGGATCGCAGGGCATTGAAGGCTGCTGAGGAGCCAAAGCTTGCACCTGACCTGCAGGCTTTGGCTAATCACAGCAGGGCAGGGTCCTTTGGCCAATCATGGCTCAGAGGGCTAAGTCCACGCCCCACACTATATAGGGCTGCTTACACGGTGGCTGTATGTAGTGTGGGGTCTGTGGGCGGGGGGGCTTATCGGAATCTGGAAGCCCCCTTTAACACGGGGGCCCCCAAATCTTGCCTCCCCCCGCATGTGAATGGGCATCGGGTACATTGTACCCCTACCCATTCACCAAAAAATGTGTCAAAAAGTTAAAACCACAACAGACAGTTTTTGACAATTCCTTTATTAACCACTTGCGAACTGTTATTGTACGCCGGCTGTTTGACATTGGGTAATGGGGTTATGGCAACAGATAGCTGCCATAACCCCGGTATCTTTTTAAACAGCGGGCGGTCCGCTTTCAGATAAAAGTGGTCTCTGCAGTGGATTCACCGCAAGATCACTTTTATTGGGGGCGGGAGAGGGTCCCCCCCCTCCTGCTGATTCCTGGTGGTCTCTGCCGCTTACCGGAGCCGTCGATAGTGGCGGAGACGATCGGGTCCTCTCCCCTCTGAGACATGGAGCCGAGTGAGGGAAAGATGGCCCCCGCTCAGTTCCATAACATTGGATGACGGAAGTGACGTCAAATGTCATTTCTGCCCAATGGTCTTAAAGAGGGAGTCCACCCAAACCGCAAAAAAAAAAAAAATATTAAAAGCTAGCAGCTACAAATACTGCAGCTGGTGACTTTTAATAAATCGCCACTTACCTGTCCCAGGGTCCAGCGTAGTCGGCAGGGGACGCCGAGAACCCTCTCGGTTCTCGGCAGCTGCCGCCGCCATCCTAGGTGAGGGAATCAGGAAGTGAAGCGTTGCGGCTTCACTTCCCAGTTCCCTACTGCGCATGCACGAGTCGCGCTGCGCATCGTAAGTGGTCCCCGCTCTCTCCTGGGAGCTGTGTGTTTCCCAGGAGACAGCGCGGAGGGACAGGAAGAGGCATAGACTCCCATGGGAGTCTATGCCGGAAGTGGGTGCAAATACCTGTCTTAGACAGGTATCTGCACCCCCCTCCCCCCTGAAAGGTGCCAAATGTGACACCGGAGGGGGGGAGGGTTCCGAAAAGCGGAAGTTCCATTTTTGTGTGGAACTCCGCTTTAAATGGGAAATTTTTTTTTATTGAAGGAAAAGTCTTTTTTTTTAATTGCATGTAAGTGTCTTTTTCACGCCAGATCTCACATTAAAGAGGGCCTGTCATGCTTTTTTCTATAACAAGGGATGTTTACATTCCTTGTAATAGGAATAAAAGTGACCCATTTTTTTTTTAAATGGACAGTGTAAAAATAAAAAATAAAAAAGTAAAATAAGTAATAAAATAAAAAAAAAATTTAAAGCGCCCGTCCCACCAATCTCGCACGCAGAAGCGAACGCAAACGTAAGTCACGCCCGCATATGAAAACAGTATTCAAACCACACATGTGGAGGTATCACTGTGATCGTTAGAGCAAGAGCAATAATTCTAGCAACAGAACTCCTCTGTAACTCAAAACTGGTAATCTGTAGACATTTTTAAACGTCACCTATGGAGATTTTTAAGGATCAAAGTTTGTCGCCATTCCACGAGCGGGCACAATTTTGAAGCATGACATGTTGGGTATCAATTTACTTGGCATAACATCATCTTTACAGTCAATCATCAATGTAAAAAAATTGGGCTAACTTTACTGTTGTCTTTTTTTAATTAAAAAAGTGTATTTTTTCCAAAAAGTAAGACCGCTTCGCAAATACGGTGTGACATAAAGTATTGCAACGACCGCCATTTTATTCTCTAGGTTGTCTGAAAGAAAATATATATAATGTTTGGGGGTTCTAAGTAATTTTCTAGCAAGAAAAAAATTAACAGATCTCAAAAGAGGCTCGGTCCTTAAGTTTTTAAAAAAAAAGTGTCCCGCGATGTCTCTCCATCCATAGGCAAGGGCGGGGCCACCCGGTGACGTAATCGAGTGACCCCGCCCCCTTCTGACCTCATGTGACGTCATGTTACGTCAACGGGTGGCCCCGCCCTTGCCTATACAACAGGTGTCAAAGCCAAAAGACAGCAGCCGCCGTGAGACCTCCTACGAAGGCTGAGTTTTTTCTTCTTCTTTTTTCTATTTTTTGGGTCCGTAGGTTGGTGTGACTTTTTTTTTTTGAGGAATTGTCAAAAACAATTCCTCCAAAAAATTCCTGAAGCCCGCTGTCGGCTGATGTCACAGAGCCGGTCCAGGCTAGGGCAAGATTGCAACAATGAAGCCAGGATCTGCCCACGTGCAAGCTGCTGAGAGCCTGAGCTGGCCGCTCCCGCCCCTCCACAGCCCAGTGCTCCAGTGAGCTTGGGGGGTGGGGGCAGGCAGAGAGCAGGTGACCCACAGTCATCAGCTCGCTGCTCAGGGAGCTGTGAGAATTGATCGTTCGGTTCTCAGTGTTAGAGCCGGCGGGGAATAGATGCAGCGGATCAGACCATTGCTGCATCCACCTAGGTAAGTATGAATCTGCAAAGAAAAAATTATTTTAAGGGGTAACCCAGCCACCCTGCCAGGCCTTCTGCTAAGTCATGACCCGTTATGTCTGCAGCATTTCACATGCGTGCCAACTTGTGGCCTTTTGGCTGGTTGTATCCATAAGGGTGAGTATGTTTTGATGGGCATAGCTTATCGCATATGTAGCACCCTGATGGTTAGGCAGAGTTGCTAGTAGATTGACTTGCCAGGTATAGTTGCCTTGGACAATTGATAGGAGATCAATTGATTCCACCCTAATTCTGGAATTGCTGAACCTCTCTCTTCTGTTATTAGATGTCCGGGTATCTGGTGACATTAGATAAGACAAGGGCACTGCAAGGACAGATTAGGAATAGATGGGGTATCTCAGCCAATGGGCAGGGATCTTCTTGGGTCCCTTGGCCTACTGGGAGAGCCTATTTATTTGGGTGAGGTCAGGTGATCGGGGTTTCTTTGTCACCTGGACGGCTGTCTGGGTGGACATGTGTTGTGCTGCACCGGGCTGCTAGGCCAGAGCCTAAGGCCTATCCAAGGGACATATGGCTGCTAGGGTATCTGAGGGCCTATCCAGAAGCAAGAAAGCAGTGTAGGGTTGGGACTGCGGCTTGCAGTCCAACCATAAGGGACAGTTCTGCCGGCCGGAGAACCTGTCGTGGTAGGAGGAAGAGGGGAGGCTGTCACCACTAAGGGACCAACCTCCTTATTACCAGGGACCACAGTGAGTAGCTGAAGCAAGTACCGGAGCAGTATTCTCACCAACCAGGGACGGTGAAGAATTGGGAAACTTCAGCAGGTGTCAAGCCAGGGACCCAGCCAGCGGAGGTGATGCTTTCAGACCAGCCTTGTGTGCCAAGCCAGGGACCAGGCAGGCCAGTGGGGTGACGCTTGAGGAGTATCTGTGAGTCCCTAGCTAGGGACCCAGCGGGGAAGCAGGGGTGACGCTTGAGGAGGATACTCAGTGAGAAGGTTGGAAGGGCTCGGGAGATCCAGTGGCAGTGGATCAGCAAGTCCAGTGAGAGAGACTGGGAGCTCAGCGGAGTGAAGATCTATAAGAAGTGATTGTAGAGGAAGTACAGAAGTTCATTACAACTGTTGCCATAGGAGACAGCGATCCTACACATGCAGATGTGGTGTCTTGCTGGATGCCTTTCACTGCATGGCTGTCTACCTATAGAAGTCTCGGAGTCTGCTAATTACTATTGCAACTACTTAAGGGTGTCCTGGCCCTAAACCCTCTCTCCCACAGTTCTGTTCAAAAGAAAAAAAAATCTTTTTGCATTCAAGAAGTGTCTGGCGCCCATGAATCTACCTGGCATTACACCCCCTATGCCTTGTAACCCACTCTACACAGAAGGATGTCAGCTGTCCCTAACTCTGAAGGTTCTCATTAGACCAAAGGGGACCTGGGACCTTGCTACACATGCATGAGTATGCCTTGGAATGCGTCCTTAAAGCTTAGCTTGCTCATGGGCCTCGGAAAGTATTTAAATGCTAAACAGCTTCATCTGCCAGGGGTGTCACGTTTAACAGAAGCAGAGTATTATAATATTTTGTTGACATTAGTTCTCCAGACTTGGAACAGTGGAACTGGTATGAGCGCTCTTCAGAAGCAAAGCATTATGACACTTTTGGTCATTAATTTTCAGGGCTTGGAGCAGTGAGGTTAGCATGAGCTCTGTGAGCATGTTCTAAAACTTTGTGTTATAATATACTTAGAACAGTTAGTGCCGGTTTACACTACAGCGACTTGGGAACCAACTTGTCAGACCTCAAGTTGCCCCAAGTCGCTGGACATAAGAAATTCCATTATTGTTAATGAGAGCCGTCTTCGTGTACACTACTGAAGTCGCTCCGACTTCAGAAAAGGTTCCTGTACCACTTCTAGGCGACTTGTACCCATAGATTTCAATGGAAGTTGCCTCCAAGTCAGATCCTCATCTATAGTGAAGCGACTTTACAGGAAAAAGAAAAGAATAAAACCCAGGAAGAGAGCAGGAACAACAATTATGTCACAAGAACTGATTAGCTCTGACTGGCCACAGTCAAAGTTGCCTGTCCTTGAAGTTGTGTTGTAAATCGCTCAAAGTCGCCTTGCAAAGTCACACTGTAAGTTGGGTTGCCCCTGTGTAAACCGACACCAAGAGTGCCATGTACTCTCTACAGAACCTTATTTGTCAACACTAATTTTCCCAGCTTAGATCAGTAACGCTTATATCAACAACAGGCTTTACTTCTCGTAATATACAAGTCAAGGGGAAAGCAAACGCAGCAACCCAACAATTTGGATTTTCTTTTACTTTCACTTTCAATGATAATGGTAAACAGGGCAAACAGAGAGGGGGAATCTCCCTACCGGGGGGGGGGCACAGACACAAATAAAAACTGATAGGTGTTCTAATGCCCCTCTCTTCTATCAAAATCTAAAAAAAAGGTTTTGCCTTTAGTTATACTTTAAGGGGATTGTAACTGAAAGCAAACTTTATTAGTCTTTTGACACAATGGCCCTAAGATTGATAAAAGCTTTATGCAAAAGATCAGGCAAGAAATACAGTGGAACCTCGGTTTGCGTGTAACGCGGTTAACAAGCGTTTTGCAAACCTAGCACTGTATTTCTAAAAATCCTAACTCGGTTTGCCAGTGTGGTCTCACGACACGAGCAGGATTCAGGCCAAAAGCGGTGTGCAGTACCACTTTTGGCCTGAGGTGGGGGGCGCCGGAGCAAAGCAGAGCCGAAAGTCGCCCATCAGCGCCGTTCGGAAATGCACGGAAAGGCCCGAGGACAGTTCAGCTGACCTCGGCAAACCTTGGAAAGCTCGTGAATGGAGTATTTCCAAGGTTTGCCGAGGTCCGCCAAAGTTTCCCTCGGGCCTTTTCAGCCATTTCCGAAGCTCTCCGGCGCCCCCCGCCTCTGGCCGCATGCGGTATTGCATCCCATTGAAGTCAATGCGGAACAAATTATTTTCGTTTCCATTGACTTCAATGGGAAAACTTGCTTTGATATGCGAGTACATTGGATTACGAGCATACTCCTGGAACGGATTATGCTCGTAATCCGAGGTTCCACTGTAACAATTATAGTGGAGTACTCATAACACTAGTTTCATCACATGCACTTGCTACATTTGTTTGAAAGCATACCATTCCATTGAGGACAGAGGAGAGGACAAAGGGAATATTTTTCACACTGACCTTCCCATTGGAATGGATCCCACCATAGGCGTGCGCACGGGGTGTGCCGGGTGTGCCTGGGCACACCCTAATCACCCCGTGCTGTCTCCAGAGATTTGCCCCAAAATGCTGCATCCAAGAGAGTGTGTGGCCCGCGCTGCCTGTGAAACAGTTTCACAGGCAGCAGATCGTAAGAATTGCCAGAGCTGATCAGTGTATGGAACTGTCAGATAATGACACTGCATGCAGGAAGTGAGACCAGCTGTCTTAATGTCAGGGTGATGTCGGGGGTGGGCAGGACTGAACGGCCATCAAACACCAGCCAATGGGATGGGGTCTGGGCGGGCCGCTACATTTACGTGGCCCCGCCCCCTCTCTAAAGCAGCTCAAACATTGGCTGGTGTTTATAGCACTTGGTCCCGCCCACCCCCGACATCGCGGCTCAGTTGTAAGTCATCACAACTCAGCCGTGATGTCGGGGGTGGGCGGGACCAAGCGCCAACACCAGCCAATGATTGGGCTGCTTCAGAGAGAGGGCGGAGCCAGAGAAATGTAGCGGCACGCCCAGACCTATCCTATTGGCTGCTGTTTGGTAACTGTTCCGTCCTGCCCACCACCAGCATCACCGCTGACTTTTAACAGCTGGTCTCTTGGTCTCTCCCCCTGCATGCAGTGTCATTATCTGACAGTTTCATACACTGATCAGCTCTGGCAATTCTCACGATCTCCTGAATGTGAAACTCCCCCTCTCCCCTATCTGTGCCACCCAATGCTGCCTATCAGTGCCAACCAATGATGCCAATCAATCAGTGCCAACCAATGCTGCCAATCAGTGCCAACCAATGCTGCCAGTGCCAACCAATGCTGCCAATCAGTGCCAACCAGTACTGCCTATCCATGCCAGTGCTGCTTATCAGTGCCAACCAATTCTGCCTATCAGTGCCAACCAGTGCTGTCTATCAGTGCAAACCAGTGCTGCCTATCAGTGCCAACCAATGCTGCCAATCAGTGCCAACCAATGCTGCCAATCAGTGCCAACCAATGCTGCCAATCAGTGCCAACCAGTACTGCCAATCAGTGCCAACCAGTACTGCCTATCCATGCCAGTGCTGCTTATCAGTGCCAACCAATTCTGCCTTTCAGTGCCAACCAGTGCAAACCAGTGCTGCCTATCAGTGCAAATCAGTGCTGATTATTAGTGCCGACCAATGCTGCCTATTAGTGCCAGTGTTGCTTATCAGTGCCAGTGCCAACCAATGCTGCCTATCAGTGCCAGTGCTGCTTATCAGTGCCAACCAGTGCTGCCTATCCATGCCAGAGCTGCTTATCAGTGCCAACCAATTCTGCCTATCAGTGCCAACCAGTGCCAACCAATGCTGCTTATCAGTGCCAACCAATGCTGCCTATTAGTGCCAACCAATGCTGCCTATCAGTGGCAACCAGTCCCAGTCAGTGCACCCTATCAGTGCCAACCAATGCTGTAAATCAGTGTCAACCAATGCTGCCTATCAGTGCAGCAAATCAGAGCCTATCAGTGGCCATAAGTACTACCAATCAGTGCCCATCAGTGCCAATCAGTGCTGACAATAAGCGCCCATCAGTGCCGCCCATCAGTGCCACCTATCAGTGCTGCCTATCATTGCCACCTATCAGTGCACATCAGTGCTACCAATTAGTGCCCATCAATGCTGCCAATCAGTGCAGCCTATTAGTGCCCATCAGTGCTGCCTATCAGTGCCCATCAGTGCTGCCTTAGCAGGGATGGTGGAAACCCCTCTTCAGATAATTGCAATACAAATTACCTTAAAGTGCAACAACTTTTTAGTTGGGAGGTTCACACCATTATAGGACTTTGGAATTTTTATTTTTTAGAGTGATTTTTTAGAGTGTTACACTTAATTGTATATGTTTTAGTTACGGTTATAATGTGAATGATTGCACTTGAAGTTAATTTCCCACCACCCCTGCTAAGTCCATGTCTTTATGGACCTTGTTTGTGCACTGGTGGGCAGTCATGTTGGAACAGGAAGGGGAGATCCCCAAACTGTTCTCACAAAGTTGGGAGCATGAAATTGTCCAAAATGTCTTGGTATGCTGACGACAGAAGAGTTCCCTTTACTGGCACTAAGGTGCCAAGCCCAACCCCTGAATAACAACCCCACACCATAATCCCCCCCCCCCACACCATAATCCCCCCTCCACCAAATGATTTGGACCAGAGCACAAAGCAAGATCCGTAAAGACATGGATGAGCGAGTTTGGGGTAGAGGAACTTGACTGACCTGCACAGAGTCCTGACCTCAAAAAATGCCCTTCTGGAAGAATGGTCAAACATTCCCATAGACACACTCCTAAACCTTGTGGACGGCCTTCCCAGAAGAGTTGAAGCTGTTATAGCTGCAAAGGGTGGGCCAACTCTATATTGAACCCTACGGACTAAGATTGGGATGTCATTAAAGGTCATGTGTGTGTAAAGGCAGGTGTCCCAATACTTTTGACTATATATATATATATATATATATATATATATATATATATATATACACACGTATGTGTGCTTGAGCTTTCGGTGCACACCCTAATGTAATAGGCTGCGCACGCCTATGGATCCCACCTTTTGTTTTGAATCTATCCCCGTTCCTTGGTTAAGACTTCACCCAGATCCATCCAACCATGGTAACATCTTCCTGGTTTTGATCTTAATGTTTGCACATGCACATGCTAAGGACATGCTAAGGAATGAATATCTTTATTATTTCTGAAGAAGCAGGTTTTGACCTGTGAAACACGTTAAATGTGGAGATTTCATCCTCCTTCTCTTTTATTGTGATCGATGATTGGAATCATCTATGTATATTATGGGTGATATTCCCTTAAGAAAAATGTTAATGTTGACAACATGTGCTATGGACATTATGAGGGAGATTTACTAAAACTGATGCACACAGAATCTGGTGCAGCTGTACATGGTAACCAATCAGCATCTTGTCCAATTAACAGCTTCCACCCCGGAAGATTTTACCCCCTTCCTGACCAGAGCACTTTTTGTGATTGGGAACTGCGTCGCTTTAACTGACAATTGCGCGGTCGTGCGACATTGAACCCAAACAAAATTGATGTCCTTTTTTCCCACAAATAGAGCTTTCTTTTTGTGGTATTTGATCTCCTTTATTTTTTGCGCTATAACCCCTTCCCACCATCCGTACGCAGATGTGCATACTCGGCTTTCGGGGGTTATACCGGGAAGATGCCCGCAGCTGCAGGCATCATCCCGGTACCGTTGTTTAGAGCCGGCGATTGGCTAACCGTGTATAACAACCGATGCGGCTAAAAGCCGCTCGGCTGTTATACCGGAGCAGCGGGAGGGGAAGTCCCCCCCTCCCGCCGCCTCCCGCCGCTCTTACCGGGCCTCCCGGACGATCCGGAGGCTCGGTGACCAATCCGATGCCTCCGGCGGCTGGGGGCGAGCTGGAACGAAGCTGTGGGCGGCTTTGTTCCAGCCTTCAAATTGTAAACGCGGAAGCGACGTTTACTCGGCTGCCAATGGCGCCGGTTTTAAAAAAGTACACAGTATTCAGAATCGCCGTTTTCGGCGATCTGAATGCTTTGAAGTGTAAAGGAGGGATGTGGGGTCTTTTAGACCCCCAATCTCTCCATTAAGAGTACCTGTCACCACCTATTACTGTCACAAGGGATGTTTACATTCCTTGTGACAGCAATAAAAGTAATCAAAACATTTTTTTTTTCAAACACAATTTATGAATTTAAAAATAAATAAAATAAATAAGAAAAAAAAAATTTTTTTTTAAAGCGCCCCCGTCTCCGCGAGCTTGCGCAGCAAAGAAAACGCATACGGAAGTCGCGCACACATATGTAAACGGTGTTCAAATCACACATGTGAGGTATAGCCACGATCGCCAGAGTGAGAGCAATAATTCTAGCACTAGACCTCCTCTGTAACTCTAACCTGGTAACCGTAAAAAAAATTGAAAGCGTCGCCTATGGAAATTCTTAGGTACCGTAGTTTGTCGCCATTCCACGAGTGCGTGCAATTATAAAGCGTGACACGTTTGGTATCTATTTACTCGGCGTAACATCATCTTTCACATTATAAAAAAAAATTGGGGTAACTTTACTGTTTGGATTTTTTAAAATTCGTGAAAATGTCCCTTTTCCAAAAATTTATTTTTATTTTTTTAAATTTAATTATTTATTTATTACAGAGCCTAGGCCAACATGACCCGACAGAATACATCACAGTACAAAAGTTAACATAATAAACAATAAACACGTCTAGTCAGACAATACTCCTGTTCATAAAGTATGTCTTATTTCAATCTAAAATGAAGGAGTCATATGTGGCTTTGGTGTTCTTGTGTGTGAGAGTGTATATGTAACAACTTTAGCTATAACTTTGCGTGTCTGGGCCCATGCACCTGGTCCCTTCATTTTCTTCTTTTTATTTAAGAAAAAGGTGTCCCACCGGAGTGGGTAGAGATAGTAAGAGAGAATATCAGAATAGAAATCAGGAAAAAAGGAAAAAGAGAGAGAAATTGGTCAGAGGAAGAGGGGGGGGGGGAGAGGATGGGGTAAGGGGGGGAGTTCAGATATCCGTACTTAGATATTTCAGGGGCAGTGTCCTTAGGATCTTTACGTGGTATTATGAGTCCTTTACAATTAAAAGCAGGAGGAAGCGTGTTTTTATCCCAGGGAGTGTTTTCATATAGTTGTGATGGGATTTCTCAATGCCTGACCTTCCTCTGAGAATATGAAGCTGTTCCATGCCTATTTTGCGCTGTGAGGATGAGATCTTCCATATGTTTTATGTCTTCTATTTTTGTAAGCCATGTAGCAATTGCCGGTGGCGATGTGGTTTTCCAGAGAATCGGGATGCAGGTTTTGGCTGCGTCTATTAGGTGTCTGATTACAGATTTTTTGTATACTTTTTCTGAGATGTCAGATGCGTGCAACAGAAAGAATGCAGGGTCGTCTGGTATAATGTGTTCTGTAAATTTCTGAGTGACCTCCCTTACTTTACTCCAGAAGTGTTTCAGGATGGGACATGATCAGAAAATGTGCACCAGAGTTCCCTTGTCTGCCTGGCATCTCCAACAGCGGTCAGGTGTCCCCGGAAAAAACCTATAAAGTAGTTGTGGAGTTCTGTACCATCGGGATAAAAGTTTGTAGTTTGTCTCTTGAATTTTGGCGCATATGGAGGACTTGTGAGTAAATCTGATGATACGTTGGCGTTTAGCTGAATTGAAGTGGCAATTTAATTCCCGTTCCAATTTTGTTAGTCCCGTGGGACAGAAATCTTCCTGCAGTGTGTTTAGGAGTTTGTAGGTTAAGGATAGTGTATGTGTAATGGTTCCTGACATGTCACATAATTCTTCTAATGTTGTGAGAGGCGTGTCGTATGTTGCTGGAGGGTTCAGGGAGTGAAGGAAATGTCCCAACTGACGCGACCTTAAGAAGTCTAGGCGAAACGGGCCATCCGGATCTGAAAGTTCCGCGATTGTGTACCATCGTCCTCCCGTAATAAAGTGGGATGTCTGGTGTGGGCCCGCGTCACTCACACTCCGAAAGATCGCTTCCTGCAATCCCGGTGTAAATTTCGGGTTTCCCAGTATGGGGTATAGAGGTGAGTTGAGGGAAGAAATGAGTGTTTGAGAGAACAGTCGGGCACAAATTTTTACTGTGTTGCCTATCAGTGGGTGGTTTTTTGTTTCTGTCGGTAGGGGACGTGGAGCACCAAGGTGCCCTTTTGAGGGGGACTACACCTTGGTCTTGCTCTATTTGGGTCCAAAGCTTGGTTTTTTGGTGTCTGCATGATGATATGCCCGCATATCTGGCACTGCCAGACCACCATGGTGTTTGGGCAAAGTCAGGAGCTTGTGTGCCAGTCTGGGCCTCTTTTTGGCCCATATGAATTCCGTGAACATGGTTTGTACCTTTTTAAAATAAGATGGAGGAATATAGATCGGGAGCGCTTGCATGAGATATAGAAATTTCGGGAGAATTGTCATTTTCAGTATGTTACAACGACCTATCCAGGAGTGTAATCCCGTGTTCCATTGGTTTAGCAGTGTTCTAATCGTTTTCAATAGTGGTGGGAAGTTAAGGTTAAATAGTTGCGAGAATGTATGTGGGATAAATGTGCCCAGGTATTTTAATGCGGTCGTCGTCCATTTTAGTTTAAAGCTGGCTTGCAAGTGTGCAAGTCGTGGTTGCGGTATCCCTATGCCCATCGCTTCTGATTTGGCAAAGTTGACTTTTAAGTTAGAAAATGCTCCGTATGTTGCGAATTCCTGCAATAAGTTTGGTAGGGAGATAGAGGGTGTAGTAAGCGTGAACATAAGATCGTCCGTGTAGGCAGATACTTTGTGTTGAGTATGGTTTATCTTTATGCCTGATATGTGGGGGTTCTTCTGCACGTGGCACAGGAATGGTTCTAATGTTAGGGAGAAGAGTAAAGGGGAAACTGGCAACCTTGTCTCGTACCATTAGTGATCAAGAAAGATTCAGAGATCACTCCATTCGCCCTGACTCTGGCTGACGGTGTTGTATATGTCGCTGAGATCCATCTTAGCATGTTACATCCCAGGCCTATGTGTCTTAATGTGGCGAGCATAAATGACCAATTGACCCGGTCAAACGCTTTTTCAGCGTCAGTACTCAAAAAAACGCTGGGTAGATGTGTTTGTATTCTGGTGGCTTTACCAGGTTTAGTACTCCCTAGGGCAAGTTGTATCTCGGGTAGTGTGATGGGGTCCTCTAATAGTTCGCGTGTTTCCGTCGGCAGTGTGGGCATGCGGGATGAGGTTATGTAGTCTGACATGCGGTCTAACTGTGGTGGTGTTGTATTTAAGTTGTAGAGTGATTCATAAAAGGACTTAAATTCCTGTGATATCTGCTGGGGTACAGCAATTTTCTGACCTGTCGGTCTATGTATATATGGTATGTAGGACGCCAGTTTTTGAGTACGTAACGATTGTGCCAGGAGTCTACCGCATTTATTGCCTGATTCATAAATTTTTTTACGTGAAATTTGGAGTGCCGCCTTGGCTTTGAAATTAAGCAGATCTGTGACTTGCATACGCACCGTGTCAAGTTCATTTCTAAGTGGGCTTGTCAGGGTTTGTTTGTGTCTAATTTCTAGCGCCTGAAGCTTGTCAAGAAGTAGAGTCAATTGTGCAGTTTTTTGTTGTTTAAGTCTCACTCCGTGCTTTATGAGTACCCTGCGTATGACTGCCTTATGGGCCTCCCATACCAGACCCACGTCACTGTCAGGGCTACTATTGGTGTGGAAGTAATGGGTTATTTCCTTTGTCACGTCTGCTAGTACTTCAGGGTCTTGTAGTAGGCTCTCATTTAACCTCAAAGGTTTCCTTTGGTTTCTATAGAAGTCAGTCAGGGCATATCTCAGGTAGACTGGGGCATGGTCTGACCATGTAATGGACCCAATCGATGTATGTTTGATAGCTTGAAGTTGGTTGTGGGGGATAAGGAAGTAGTCTATCCGTGAGTATGAATCGTGGGGACGTGAATAGAAGGAGTAGTCTCGTTCACCAGGGTGGAAAAGACGCCAGACGTCGACTAGCTGTGATGTATGCATAGCTAGATGTATGGCTTTTCGTGTGCCTGGGGTAGTGGATGACCTGCTCGTAGATGTGTCTTCCGACGGGATAAGGGGTATGTTGAGGTCTCCCCCAACTATGAGTTGGCCCTCAGCGAACTTATCGAGGGCCACTAAGTGCTTTTTAATAAAAGTGTCTTGCTGGCAGTTTGGGGCATAAAGGTTTGCAATAGTCACCCTTACACCTCCAATCTGACCTTTCAGGAATAGAAATCTGCCTGATGGGTCTGTCGATACATCCGTTAGGGACCATGGAAGGCTCGCCGATATTAGAATAGAGACTCCTCTAGACTTCGCTTCTGAATATGTAGAGTGGTATACTGTCGGGTAAAATCTATTTTTAAGGATTGAAAACTTATTTTCCCTGAAGTGCGTTTCTTGTAGTAAGACAATGTCTGCACGGGCGCGTCTCATATCATTAAGCAGCATCCGTCTTTTTTCAGGGACGTTAAGTCCCTTTGCATTAAGTGTGACAATGTTAATCTCGTCCATGCTCATGTGGGTACGGAGGGTAGGGTATAGAAGAGCTGAGAGAGAAGATAGGGGTAGAGAGTTGTAGAATCAGTAGAAGAGTGGGGAAGAGATAAGAGTGTGAGTTGAGTGTCCCCCTGGAGGTGACCACTTCTACAGGGGTGTATGTTGCGGCCACTGAGGGGATAAATCCGCAGCGGACGCTAACTAGAGTATGTGAGTGTCTAGAGTGACAGCAAAATACTTGCTACTGCACTCTCTAATGTCACCTGGGTGACGAGTGCTAACCTAAGTGAGGGTGTGTTTAGCAAAGGCTTGCAGGAGGATCCCAGTCCCCCCCAGCCTCCCCGGCCTATTATTTGTATGTATCAGTGATGGATCTAGCGTATTAATTAAGGCAGTAAGTGGAAAGTCGTTGCATATTTCTATACCAACGTGATAAAGTGTGTGGGAATTTCAATCGACAAAAATAACACTTTAGTAAAGCAAAATGTAAACATTCAACAACAGACCTGAGCTGACTCGATAAACAGAATATACCCCCCTCCCCAGCTTCCCTCCATAGGTCGCAATTAAACATCCCCCCAGGCCTCCCCCATATGGCTCCCATGGGGGGCACACCATAGGGAGCAACCACCCAAATGCGGGGGGACCCTGCCAATGCATCTTCCACTGGCATCACTGAACATTCCCATTAGATGGCACATAAAAGAGAGGATATGCAGTCCACCATCAGCCCTGGCTCCCCCCCACCCCCAAACCCCGCCAAGTGTTCCAGTGATATATTGGAAGAGATTATGAGCAAGGCCGGAGAAAAAGGTCAAACTAATATCAATGGGACACTTATTCATTTATTACAGGACCTGTGTCAGTTTACACTGGAGAAGAGAAAGGCCTTAAAACCTTTGCTTACAATGCTGCAAGACCGTTATATCCCATATCTCTGGAACTTTCCATTCCAACTACAAATTAAGAAAGATGGCAGGTGTTTCAATATACGTGATCCATCTGATATTCCTTCTATACAATCTGTTCTAGGTTTGCATATTATAGATATTCCATCTATAATATGACCCCAGACCTATACCATCATTCAGGAGAGTTGAACGTCGGGTGGCCTAATATAAAGGCCCCAGAGCTCTGAGACCCACCTGCCAGCAGCAGCAACGGTTTAGGAAGGGAAAGAAGGGAAAAAAGAAAGAAAAAATACTTTTTTTTTCAACAATTAATTTTTACATAGGTACCCCCTTTTTTTTATATCTATTGGATATAATGGACCCCATTAGAGACCCAATATATTGTATAGAGGACAGTGGTTGTGGTTTTTATTTTTTGGGTTTTTTTTGTTTTTCTTGGGGGGGGGGGGGGGGGGGGTTGGTTTGTGGTGGGTTTTTTGGGTTGGTTATACCCCCTGTAGTGCAATATTTTTTGCAATACTTTTTTGGATTAATAGCAATGAACTAAATCTTTATTCTTTAAATGATAAATGAGGTGCTAAAATAGTGTATCATGCGCATGCATTGTAGAGGTATAGATAAACAATTTATTTGTTGTGAGATTATACTTACGGTTTGTTAGTTACCATATATACTCGAGTATAAGCCGAGTTTTTCAGCACATTTTTTGTGCTGAAAGTGCCCCCCTTGGCTTATACTCGAGTCAAGCACTTTTCTGCAGCAGAAAATGAAATTTTCCGAACCGACTTTGGGGCCCCGTATCTCGGGGCCACTTGATGCTAGGAACCCCAAATTTGGTGTGCAAACCCAGTGAAAGTAGCACTATGAAGTTCGGGGGACCTATGGCTGCAAGTGGGCACAGTGAGGCTGCAAATGGGCATTGTTGACCCTCTTTTCCACTTACAGTAGCTGTGCATTTCTCACCCTAGGCTTATACTCGAGTCAATAAGTCTTCCCAGTTTTTTGTGGTAAAATTAGGTGCCTCGGCTTATATTCGGGTCGACTTATACTCGAGTATATACGGTAATCACTTTTGCAATTCGACGAGTATATTAATTTAGACATTTTGTGGGGGTTCTTTTTTTTAATACTAAATTAAATAGTAAATTAGCATATGGTGGGTATGCATGATAGGTACAGATGATAGGTATAGATAAGTAACTTCAAAAGTTTATTTGTTGGAAGACCACATCTATAATCGTATCTTACATAAATAATGGATTTATTTGCTTGTCTCCATCTGTCTTTAAGGGGGGGAAATGATAGGAACAGAAACTAAATGAATGGGGCCCCCCCTTTCTTTTTTTGGATGAAATTGTGGGCTTTAATGTATATATCAGTAAGCTATGTGGAAGACATGGCATATATACTTTGTCCATCCCGGGTCTCTGTTGTGAGGCATCCTCTGTGCTCACCCACTTTCCCCCCTTGTAGGTATACCAGCCCTCTGGTAGGTTTTGATAGAATCTTTTGGATATATTCCATATCCCTTTGACTTTTTTTTTGTTGTACCCCGTCTCCCATTTATTGTTATCTATTGTGGCCCCTGGGTAGCCCAGGGTCCTGAGACAGGGAGCCTCTCTCTTTTTATTCCCAGTTTCTTTTTCTTTTTTTTTCTTCAGAAGATGGCAACAAATTCTTCTTCGGCATTCCCATTGAAACTTTGTACTTATAATGTCAAAAGCCTTAATAATGAGTCAAAAAGAGGTCAGTTCTTATACAGTGCCTTGCAAAAGTATTCACCCTCCTTGGCATTTTTCGTGTTTTGTTGCCTCACAAGCTGGAATTAACATGGATTGTTTGAGGATTCGCATCATTTAAGTTACAGAACATGCCCACAACTTTGAAGATTTTTTTTTTTTTTATTGTGAAGCAAACAACAAATAGGACAAAATAACAGAAAAAGTAAATGTGCATAACTATTAGTAGAGCCATCTTTTGCGGCTATCACAGCTCCAAGTCACTTTGGATAAGTCTCTATGAGCTTGCCACATCTTACCACTGCAAAACTGCTCCAGCTCCTTCAAGTTGGATGGTTTGCACTTGTAAACAGCAATCTTCAAGTCTGACCACAGATTTTCTATTTGATTGAAGTCTGGGCTTTGACTAGGTCATTCCAACATATTTACATGTTTCCCCTTAAACCACTCAAGTGTTGCTTTAGCAGTGTGTTTGGGGTTATTGTCCTGCTGAAAGGTGAATCTCTGTCCTAGCCTCAAATTACACACAGAGTGGTACAGGTTTTGCTCAAGAATATCCCTCCATCTTTCCCTCAACTCTGACCAGTTTTCCAGTCCTGATTGCTGAAAAACATCCCCACAGCATGATGCTGCCACCGCCATGTTTCACTGTGGGGATGGTGCTCTTTGGGTGATGTGATGTGTTGGGTTTGCACCAGACATAGCGTTTTCTTTGATTGACAAAAAGTTAAATTTTAATCTCATCAGACTAGAGCACCTTCCTCCATACATTTTGGGAGTCTCCCACATGCCTTTTCGTAAACTTGCCATTTTGTTTTTTGCTGAAAGTAATGGCTTTCTTCTGGCCACTCTGCCATACAGCTCAACTCTATGGAGTGTACGGCTTATTGTCATCCTATGTACAGATACTCCAGTCTTTGCTGTGGAACTCTGCAGCTCCTCCAGGGTTACCTTAGGTCTCTGTGCTGCCTCTCTGAATAATACCCTCCTTGCCCGGTCCTTGAGTTTTGGTGTGCGGCCCTCTCTTGGCAGGTTTGCTGTTGTGCCATGTTCTTTGCATTTGGTTATGATAGATTTGATGGTGCTCCCAGGGATCATCAAAGATAAGGATATTTTTTTATAACCTAACCCTGACTTGTACTTCTCAACAACATTGTCCCTTACTTGTTTGGAGAGTTCCTTGGTTTTCCTGGCAGTGTTTGGTTAGTGGTGCCTCTTGCTTAGGTGTTGCAGCCTCTGGGGCCTTTCAAAAAGGTGTGTATATGTAATGACAGTTCATGTGACACTTAGATTGCACACAGGTGGACATCATTTCACTAATTATGTGACTTCTGAAGGTAATTGGTTGCACCGGGGCTTTTTATGGGCTTCATAACAAAGGGGGTGAATACATACGCACATGCCAATTATCAGTTTTTAATTTCTGAAAAATAGTTTTATGTATATATTTTTCTAATTTTACTTCACCAACTTGTGTTCTGATCCATCACATATATTTCAGATTAAAAAAAAGTAGACTTCCCTGGCTTGACTGAGGATTGGGAAGGTTGTTTGTCCTCTTTTTGACTAATATGATCTCAGCCAGAGACTGTTTCCTACAAGTTAAGTTCTTGCACAGGGCCTACTTCACCCCAAAAAGATTGACAATTATGAACCCCGGTGCCCTGTCCTAGATGTGGTATGCAGGCTGTTTCCTTTCTCCATATGGTCTGGTCCTGTCCACGCCTTACTGCCTTTTGGTCAGAGATTCTCACTGATCTCAATCGGATAACCTCTTTAGCCCTCGAGTCGGATCCCAGGTTTATGTTGCTCAACGTTTTTGACACTAACGTTAAGGGCTAATATACTAGGTTGTTTTTAAGTTATGCCACCTTTTATGCATGTAGGAAGATATTTCTCCATTGGAAGGATGCTGCCCCGCGCACAATATCTACTTGGCGCTCTGTTGTAAATTCCGTTTTACCACTGTATAGAATCACTTACCTTAACCGGAATTGCCCTAGCAAATTCGCCAAAATCTGGTCGAGATGGATAGACGCTTGGGGCTCGGAGTTTGCAGACGATGATCTAGGTCATGAAGCTGTACCTTGGTAACTGTTTACTTATATGTTCTCTTGCTTTTTAATACCTATGTGGAGTTTGTAACTAATTTTATCACTTGGGGTACCTCCTCTTCCCCCCCTCCGCCTCTATGGTTTCCTTCTGCAGCCATACAGTACAATACACCTATCAGAGGACCATCCTTCTGTATATTAGGGGTTTCGCACCCCTCTCTCCTCAGGATATCAGCATTGTGGTAATTGTGGTAATCCCTACTGTAATGTAAATGTTACCGACTGTGTCTGTTCATCGCTTGTAATATAAACATTTTCTTTCTTGTAAAAAAAGTTCCAAAGGAACACTATTTTTTTGATTAACAGCACCAGGCCTGGACAGACTCACAGTCCTATTGTTTGCCAGAAGGCCTCATATATTGTACAAGATCTGTGAGCTGGTTAGCTACAGGAGGCTGCTTTGCTTCAGTCCTGCATTGATATAAAAGTATAAATCACTGCAGTAAATACACATTAACCTCCCTGGCGGTATGGTTATTTCAGATTTTTAATGCTGAAAGCAGTACAATTATTTTGCATGGAAATTTGGCATTTTATATTGTAGGCCTGTAATTGTTAGGTATAACCCACTTAAATCTGTCCAAACAAGAGTCTAGTAGACATCCCGGTATGGTAATGTTTGAAAAACGAAATAATAAATTATAATATAATAAATAACTTTAAATAATTATAACAAATAATAATATAATAATAATAAAACGTATTCAATAATGTAATCAAATCAAAAACCCAGAAATTTGTTCAGTTGCAGAATTGTCGCTGTCATTACTTTCAGTGTTTGATGACGGATTTCCCCACAAATCACTATCGCTCAATTCTGCAAGTGATTCCAATTTATTATAGCTGTCTAAAACCACTTTTGATGTAAAGGGAAGGTTTTGGTTGCTATGCACAATCTCCAATTTCCAGGCAGAAAGAACAGTATTTATGATATAAAACTGCATGCAGGGCACTGGACAGACCACTAGGGACAAAAGGGATGTGAAATAAATTGATACAGTAATGTAATCTGTAAGATTACAGTGTACTGTATATGTATTGTGTGTTTTACTTTTTGAATTTGGCACCGTTCTCCGTCCCCGTGCGTCTCAACGCTCGCAGGGAACGGAGCCCGGCTCCGTTATGAATCGAGTGGAGGACAAGCCGCTCACACTGCGGGGAGACATCACAGGATCCAGGGGACAAGATAAGTAAGCTCTTCCTGGATCCTGCAATGTGATCCCGAGTCTGGCTCGGGGTTACCGCTTTTGGTTCTGAAATTCCACCCCGAGCCTGACTTGGGAATACCGCAAGGGAGGTTAAACAATTGTGCCCATTACAGCAATACAGTTGGCAGTGGTGTCGGTGCATGAACTATTTCTTTATTGGGCTTCAAAAGCATTTGTCTTATATGCAAATAAAAGCTGGTAAAGATGGTAAAAGCTGGTATATAATCCAAAGTTGCAAATTAGGTCCAATTCAGCAATAAACAGCACAGTGTATCAAATTTAACAGTTCACTATACTATATATATATATATATGACATGGCATTCATTATGATATTGGAGCATGGGGGGTCCTTTTGAGTACGTTTTTGACCCTCGTTATTATATTGTAAAAACAGATTTATAATGGTAATATTACTAATTATAAATCATAAGATTCTCACATTGTAGAGCCGTGTGTAAAATGACTAGTAATAACAGCAATGAAATGACTGAGATTTTCTCATGAGAGTATGATCTAACAGGGCATATGTGTATCATTGTTATTGTTTTGTCTTTCTCATCCAGAGTATTTTTTTTTTCATTTTATAATCTGTACGTTCATTGTCCTGCATCATCTTTCATTTTCTCTTTTCAGAGCTGCTTCTGATTGTCGTGAAATTAAAACCCACCTACGGAGTTAAGGAAGATTGTCTTTCACATAATTTGGTTGCTAGATTTTTTTTTCCACTCACACTAGTAAGATTTTTACCCGTTGTCAGGGAAATGTTATTGCTATAATTTGACCTTAATGTTTTCTTTGCGTAGGATATTTAATATGTTGGCCAGCAGGCCCATGGTGTGATTAACAGCCAATACCAGGATACTGGAGTGTTATCACCTAAAAATGTTTGATTCAAGGGAGTTCTGAAAGTGTTTTAAGGGCATTGTCATGTTATTGTATTTTGTCATTCTAACATCATATTTAGATGCAGGAAAAAAAAGAGCTGTAATAGATATAGCTCTCTGTCCACAACAATCCAACCAGTAAATGCTGCTCCGAACTTCAGCTCATGCAGTATTAGAGGCAGGGCTTTTTTTCAGCGGGAACGCAGGGGAACACAGTTCCGGCACCTCCAGCACTGAATGTATGTAACGGCAAGGAGTGTTGGGTTGTGCTACAGTGTCTATTGATGCTGGCTGCTGGTGAATCTACTGTTGCTGGAGGGTATCTATTTCTGCAGAAGGGTTGATTGCTGCTGGGGAGGTCTATTGTTGCTGGTGGAGGGATCCATTGTTGCTGGGGTGGGTCTTAGGTTGCTGGGGGGTCAGTTGTCGCTGGGAGGGATCTACTGTTGAGGGAGCAATCTATTATAGCTGGCTGCTAGAGGGTCTATTGTTGCTGGGGGTATTTTGTTGTAGGTGGTCCATTGTTGCAGGGGGGATCTATTGTTGCTGGTGGGTCTATTGTTGTTGGCTGTGGGGGGTCTATTTTACTACTTTTCTTGTTATCAATAACAAATTCCATACAAATTATTTAGTACCGCAAATGTTACTTGGTTCTGTATTCTCTAAAAGGGGCAGAGCTAGGAGGTGGGTAGGGGGTGGAACCAAGGACTGGTGCTTAGAGGTAGGTAGGGGCAAAGACAATGGGTAACTCCCAAAAGGGGGAGTTCCTGCACCTATTCTCTAAGAAAAAAAGCCCTGATTAGAGCAGATATAGTTCACACTGCATAATGGTAGCTGAATTTCCTCTGGTTTAGGCCTACCAAATATACAGGAAAGGACTAGCCGTGCACATAAACAAACAATAAGGGAGCTTGGATTTTAAAACTCAGGCCCAGCACTGGCATGCAGCAGACTCTTCTACATGACCGATGCCCCAGGAGATACTTTTGAAATGGGAGGAGGCGATCGTGTGCAATTTACCTGCCCCTACAGGGGTGGCATTTTCCTTTTCTAACCACCTACCCAATTAATGCTATTTTTGTCATCTTGTACATTGCTGCGGCTGTATAATGTGAGAATACTTACTCCTCCTTGGTCCTACAGAGAAGCTCTGCTTTATCCACCTTCTTAGTGCAGATGATGGCCTTGGTTGCTGGGAAAAGGCCCAGGGCTTCTGTGCGATGGCGAGAAGTTTGGCATCGTCCAGTCTTTAAAGGTTTAACTCAAGTCCCCTTTCTAAACTTTTTACAGCACACATGGGGTTGATTTACTAAAGGCAAATACATACCTCCCAATTTTCTGAGATGGGAATGAGGGACACTGACCTGGACATTTTGATGATAGGCAACTCCTCATATTGATTAGTGGTTCCAAATTAATAATTACTGCAGTAGGGAACAGACACAAAAGATACGCTCAGCATCTTTCCAAATAACTGTTCTGCTTTATTATGACGCAATTGAAGGTTTCTATACACATGATTATGTAGGTATCACATTAATATTACAATTGTACGTTCATGGTAACAAGGGGCGTTACATAGGCAGGCTAATTCTAATCATGGCTCGAAAGAATGTAAACATGTACTGAAAACATTATTAGTGCCATGTGCACAGTGAGGGCAGTGTGCAATACATACAAAATAGAATACAATTATATACAGAACTTACAAATTTACATTACAACACCTATCAGCAAAAGTATGCAGGCATAGGACACACCCCTTGCCGCACCCCCTTAAAGGAGAATTGTACAAAAAAATAAGATTGATTAAACCGACAAGTGCTTATTTACCATTACTATTCCTTTATATTGGCTTTTGGAATTTACAAATGCCGCAATTTTGAAATCAGATGAAAGGTTTACCTCTGGATAACACTTTTTGATAGATAAAAAGTGCATTTTATATACGTTTATATAGATCAGACCAAAATGAGGGACAAATGAGGAGGAATGAGGGACAGAGGGACATTGCTCCAAATCAGGGACAGTCCCTCGAAATCAGGGACAGTTGGGAGGTATGCAAAGAGACTGTGCACTCTGCAAGTGCAATTGCTCCAGAGCTTAGTAAATGAGGTAAAGCTTCACTTTGCAAAGAATACCCAATCACATGCAAGGAAAATAAGAAAAACAGGATTTTTGCTTGCACATGATGGGATGATAGAACTTAGCAGAGCTCTCCCTCATTTACTAAGCTCTGGAGCAACTGCACTTGCAAAGGTGCAGTCCATTTGCCTTTAAAAAAAAAAAAAAAATGTATCCCTCTCTGCATGCTTTGCCAGTGAGTCATGGGCTGGAGGGCTTAATTCTTCTGTGCACAATTCCAAGTTTTTAATATATACTAACAGCTAGCTTTTCTGATACGGGTAAGGTGGATTATTGATGTGGTGTGTTTGTGGGGTTTTTTTTTTTTTACTACTGTTTCAATATAAATGATTATTATTTTCCTTTTGTAATCCTGTTCTTATATTATTAT
Organism: Lithobates septentrionalis; assembly: GCA_037952835.1. Taxonomy (NCBI): domain Eukaryota; kingdom Metazoa; phylum Chordata; class Amphibia; order Anura; family Ranidae; genus Lithobates; species Lithobates septentrionalis. Next base: position 57,003 of record JBBDGP010000838.1, on the reverse strand, counting down.
TATAATATTAAGCAACCATATTTACCCTTATATTGATTTATTGATTTATACCTGAAAATGCTTTGTTTTTGCTGTACCTATTATATATAATGATTACAATACATTTCTAGACATGAGTCTTTATGTCTTATTTTTGACTTTATAGTTGATCAAACGCCACACTGTATCTCCTGAAGAAGCTTAAGAAAGCGAAACATGTTGAGAAAGTGGTATCAACCTTTGTATCAATTAGTTATCTAATTTGCTTTGTAAACATTTATTAGTGTGTTTGGCTCATGTCTGTTTCCTTTTAAGATTGTTCAATAAAAGAATTTCTTTTATCCTATTATTCCTCATTTTGCCTATTAAGTACCAATAAAAGTCCCGGGGCCGTATGTATGGCCTCAATGTCCCTTTTCCTAAATTTCCATTTGCCTTTAGTAAATCAACCCCATTGAGTTGACATGTTAGCATAGGGCAAGCTTGGGGGAAGCTTGGGGCACCAGATTCAGGAAAAGAATATTAACCAGTAGTTAGGCTTTCCACAAGCTGCATTGAGTCATGCCTATGGCTGACAAAATCCTGCAATGCCTCACGGTACTTAAAGTTCCCCAACAGCTGGAATGCCGAAGTTGTCTACCCCTGGAATAGACCATGTCATTTGGGTGGCTGGACCAGCTTGCCAGGAATTTCTTATGCTGTGCTAATTTGCCCAAAGGTCTACCAATGGTGATTTAAAGCCCAACTTTTTTTACGCTTTGAACAAGAAGGGAAAAATTTGAAACTGTAAAACCTCTATTGTGTTGTTATTGCTGACCCGGTGTCAGAGAGCTCACCTTGCTGGTCATGGGATTGGCCACCAGAGGGATTGCCTGTGAGCAAGCCGGCCTATTTAAGTTTGTCAGGCACTCTGTTCAGTGCTGCCTGATCATCAGCTTCCTGTGCCATAGTTCCTGTTTCCTGTCTTGTCTTCCTGTTTACCTGATCTCCTGACGACCCGGATTGCCCTTGGATACCCCTTTTTGCTGCCTGTACCTGACCTTGGCCTGTTTGACTCCGCTTCTGCCTGCTCCTATTGTACCTTGCTGCCAGTCTGTTGCCGAACCCAGCCTGTCTCCTGACCATCCTGCTCAGTCTCATCGCCTGTGTTCCAGCCTGCACCTGCTGTTCATAGACTGCTATTCCACCAGCATCTGGACTCTAGTTCACAGGCTCTCATACCACTCCGCACTCCTGTGCTTCCTGTTACCTTACCAGGGGCCGCGAGTCGGACGCGTAAGGGAGCCTACTCTCTGCCCAAGCGGACTCACCGGTCTGGTAAGTAGGAGTCTGATAGTATCAGGCAGCCATGACCGAGTCCGGGCAGGGGGCCTCCCCTATGGACGAACTTTGCAGACACTTGGCAGGATTAACCCAAGCAGTCAAAAGTTTACAGGATGGCTATACCCGACTAGAGGAACGTGTTCAGGCCCTGTCTGCACCTACCAATCCTCAGGGGACTTCGTCTGCAACCGGGGCACCCTCCGTAGTCATGCTCCCTCCAGAGCCCAAAGTACCTATACCGGAGAGATTTTTTGGGGACCGTAGTAAATACCGTGCATTCCGGAATGCATGTAGTCTCTATTTTGCTCTGCAGCCTCGGACCTTCTCCCTAGAAGCCACCAAAGTGGGCTTTGTTATTTCCCTGTTGTCCGGTGAGCCTCAAACCTGGGCCCATCACCTTCTGGAACAAAAGTCGGATGCCCTGGAAAGTCTGGACGCCTTCTTCTTGGCGATGTCTCAACTTTATGAGGATCCTCAACTAACCGCTTCTGCTGAAGCTTCCCTGCACTCCCTTCGGCAAGGCCGCAGGGCAGCGGAGGACTATGCTGTTGAATTTAGGCGCTGGAATTCCGATACGGCATGGAATGACGCGGCTCTGCGTCATCAGTTTAGAATGGGTTTGTCCGATCCACTCAAGGACGAGTTAGCACGGGTTGGGATACCTCAGACCCTGGAAGAATTAATTAACATCTCAATCCAAATTGACCATCGTCTGAGAGAACGACGCACCGAAAGGTCTACCAGTGCCTATCGACCCACTTGGATGCTTCCACAGGTTCCCAGTCCTCCTAGTAGGCCTTTGGCTCCTCCAACCTCTCCAGTTTTCGACACGTCAGAGCCTATTCAGCTTGGTCTGTTCTGTCCTTCCTTGTCTCCTGAAGAGAAGTTACGAAGACGTAACCTTAACCTATGCCTCTACTGTGGGGAACCTGGGCACTACGCCAGCGTTTGCCCCAACAAGACGCGTAAGTGTCGTTCTTCTGCTCGTATATGTGCTACTATCATGCCAAAACCTAGTACACACCTTACCATCTCTGTCACTTTGCAGCTTCCCGGAAAGGCTATCCAAGTTCCAGTCATCGTTGATTCCGGAGCATGCAGCTGCTTCATGGACCAGGCCTTTGCAGCTCAGCATGATATCCCACTCCGACTCAAGACCCAGAGCCTGGCTGTCCACCTTGCAGACGGTTCCGCCCTCTGTTCCGGTCCTGTCATTCAAGAGACTATCCCTATAATAGCTACTATAAACTCTCAACACCAGGAATTCCTCCGTTTAGATGTCATTTCCTCTCCTCTGTTCCCTGTCATCCTGGGCATGCCGTGGTTGCTGGGCCATAACCCCCATATCAACTGGGTTTCTGGGAAAGTGGAGTTTCTCTCTGATTATTGCCAACAACATTGCCTGCCAAGAATGGCCCATGAGATACCTCAACTCCTCGGCCTACACCCTGAAACCAACTCACACCAAGCCATCCCAGAACCCTACCGAGATTTCTCTGATGTATTCAGCAAGAAAGGTGCTGAGACTCTACCGCCACACAGGCCCTATGATTGCCCTATAGAGCTGCTACCTGGAACCGAAGTACCCTTCGGTAGGATCTTTCCATTGACTGAGCAGGAATTGGATACACTAAAACAATACCTTGATGAGAATTTAAAGAAAAAGTTCATCCGCCCGTCCACATCTCCGGCCGGCGCAGGCATATTCTTTGTGGAAAAAAAAGATCATTCCCTTCGGCCATGTATCGACTACCGGGAATTAAATCGGATAACGATCAAGAATCGCTACCCCTTACCCCTGGTGCCTGAATTATTCCAGAGGCTAGGAACGGCAACTGTCTTCACAAAACTGGATCTTCGCGGAGCCTATAATTTAATCCGTATCCGGGAGGGGGACGAGTGGAAAACCGCTTTTCGCACTCGTTTTGGGCATTTCGAGTATTGCGTTATGCCCTTCGGTCTATGCAATGCCCCAGCCACATTCCAACATTTTGTGAACGACATCTTCCGGGAATTTTTGGATCTCTACGTCATCGTCTACCTCGATGACATTCTCATTTTCTCATCATCACTGACTGATCATCGCAGGCACATCCGGAATGTCCTTGCCCGGCTCAGGCAACACGGGCTGTATGCTAAACTCGATAAATGTGAATTTGAACTCCAATGCATCCAATTCCTGGGGCTCATCATTTCAGTGGAAGGTATTAAAATGGACCCTCAAAAGGTGTCCGCCATCCTGGACTGGCCCGCACCTACGGACAAGAAGGGGGTCCAACGCTTCGTTGGATTTTCCAATTTCTATAGGAAATTCATCAGAGACTTTTCCAAGATCATCGCCCCCATTACTGAATTAACAAGACAGGGAACCCGATTCTGCTGGACCCCCAGGGCTCAATTGGACTTTGAAAAATTAAAAGGATTATTCACGTCGGCCTCCATCCTCAAACACCCTAACTCTGCCTTGCCATTCGTGTTGGAGGTTGACGCCTCAGAGGTCGCAGTAGGAGCTGTACTCTCCCAACGTCAGGGCCCCAAGGCCCTTCTGTTTCCAATAGCTTTTTTTTCTCGCAAATTATCGGTGTCTGAAAGAAACTACGATGTAGGAGACCGGGAGCTTCTGGCCATCAAGACGGCTCTGGAGGAGTGGCGCTATCTTTTGGAGGGTGCTGTACATCCTATTCTAATCTACACGGACCACAAGAACTTGGAGTATTTGAGATCTGCCAAGAGACTAAAACCGCGACAAGCCAGATGGGCGCTCTTCTTCTCTCGCTTTCAATTTCATATAACCTACAGACCCAGCTCCAAAAACATCAAACCAGACGCTCTCTCATGAATGTTCCATGACTCCAAAGAAACCGTCCCTCCGGACACTATCCTGCCTGCAGGAAATTTTTTATTACTTCAGGGGGATTTAATCTCCAGAATAAGGCAAGCTTCCACAACTATACCCCAACCCACTGAGACCAGCCTAAGAGATGGTTTACTCTGGCATAAGGAGAAGATCATGGTTCCTGAGAGCCTTAGGGTACCAGTACTAGAGCTTTGCCATGACCACAAGTTGGCTGGGCACTTCGGGGCTCAGAAGACAACCGAACTGGTGCAGCGCACCTTTTGGTGGCCACAGTTGGCCGAGGACTGTAGGAATTACGTCAGTTCCTGCCACACATGTGCCCGAAGCAAGAATATTCGGACGAAGGCCTGGGGCTTACTCAAACCCTTGCCCATCCCTGACAGACCTTGGAAAATGATCGCGATGGATTTCATTGTGGAACTGCCCCCATCCGAAGGCTTCTCTACCATCTTTGTCATAATTGATAGATTGTCAAAAATGGCTCACTTCTTGCCTATGAAAGGCACACCCTCAGCCGTGGAAACGGCGAAGATCTTCGTTAAAGAAATTGTGAGATTACATGGGGTTCCCTCTAATATCGTCTCGGACCGGGGTGTCCAATTCACCTCCAGGTTCTGGAAGGCATTGTGTGGTTCCCTCGAAATTGAGTTGGCGTTCTCTTCAGCCTATCACCCTCAGACAAACGGCCAGACGGAGAGAACCAACCAAACCTTGGAGCAATACCTCCGTTGTTTCTCGGCCATTTCCCAGGATGACTGGGTTTCTCTGCTGCCAGTTGCGGAGTTTTCATACAATAACTCCCTGCACTCAGCCATCAACCAGACACCATTTTTTGGCAATTATGGATTTCATCCCTCCTTTCTACCCAGCTCAATACCTGAATGCTCCCTCCCTGCAGTGACCGAGACATTGGAATTCTTCTCTACCAACAACAAACTTCTGCAGGAAACAATGGCCCAATCCCAGGCTTCTTATAAAAAAACGTTCGACAAGAAGAGGCGCGGGGAGCTTATCCTGGAACCTGGCAATCAAGTATGGCTGTCCACAACTAACTTAAAAATGGCTTGCCCTTCTAGGAAACTAGGGCCTAAATTCATGGGACCCTTCTCGGTGAGAAGAAAAATAAACATTGTAGCGTACGAGCTCAGTCTGCCGGACTCTTTCAAAATACACACGGTTTTCCATGTGTCCTTACTGAAACCGGTCGCTCGTGATCCTTTCCCCTACCGTAGTACCAGTCCTCCTGAGCCTGTTATGATCAATAACGAGGAGGAGTTTGAAATCGAGGCTATCCTGGACTGTAGGAAAAGGCGCAATCAAATACAGTATCTTATTAAGTGGAAGGGGTATGGTCCGGAGGACAATTCCTGGGAACCAGAAAACAGTTACATGCCCCGGAACTTTTACAGACTTTCAGAAATGTTCATGCCTCCAAGTTGGCCCGGCTGGGCATCCGGAGGCTGCCCTTAGGGAGGGGGCACTGTCAGAGAGCTCACCTTGCTTGTCATGGGATTGGCCACCAGAGGGAGTGCCTGTGAGCAAGCCGGCCTATTTAAGTTTGTCAGGCACTCTGTTCAGTGCTGCCTGATCATCAGCTTCCTGTGCCATAGTTCCTGTTTCCTGTCTTGTCTTCCTGTTTACCTGATCTCCTGACGACCCGGATTGCCCTTGGATTCCCCTTTTTGCTGCCTGTACCTGACCTTGGCCTGTTTGACTCCGCTTCTGCCTGCTCCTATTGTACCTTGCTGCCAGTCTGTTGCCGAACCCAGCCTGTCTCCTGACCATCCTGCTCAGTCTCATCGCCTGTGTTCCAGCCTGCACCTGCTGTTCATAGACTGCTATTCCACCAGCATCTGGACTCTAGTTCACAGGCTCTCATACCACTCCGCACTCCTGTGCTTCCTGTTACCTTACCAGGGGCCGCGAGTCGGACGCGTAAGGGAGCCTACTCTCTGCCCAAGCGGACTCACCGGTCTGGTAAGTAGGAGTCTGATACCCGGCGTTTCTCAGCTCCAGTTCTCCAGGCGCCCCAACAGGTCATGTTTTCAGGCCTTCCATTATTTTGCACAGGTGATTTGATCAGTTTTACTGCCTTAGTAATTACCACAACCGTCGGGAAACCCTGAAAACATGACCTGTTGGGGCGCCTTGAGGAGTGGAGTTGAGAAACACTGCTCTGATCCCTTTGGAGAGATTTAATCTCATTTCCTACAGGACAGGACTAAGGTCCTAATACTACACTTGCAACACTTTAAAGCCACGTACACATGAGCGGAATGTCCGACAGAAAAAGTTAGACAGAAGCTTTTCATCGTCTATTCTGATCGTGTGTGGGCCTCATCAGACTTTTTTTTCCCGAAAATTCTGACGGACCTAAAAATAGAACATGTTCTAAATATTTCCGACGGAACCAATTCCTATCGGGAAAACCGCTCGTCTGTATGCTGTTCCGACGGACCAAAAACGACGCATGCTCTGAAGCAAGTACGAGACGGAAGCTATTGGCTACTGGCTATTGAACTTCCTTTTTCTAGTCCCGTCGTACGTGCTGTACGTCACCGCATTCTGCATGGTCAGACTTTGGTTTGATCGTGTGCAGGCATAAGCGATAAGTGTACTTTCAGACATAGGGGGTTATTTACGAAAGGCAAATCCACTTTGCCCTACAAGTGCACTTGTAAGTGCACTGAAAGTGCACTTGGAAGTTCAGTCGCTGTAGATCTAAGGGGGACATGCAAGGAAAATAAAAAACAGCATTTTAGCTTGCACATGATTGGATGATAAAATCAGCAGAGCTTCCCCTCATTTCAGATCTTCCCCTCAGATCTACAGTGACTGCACTTCCAAGTGCACTTTCAGTGCACTTACATGTGCAAAGTGGATTTGCCTTTCGTAAATAACCCCAAAAGTATACTTACACATTATACTTAGCCCTCCTAATTTAAACTACCAAAGCATCCTCAAGTACTCACCTACTTGAGGGTCATGGCCTGCTGTGATGTTTACCTCCTCAGCTCAACTCTCTCACTGCTGACAACACCTGGGGAGTGATTCCTTATAGTCTTCTATGCGACTGTCTTCCAAGTGTCTTCAGTGTCTGTGGGTTGTCTGATTTAGGAAAGTAAGCAGCTGTGGGTGGGATGGGGACTATAGATCCAGAAAGCTAGGCAAGGCAGGTAAAGAAACTTTTGTCCAAAACACACACAATGCCAGGGAATTCCAGTAAGACGGCTGGCACACAGGCGAACACGTGTGCATGAAATCACCCATAGAAATGTGACCAGGTGCGCACATGCACCAATGTGTGCATGTGAGCCCATTTGCAATCCCTGTTAGCACCAGATGGCCTATTTAAAGGATGCTCTTGCCGACCATCAGTGCTGACTGGTCTACAGCTCCTTTATGTGTCATGCATGTATCCTGTAATTGATCTCTGTTTACGACTTGTTACTGACCTGACCCTGAATTCTGCTTGTACTTCTGCCTGCCTCTTCCTGACTTTGGCTCTGCTGCTGACCATGCATCTGCCTAATCTTCTGTACCTTCTTGCCTGCCCACAACTGACCTCGGCTGCCTTTGTGACCATACTCCTGCCTCTGATTTGCCTACATATTGCTTCTGAGAGCCCACTCTGGCTGTCATTCTTGCTGGCTCCAGTCTCAAGTTTTCTGGGAGCTTCGACAAGCCTCTTCCCCTGAACCTGCAGCACAGGCGGAGTGCCCCTTAATCTCGGTTGGTCCATCCTGCTTCATTTCAGTTCCTGACCTGATATCCTTACATACCTTCTGAGCCTGCCTCTACAGCTGCAAGTTCTTCCATCAACACCTGCTGGCACTTGTGTGCCTCTGGTTCCTCAGCACCATCTGTTCCACTCTCAGTGGGGCCTGGGCTGGAGATACAAGAGAGGCCAACCCAGTCTTCTCAGTCACCTACCAGGTGCATGACACACGTCCTTTAATAGCCAATAAACCGACTGTACAATAGAATGTGTTCTATTATATATAAATGTCTCCCTCTCTTTGTACCTATTGGCCATTAAATGTGCTGAGAATGATGTCTCAATGAATTTTAGAAAGGTGGCCGGTAGAAAGGCAGGCAAGTCAGAGCAAAACTCTGGTTGGAATTTGCATCACTGGTTTTGGGGCTCTTTGGGCACACTAGAAACAAACTTGAAATTGCAAATTAAAAATGTTGTGTTACTTGTTGGGAACTATTCGCAAACTGTTTTTAAACCTGGATTTTATACTGAATGGCAAGCTTGAGGCTGGGTTCACACTATTGCAACTTAGATGCGGGTTCACCGCATCCAATTCGCAATAGCAGGAGATTTTGACCGACTCTCTATGGAGCCAGTTCACATATCTCTGCTGCGGCTCCGGAGCGAATTTGCACAGGAGCCCTGTGCGTCTTTTGGTCCATTTCAAGTCTGAATTCAGCCAAAAATTCGGGCTGAAATCGGACCTGAAACAGTGAACGGGGACACACTGGACCTCTGCTGTGAGCCGCATGCGAAGATAGAGTGAACCCAGCCTCAGTAAAATGTATTCACTTTTGAACCATCTCCAGTGCCTCTGTGTCCTACCAAACACCTTATTACATGGGTAGAATAATGATATGCCCTTTGTTTCTTCAGTCTATCAGACTGTAGAGGATCTTCTAGCAACCATGCATTGCATACTAAGTATGGATGACAGACTTGTCTAGTTATTTGGCTTAGTTCTCAAGAAAAAAAATCAGGTATTTCTTATTCTGCTCATAAATTGATTTCCGTGGCTTTTATTTTCTAATATTTATTTATACTATTCCCTACTTTTCCCCAGAGAAAACCACATGGGTAATTGCAGTGCCTGGCTGTGCCATCATTCAGTCCTGGAGCTGACCCTTAAATTGAGTTTGATGCCCTGTGAATTGCTATTGACTTCACATTCTAAAGGTCAGATTTAGAGAATGCTGTATATCTGTCCACACAATGAGAAGGTGTAACGCTACACAAAGGAAATAAAAGCATTGGTTTCACCAGGGGAAAAAGGACACCGGAGAGTTAAAAAGAACACTATTATTGCTTTTTTGAAAGACTAAGTCAATGTCCAAAACTTTTAACTGTATTTAAGATACGGGTGGACAATGGCAGGGTGAATCACGAACTGGCTTCTATCGAAGATTGCAGAGATGTGATGTTCTCTGTTGAATTCCCAGCTTGCCTTTGTTACAGCTATCGCAAAGACCAGTCTTTGAGATATGTATGCCTTGGGCACTCAGCTGCTTGTCCATCTTTTAACTTTCTTTGTAGTGTGCAGATAAAATGGCCTCTCTTCTCTCGATCGATAGCTGCCTGCGATGCCAAGTTTAAGAAATGCTTAGTCTATCCCCCACCATTCCTTTCCTTCATTGGATCCAAGATTCCTATGTAAATTCGGTGTCGGGGCTTACACATATGACCTGTTATATTGCTTTTGGCGCTGCTCAAAATAGAGGTAGAAGGATTTTCCTGGTCCCAGAACATCGGGTGCAGGCTTGTCCTGATACCAATCCAGAGCTTTAGTAAATGTAAAAAGGAAAGGATCACCGCTACTCCTGACCAGCCTGGGTTAATAAACGATTAGGAGAGGCCTCAACCTACAGGTCTCCACCAAACAAAACACCCTGATGCATTTCACCCACCCTACCGGGGCTTAGTCTAAAGCCTCATACACACGATCCGATTTTCAGCAGGGAATTGTGTGATGACAGACTGTGTGTCTAAAATCTGACCTTTAGTACGCTCCATCAGACAATTGTTGTCCTTTCAGCCAACAAATGTTGGATGGCAGGCTAGTAAATTTTCGGCGGACAATGGTCTGTTGTCAGATTTTCGTATCGTGTGTGCACAAGTCCGTCACACAAAAGTCCAAAGTACAAACACGCATGCTCGGAATTAATGCTCACCAAATATGATGACATTTGCAGAAGGTGCCCAAAGGTAGGTGCTCAAGAGCTGAAATTCCACGTAGTACGTCACTACATTCATGTTTATTGGCCGACAATTGTGTGACCGTTAGTATGCAAGACAAAATTCAAGGCACACACCCTTCGGACAAAAGTCTGATGCTTTGTTGGCCAACAATCTGATTGTGTGTACGAGGCTATAGGGTCCTTGGGCTGGTAGAGAGGAGCTTACACAACTTATTTCTTCTCTTGCTCATCAGGTGAGAATGTTCATGTCTAGTGATTGACACCTCAGGCCTGAGCTCTGCTTCCAGGGAGGTCACAGGCTCCTTCATACGCAAAAGTACTGAGTATTTATTCAGGTATCTTATGGACTTGCTGAGAAGGGTGACATGGGTGAGTATCAGCAGATGATTTGAAGGTTCTTCCTACAAGAGAACCTGTCACTTTGTCCAAAACGGGCAAAGTATTTGATTTCTTGAAAAGTTGTAGGCTTGTTCTGCAAGATTAAATACAGAAGCTCCCTTCTGCATGGTTACATGGTATTTGAGCACTTAAAAAAAAACCATGATGTTGTGCTATAACCTCCATTTAACATTATGGGAAATGCTTTGGCCCCCACCATTTGTTGCGCACCACTGCCCTCGGCTCATTTTTTTCCCACCGGAAATAAGTTTTAGAAATTAAAAACACTTTCGCCAAGAACATCAATAACTTGTCCAGTTCCAGACAACTAAAGAAAACAACAATCTGTGCATATGAATTCAAGTAATCTACTTTCTGCACCACCAGATTCAATAAACTCAGAAAAACACATTCATTATATATAGACATGTACAGGAGCCACTGCCAGGCTGACGACAGATGTCAAGTGCAAAAATATAAATGTTGCTTAATGGACTAGTACAGTATGACCTTGAGAATGTCACTGCAAATGAAGCAGTGTTAACGCCAAAGAGGAATCGGAGGGTGAGGAGGCAAGGACGTCACAAGGGAAATTATACTTTACACTACCTGACCATAGCATTATGACAATGATGACTTAGTTGTTTTGGGCTCTTTCCCTATGCACTGAAGTGACATACATGGAATCCGTCTTCAAAGACACCTCATGAGAGCTCAAATTCTTGTGTCTTAGATTACCGCTATCCAAGGGAGTTTAAGGTACATTGCTGGCAAATGTGAAAATTTTGCATTTAAGCTGAAACTGGGGACACGGCCCGCCAGCTTAGTGTCTGGAATTTTCATTCTAGTATTCACCCTTTTTGCAACCGGTTGCAATGTTGGTTAAAGTGGCACCGTTGTGGTGGTGGTCATCTTCTGAATGGCCCTGCATTGGAACCTGCGATATTGCAGGGCAAATGTTCCCAGATTCCATGGCCCACCTTCTACAGGTCCCAAAAGGTAAGGTTACATGTTAAGGCTTACAATGGTGTCACCTGCCTGTATGCTGATTTGGATAGTGACTCTGGTAACTCTTCTCCTTATTGGCGCCTAGTGCTCCCAAACTGAGTGCAATGGATGGCTAATAGAAAGAAAGATTGAGATACCTATGCTAGCTGTATGTAAAAATGTATTGACTTATGTTAAAAGAATATACAACTGCATTAATAGTGTGACTGCGCTAATCCATATAAGTGTGTATATGCATATTATTACCACTGATACAGTATATAACCTGTTGGTTCCAACTTAATTCCATTAAAGTGCAACGTGCCAACAAAAAATAAAATGAAATAAATTATACAATATAATAGAAAAATGCCAACGTTCATAAAGTGAAACAGGAATCACGATTGTAAACCATATCAATATGTCTTAAATCTCCAATGTTTAAAAAGTGCTCTTGTGCTTCAAATTTCATCCGTGCTGCATAACCATGACATTTCACCACTTCTTGTGCCACCACCACCTTCTAAAATGGTCACTCACCAGAGCCTAGAAAAAATGTTGCCTTTGGTTCATATAGGGATAACCACTCCACTATCCAGGCGTCTCTCCAGTCAATTTATCACTAGACGTTTCTCAATGCCCAATGTAGACAGCTCATAAAAATTTAAAGATTTATCATTGCGCAGTATGTTTTATAAAAGGGAATTTATTTGTAACCATTAAAAACAAAAAGAGTGCACACTCACATATCCCAGTGCCTTAGACCGGCACTGAGTCTATCTAGCGTTCTGCTGTGGGGCTCTGTTCTGTTGTTTAGTTCCTCGTCCCCGTTTTTGGTTCGGGTTAGTGACCGAAAGTGACGGTCGAAATTACCCAGAAGCCTCTACGCGTTTCGCATTTAAACATGCGTCATCGGGAAGCTTCCTGATGGTATCAGTGGTAATAATATGCATATACGCACTTATATGGATTAGCGCAGTCACACTATTTTTGATACTTTTTTCCTATACATGTTATAGGACATTCTTTCATGCTTTCACCTCTACCTTGAGCGGCGCCATAAACAACCAAACAGGTTGCATTAATATGGTTTATATTTGCTTAGAGTTCAGCTTTAGTTTCACTGTAAGCACCTGTGACCACCCGAAAATATCCCTAACACCTACTCTCATGCTCAGAGAGTCTCTGTCACCAACATAAAAATTTGCAGGCCAAATCGTAGAAGAACCAAGTATTTTAAATACTTTTTAAAAAAACTAGCAATGTTCCCCTGAACTTGCTAGCACAGCCCCCTCCCTCCTACCATGTTTTCTTTGGGGAGTGACTAATTACTCATTGTGCTGGTCCAGCTCCTCTGCCCCTCGCCTCCCTATATAACCTTTATTTATTTCAGTTACTTATATAGCGCCGTCAATTTACGCAAGGCTTTACATATACATTGTACATTCACATCAGTCCCTACCCTCAAGGAGCTTACAATCTAAGGTCCCTAACTCACATTCATACATACTAGGGGCAATTTAGACAGGATCCAATTAACCTACCAGCATGTCTTTGGAGTGTGGGAGGAAACCGGAGAACATGCAAACTCCAGGCAGGTAGTGTCGTTGGGATTTGAACCAGCGACTCTTCTTACTGCTAGGCGAAAGTGCTATCCACTACACCACTAACCTTTAGCCTAGGTTCACACTGCTGCGGGATTGAAATCGTGCGAGTTCAGTTGAACTCGCACGACTTCATACCCGCATGTCAGTCCGACTTCGGGGGCGATGTCAGAGACATCTGGTCGGGTTCATGCACAGATGTCTATTGAAATCGCACCTGAAGTCGCCAAAAGTAGTACAGAAACTACTTTTGGGAATCAGTGCGGCGCCGGCTTTGTGGCGCCCCACCAATTCGGACGCTGCCACTGCCGGCAATAGCCGCCGATTTGGTATGCGATTTGACATGTCAAATTGCATGCCAAATCGCTTCAGTGTGAACCTAGGCTCACTGTAGCAGCCAGTGGTGGAGTAAAGGGGACTACTATAGAGTATCACTTGTCTGCTGGGGCTGCTGACATCATATCAGCAGCCTGCAGCTGCGGGCATCATCCCGGTACTTATTTTTAGAGCCGGCGATCGGCTTTTTCTGGTATAACAACCGATGCGGCTAAAAGCCGCTCGGCTGTTATACCGGAGAAGCGGGAGGGGACGTTCCCCCCTCCCGCCGCCTCCCGTCGCTCTTACTGGGCCTCCCAGTAAGGCCCGATGACCAATCCGCCGCCTCCGTCAGCTAGGGACAGACTGGAACGAAGCCGCTTACTCCTAATGGTAAACACGGAAGTGACGTCATGACGTCACTTCCCGTTTCCTTGGCTGCCAATGGCGCCGGTTTTAAAAAAATATACAGTATTCAGAATCGCCGAAAATGGCGATCTGAATACTTTGAAGTGCAAAGGAGGGATCGGGGGTCTTTTAGACCCCCGATCCCTCCATAAAGAGTACTTGTCACCACCTATTACTGTCACAAGGCATGTTTACATGCCTTGTGACAGCAATAAAAGTGATCAAAATTTTTTTTTTTTATAAAACACAATTTATTAATATTAAAATAAATAAGAAAACATTTTTTTTTTTTAAAGCGCCCGCAAAGAAAGTATGCAAAGAAAACGCATACGGAAGTCGCGCCCGCATATGTAAACAGTGTTCAAATCACACATGTGAGGTATCGCCGCGATTGTCAGAGCGAGAGCAATAATTCTAGCACTAGACCTCCTCTGTAATTCTAACCTGGTAACCATAAAAAAAATTTAAAGCGACGCTTATGGAGATTTTTAGGTGCCGTAGCCATTCCACCGAGTGCGTGCAACTATAAAGCGTGACATGTTTGGTAACTATTTACTCGACGTAACATCATCTTTCACATTATACAAAAAAATTGGGGTAACTTTACTGTTTGTGCAGCACAAGTGTTTTCCCCACACCAGGTTGGGTCCAAACCAGGTATGAAATGGATGTTACTCTCCAGAGATAAAAAGCCCCAGGTGCTGGCTAATGCTAATCCATGCTGTGAGTGGAGGAAAAAGTCCGGACAGCCGCACACCAGGAGAATATAATCCAACGAAATTTCTTTATTGCAAAATCAGCTGATTTTACAATAAAGAAATTTCGTTGGATTATATTCACCTGGTGTGCGGCTGTCCGGACTTTTTCCTCCACTCACAACTTTACTGTTTGGTTTTTTTAAAACTCATGAAAGTGTCCCTTTTCCGAAAAAGTTGCGTTTAAAACACCGCTGCGCAAATACCGTGTGATATAAAATATTGTAACAATCGCCATTTTATTCTCTAGATTCTCTGCTAAAAAATATATATAATGTTTGGGGGCTCTAAGTAATTTTCTAGCAAAAAATACGCATTTTAACTTGTAAACACCAAATCTCAAAAATAGGCTTAGTCATGAAAGGGTTAAGTGCACAGGCGCCGTGTAGAGCTCATGAACAGCCGTTCATCTTTGGAGACTTTCGGCATCTCCTTTGTGCGCCTGCACAATACAGGGCGGACACTATCCGATGGGGGACATTTCTCGACAGGACACCGGCTCTATTTCGGCAGCGCTCATCCCCTCCTTCCCCTCGGTGGCAGCCTATATTTTGGCAAGGCTGCAGATTGGCACAAATCAGGCTGCAGTGAGGAGCAATGCTGCAGATTGGCACTAATCAGGCTGCAGTGAGGAGCAAAGCTGCAGATGGGCACTGATTAGGCTACAGATGGGTACTGATTAGACTGCAGATGGGCACAGATCAGGCTGCAGATAGGCACTGATTAGACTGCAGATGGGCACAGATCAGGCTTCAGATTGGCACAGATCAGGCTGCAGATGGGCACTGATTAGACTGCAGATGGGCGCAGATCAGGCTGCAGATGGGCACAGATCAGGCTGCAGATGGGCACTGATTAGACTGCAGATGGGCGCCGATCAGGCTGCAGATGAGCACAGATCAGGTTGCAGATGGGCACTGATTAGACTGCAGATGGGCACAGATCAGGCTGCAGATGGGCACAGATCAGGCTGCACTGAAGCTGCAGATGGGCACAGATCAGGCTGCACTGAAGCTGCAGATGGGCACAGATCAGGCTGCATTGATGCTCACTGACCATTATTTTTTCCTGAAACTTCCCCCTTAAATTGGTGTGTGTGTTATACGCCGGTGAGTGTTATACGCCAGTACGTGTTATACGCCAATAAATACGGTATGTATAGACTAGCATCACAATTACAGTGCCTGAATTTTTAGATTTATGCAGGGGTAGATCATTCTCAAGAGGATTTGTACCAGTTTACTATCTGCACCAGTTTACAGATTTTTAATCAAAGCTACCGTTTGTTTGTTTTTTTGTGCATGCGCAGCACAGTGTACACTCCAGGTCCATTCCTGGCAACTCATAGATAAGGCTGTACGAAAGCGAGAATGGAGCTGGATGCCTGGCCAATATAACTCCAGGGCAAATGTGCAGAAGTTACATCATGAGTGGCTGGCTGCCCAGTGGCCAAAGAGATAGGATGCGGGATGCGGAAGAAGAGACAGAAAAGGCGGCAGTGACTGAGATCACAGAGCCGTCAACGCTGCAGGACAAGACAGGAAAAATGCAGAGATAAGTCTGCCGTAATGTGCGAGCGAGCGTGTAGTATACTTGCACAATATGACAAGAGCTGCCACCGCTCACCCACGCTACAGTTCCCCTTTCAAGGCTCATTTACACTTATGTCTCTTAAAAGCGATCTGCAATAGATTGCTTTTCAAAGAGCGATACAGGAGAGAGCGATACAGGAGTGGCTGACAGACATTAAGTAGGTGATATTTCCACTGTTTTTTTGTTTTTTTTGACAGCCAAATGAAGGTTTTGAATGAGAATACCCAACTTTGAGCCTACCTTTAGCGTGCGGTTGCACCACAACGACATTCACAAAAGGTGGTATCATCTTTTCCTCAGTACACTGCAAAGCAAACCAACCAGCTGTGAGTACAGGGCTGTCAGGTCATCATTAAAATGGTTATAAATCTCAGACATGAAATATGAGGGAAGCATATCCCTCTATAGTGTGTACCTGTCTCAATCCAGAGAACTAAGTGTCATTTCTGTCTGCAGCTCCGTTCCTCTGCTATCTGCATCAGTCACTTCTCACAAGTTTTCCTGACACCAAGAGAAAATGGTGATAGGGGAGAGATCTCCAGCACCCAGCCTGTGAACGACAGCCTCAGCTCTGTCCCTGTGTTTCTGTGTGAAGGGGGATTTGTCCCTTCCCACCAATAAGCTCTCAGAGCTTCCCTCACTGAGATCTGCAGAGTGTAACTTCTGCTCTCAGTGCCCTGCTTTCTGACAGTTCAGACAAGCTGTATAAATTCTGAACTTTGAGCTGCTGTAGAGTAGAGATGACTGTAGATAAAGTCCTCCAAAATCTGCCTCATATCCAAAAGTTGCCAAGAGTGTAAATGTAGACATTAAGCTTAAAGGTTAATCAAAAATATCACATTCTAAAGGGAAAGGTAGAACATGGGGGGCGGGGGTATGGAAGAGGGAGAGAGGGAGGAAAGGGGGGGGGGTTGGAGAAAGAAGGGGGTGATGGTTGGGGGGAACCCCCACACCCCTTCCTTACCCTCAACCACCCTTTCCTCCCTCTCTCCCTCTTCTATACCCCCCCTCCCCCTTGTTATACCTTTCCCTCTAGAATGTGATATTTTTGATTAACCTTAAAGCGTAGCCTCCCTGGCGGTTTTCCCGAGTGTGGCTCGGGGTTACATTTCAGGACCATTAGCGGTAACCCCGAGCCACACTCGGGATTACATCGCAGGATCCTGGTGCCTCCTTACTTACCTTGTCCCCGGGATCCTGCGATGTCCCCCGCACTGTCCGAGGGCTCCGTCCTCCTCCGAAGCCTCTCCGTGCCAGGCTCCGTTCCCTGCGAGCGTCGCGACGCACGGGGGCGGAGCCTGGCGGCAAATTCAAAAAAATGTAAAAATCATAACACATACAGTACTGTAATCTTACAGATTACAGTACTGTATGAAATCATTTCACATCCCATTTGTCCCCAGTGCTCTGGCCCATGCCCTGCATGCAGTTTTATATTGCATACACTGTTCTTTCTGCCTGGAAACTGGAGATTGTCCATAGCAACCAAAAAGTGTCCCTTTACGTCAAAAATGGCTTTAGACCAGCTAGAAAACTGCGATAGTAAATTAGAACACTTGCAGAATTGAGCGATAGTGAATCGTGTGGAAATTTATTTTATTACTATTTATTTTTATTTTTTTTAATTATTATTTTTTTTTTATTATATTATAATTTATGTTTTTGTGTTTCAAACTTTATCATACCCGGGATATCTACTAGACTCTTGTTTGGACAGATTTAAGTGTGTTATTGTTAATAATTAAATACCTACAATATAAAACGCCAAATTTCATTGCAAAATAATTGTACCGCTTTCAGCACCTAAAATCAGAAAGAATCATACCGCCAGGGAGGTTAAGGTCTACATTTACACTTTTGGCAACTTTTGGATATGAGGTAGCTTTTGAAGGACTTGGTTCGGTTCCCCCCGGGCCTAGCAGGCTGTTTACCACCAACATCTCAGGCACTTTTTTAGAGGTGATTATGTTTGATCGAAGTATTGTCGATCAAACATAATCACTGTGTGTGTGTTGGACCGGCTATGAGGGGAGGTTGGAGGCTGGTATGTTTTTGAGGTGTGTGTTGGACCGGCTATGAGGAGAGGTAGGGGGCCGGTATGTTATTTAGGCATGTGTTGGACAGGCTATGAGGGGTGGTTGAAGGCCGGTATATTTTTGAGGCGTGTGTTGGACTGGCTATGAGGGGAGGTTTAAGGCCAATGTGTTTTTGAGGCTATGAGGGGAGGTTTAAGGCCGGTACGTTTTTGAGGCGTGTGTTGGACAGGCTATGAGGGGAGGTTGGAACACTTTTTGTCTTCAAAGGTGGGAGGAGTCTTTCAGCTTTCTTTAGGCTTTCTCTGCTGGAGAAATGAGAACTCTTCCCGCCAGTAAGGTCCTTTATGGAGAAGTCCAAGGCGTCACTCACACAGGGTGTATGAATCTATACCCTGTGTGGGGGCTGTGTTTACCCCAAAAAGGACATCCATGCGGGTGCAGTTGTGCGGACGCACCCTTGGTGCTTTCGGGACCGTGCAACGACACCCACCCAGATGTCACATTGGGTACAGCCGCTGCACCCCAGTTGACAGCAATGGGACTGCCTACACGGGATGTTGGGAACACCTGTGCATCCCCATTCCGGTAAATACGGCCCTCCCATGGGGTACAGATTCATACCCTCCATGTAAATAAGATCTAAGTGTGAATGAAATAATTAGCTCCATTGTGTTGCTAATTTGGGGACCACTGTACCCCTCTTTATTGTTATTTGGGTGCGTTTTATTATAGGAGTGTTATATATTGTAGATTAGGATAAGTTTGTATATGTTGTGGAGGTGTGTGTTATTCTTTGGGTGTGTTTTGGAGTGTTATATATATAGATTGTAGTTTAGGTTAAGTTTGGATTTCTTCTGGAGGCGCTTTAAATGGACATAACTGAGCGGGGGCGGGCCTTAGAGAACAGAGGCCGCATATGGGCAGCACAGAGGCTTAAGGGGTTAGTCTTGCAGCACTGGGGTCCATGGTTCAAATCCTGACCAGGACACTCTCTGCATGGAGTTTGCATGTTCTCCCTGTGCTTGCATGGGTTTCCTCCGGGTACTCCGGTTTCCTCCCACACTACAAAGACATGCTACCTTGCGTTGGTGGTGCAGTGGTGAGCATAGCTGCCTTCAAGCAGCTGATCCGCGTTCAATTCCCGGCCAACGCCATCTCCAATACTCAGAGTCCTCAGAGAGAAAAGCGCTATACAAGGTCAATGCAGAGTATATATTAGCTGTGGAATAAAGAATGAAGCAAATGTGTGGAATTTTTGAGGAAGAAAATGTTCCCCCAGAATCTATAGAAGGTGAACCCAGATCACAGACGGAATTACTGCGATTCCAAAATTGCCGCAATACGCGTGACATGTTTGTGATCTCGTTTCTTTCAATGGCACCCCAATCACGGGACAATATGGTCACCTGACAAATCGCGCAAACAAAATCGCGGGACGCCTGTTTCCCAAAAGCAGTCCTACGATTTTGTCGCAATTTGTCAGGTGACATTTATCACCCCAATCGAGGCAAAAACACGCCTCGATTGGGGTGATATTGAAAGTAAAGGGATCGTAAGCGCGTGCCGTGTTTTGCAGCGATTCGGAATCCGGAACACCTAGGTGTGAACAGAGCCTCGCCATGTCCATCATACGACAAGAACTGCCTGCACAGAAGTCCACTGAGCAGGAATATTACACCCATACTCCCCCAGCAGGAATATTACACCAATACTCCCCCCAGTAGGAATATCACACCCATACACCCCCCAGCAGGAATATTACACCCATACCCCCCAGCAGGAATATTACACCCATACTCCCCCCAGCAGGAATATTACACCCATACTCCCCCCAGCAGTAATAGTACACCAATACTCTCCCCAGCAGGAATATTACACCCATACCCCCCCAGCAGGAATATTACACCCATACCCCCCCAGCAGGTATATTGCACCCATACTCCCCCCCAGCAGGAATATTACACCCATACTTCCCCCAGCAGGAATATTACACCCATACACACCTCTATATATGGGTATATACGGTGGATATAGTATATAGAGATATATAGGACAGTGGATATATAGTATATACAGAGAGTACACATGTCACACCTCTATATTTGGGTATATAAGGTGGCTATAGTATGTAGATATATATATAGGACAGTGGATATATAGTATATAGAGAGAGTACACACATCACACCTCTATATCTGGGTATATACGGGGGATATAGTATATAGAGATATATATAGGACAGTGGATATATAGTATATACAGAGAGTACACATGTCACACCTCTATATCTGGGTATATACGGTGGATATAGTATATAGAGATATATAGGACAGTGGATATACAGTATATAGTATATACAGAGAGTACAACCGTCACACCTCTATATCTGGGTATATACGGGGGATATATTATATAGAGATATATAATACATACAGAGAGTACATACGTCACATCTCTATATCTGGGTATATATGGTGGATATAGTAAATAGAGATATATATAGGACAGTGGATATATAGTATATACAGAGAGTACACATGTCACACCTCTACAGGTGAAGCTGCTGCCTGTTCACTTCCTGGATTTACACAGACACACTGGAGGCACACCTCCAGCTCTGCAGCCCTGCAGCTCTCATTGGCCCTCCTATGACTCATCCCCCCTCCCTGGCAAACTCTCACAAGAGTGAGAGAGAGAGAGAGTTGTGTATGATGTCATAAGCCTAGGCATATTACCAGACAAGAAACAGGAAGTAGGTTGAATAAGGGATTTACTGGCAGAAAAAAAAATTACTATCCAAAGTTAAAACAACAAGGGCAGAAGATTTAATGGAAAGTTGAAAAAAATAACTGAAGGTCCCCTTTAAACTACAGTACCTTGAACAAGCATTCATACCCCTTGAAATTTTCCACATTTTGTCACGTTACAACCTAAAACATAAATGTATTTTATTGGGATTTTATGCGATAGACCAACACAAAGTGGAACATAAATGTGAAGCGGAAGGAAAATGATAAATGTTTTTCTAAATTCACACTGCTGCGATGCGGGAAGCGCACAGGAATCACTTTGTTTCCCTCAAAGGAAAAGGGTTTTTTTGGGGGGACTTTAAATGAGGCATAGACAACCAGTGTCTCCATCCCTATTCTATGAGAAAAGGCAAGAGTTGTGACTTTAAATGAGTTGTGCATCTAATAATTGGTAGGATAGACAATGCACCTGCTCCTGAGCAAGTGGAGCAATTTCCACGAAGCGCGTCGAGCAATATAACATTGCGGATATGGAATAGGATGCATTTTTTCTGTCAAACCATACCCTCATATGTTGGCCTTTTATATGAATAATTGGTGATCGTGCGCTATTTTTTACATTTACTAAGATCTTTCATGTAATCAGCTCTGAGTTTCACAGCTGTATGTCTATGTGCCATGATTCCGCCACTGTTATGTGTATATTTTATCATATGAAACATTATCTTGATGTACTACAAAGTCTTACAATCTGCGATTGGAGCTTTTGAATAAAGTATTGTTTTTTATATTATTCTTCTCATGGTTTATAAGATAGTATTTTTGTTCTATCCTATCAATTATTAGATGTGCACCTCATTTGAAGTCCCAACTCCTGCCCTCACTTTGTTTCCCTCATCGCATCGCACCACATAGCAATCGCACTGTGTTCATGTGATTTTGCTGCGGGTGTCAATGAAAAGTTAACAACATCCCAAAAGCTGGTCGGGATGTGATGCATCGCATCAGTATGAACCCAGCCTTAAATTGCTTCTCAACTGTTCTATTTCAGCACGTTACAAGTATAAACTAGGCCTTAAGCAGGTAAAACAGTCCCGGTATAAATTCTTCAGCTGTCTATCGGGAACTACCCTTTAATTTATTGCATTGCAGGACCCTGTTGTCATGGTCCATTATCAATTGCAAACCATTATCAGCTCCCGTCCTGACTAATGACTTTCTACATACATCAAGCCAGATAGAGCTAATTAATTAATGCTGCAAAGCGAACACCTTTAACATCGACTCAATATTTTAGCACGGCAGCGAGAACAGCAGAAGGCACTTAGGTACCAGGTGGATTTATGGCATGATGGATGATATGTTATAGCATGGTAAAGCGGTAGAGGAGACTTCATTGTTTATAGCAAGGTGTTCATATGTGTTTTATATCATGAAAAATGTAGAACAATGAGCTTTTACTCCAATGCACTCCACATATCATCCATGCACGCATTAACGCTGTAAGGTCCAGAGGAGGTCAACTACCAGCTGGTACAATACATGTCTATGTGGCAGGAATGGAAGGTGTTAAGTGCCCAGATGTATATACTATCGGTTGGACTCATCCCAGCAGATACGTGGCACACATCAGCTCCCAGTGGCTCCGGCTGAGTGGCTGAGCCCCACATTAAACCAAAAAGACCTGGGGTACCATTACAAATGCTAAGCAGGGTTGTGGATGCAATATTAATGTGATGTGATGTAATTAGATAGGGTCACTGGTGCGGAATCGTTCCAGAAGTACTTGTGAAAGCCACGTCTTCAGCTGCTTGCTCTTTCTCCTAAGCTAGTGCAGACTTAGCAGGTACCTTAAAGGGCAACCTTAGCCAAAGGTGACACCGTTTTCGGAGGCGTATGTGAACTCACAAGGTGTCTAAACGAATGAGCCATGACTAATGCCGCGTACACGCAGTCGGACTTTCCGGCAGGAAAAGTCATACGGAATCGTTTCATCGGACATTCCGATCATGTGTGGGCCTCATCGGACTTTTTTTTTGAAAATTCTGACGGACCTAGAAATAGAACATGTTTTAAATCTTTCCGACGGAATCAGTTCCTATCGGGAAAACCGCTCATCTGTATGCTGTTCCGACGGACCAAAAATGACGCATGCTCTGCAGCAAGTACGAGACAGCAGCTATTGGCTACTGGCTATTGAACTTCCTTTTCTAGTCCCGTCGTATGTGTTGTACGTCACCTCGTTCTAGATGGTCAGACTTTGATGTGATCGTGTGTAGGCAAGACAGTTTCAGCGGAACTCTGTCGGAACTCCGTCGGAAAGTCCTTCAGAGTTTATTCTGACGGAAAGACCGGTCGTGTGTACGCGGCATAAGGACTAATGTCCAAAACGCGTAGGATGTTTTTACAGCGTTGTTCGTGTCTTTTCAATAAAGGAATACTATTTTTTGGATGTCATCCTGAGTGCTGACCATCCCTTTCCCTAAACTAATGAACCACCATCTTCCAGTGCTTGAAGCATGGTCCCATCAGGGCTTCAGTTTGTGTAGACTCCTGATGGAATTATGGGTCCGTAGGTTGAGGTTAAAGCTGACAAACTTCTAGTTGTGCTAGTTCCCGGGCAAAGCACACTTGTGCAGCATCACACACACAGTTGGGGAGATTTACTAAAACTAGAGTTCCCATAATCTGGTGCAGCTGTGCATGGTAGCCAATAAACTTCTAACTTCAGCTTGTTCAATTATGCTTTGACCATTAGGCTCGGTTCCCACCGTACCCCAGATATGAATTGCACAGGAACCGCTCTGCATTGCTGTGCAGTTCACATGCAATTCAGTGCAGTGAGATTTGAGCCCATTTATTTCGAATAGGTTCAAATCGCATCAAAGTGCATGCACCTTTTTTGGAGCTGCACCGAACTGGATCGCATGGCTCCTTTGTACCATGCAATCCAGTGCAGTGCGTTTGCTACCTGCGTTTAAGGTGTCGTTAACCTTGTACTAACATCCGCAGCAGATGGCAAGGGCAAAGCAATTGCAATGCAGCGCAGGAAATGCATACTGATCATGATATTTCCCCACACTGCATATGTGTGAACCCAGCCTAAAAAATGGAAGCTGATTGGTTTCTCTGCAGAGCTGCACTAAATTTTGCATGCTCCAGTTTAGTAAATCTCCCCCAGTGAAGTAAACTAGTACTGCTTTTGGGAGTTAGGCAGCCGGTTTGTTGGATAGGTGGCATCTCTCCTGACAAGTTCCCTTTAATTAAAAAAATTGATTATGTAGCCGTGCTGATAATCACCATCTCTAGCCCGCCAGGCTGCTGCCAGAGTTAGAGAGGCAGCTGGCTCTGTGATCTTCTGCCATCCCCGCTGATGCTAAAATGTGTAGAGTGGATGGCTGTGTTTGTGTGAAGAGACTCTGCAGCTTTCTGTGTGTAGACCCTTCCCCCCCCCCCACTCACAACCCTCCCAGGATCTTTGCACAGTGGATCTGTGTAAACTCACCCACTCTCTGCTCTCCCCCTCCTCCTGAAATACAGAATTGGTTCCAATGAGGGGAAACAAGAGTAAGAGCCAATGGAAACAGGAGAGAGAACTTGCTGGGAAGAGCTATGGTCACTGGGATTTGTAGTTTTCTCAGGAGAGCACAATGGAAGTGTATGGAGGACAGATAGCTGCCAAACTACAGGGGACACAATTCCCTGTTCTGAGAGGAGGAGAGACAGGACTGTAAAATTGGGTAAAATTGAGAGACTTTGTGTCTTTTGCAAGGGGACACCGTGCTGAGAAGACCTGCTGTGGGATGTGTTGTAACAACCTCCGAGAGAGAGTCACTCAGAGGGGTATTGCTTCTGGAGCCTGACTGCCTACTAAAGAGGGAGGACCGACCTGTTGCTGAGGGTGTCAAGGGTGCCAGGGACTCCAAATGAGTGATCTAGCTGAGAGACCGAGCCTCCCAACTTGACGTCTGAAACTGCCAAGAGCGTGGATTGGAACCTGACGCCTATCAGGAGTGATGAGAGGACAGCACTCAATCCCATGCTACACACTGCACAACAGAGATCACTCATTACTTAGCAGCCCAGCGGCTTTACTTCATTTCCTCTTAAAGGGGCAGACCCTCAAGCACTACTGACAGAAGGGCCCCAACGCAAGCCGGCCAACATTAGCATTAAGGTGTCAGGTTCTAGTTTTCTTTTTGTTTTTTTGTTCGATGTTGGTTTGTCTCACAAGTCTGGGTATGCCCAATAGGCTCTGTATTGTACTAAACTTTTGAAACTTCAAATAAAAAGAATTTTCAAAAAAACAAACAAAAAAAAAAAAAAGGTACCAGGTACTTTGTCACCACTTTTAAGGCGTACTCTGCTTAGGAACACTTACGGATACCACCATCTGGGGTGTCTCTATGTAGTGCACTCAAGAACATTATTAATGAGTTACAGTATTCTGGGTCTGGTTTTGCTCAGTAATAGGCTTCTCTCATAAAGTTTGGACTTATATTGATGCAGATTACTTTTTTTCTCCTGTGTTAGGTCAGAATTTGCTTTATTAATTCTGCAACCTTGAATTGTTTATTGCTTAATGCCAAGTTTTGGATATTTTCCTGCCCCATCATCATCTGCTGGGATAAGCGTTACCATTATAGGCAATTGCTTATTGCAGGAGGGTTTGGCATTGGGACTTTGGCATCGGTATGTTCAGACACAGGGAGATTAGTCTGTGGTAAAGAAAATTAAGGCACAGAGGAGGTGATCATGCAGATAAGTTTATTTAACTACTTCAATACCAGGCACTTTCCCCCTTTCCTGCCCAGGACAATTTTCGCACTTTAAATGAAAATTGCGCGGTCATGCAACACTGTACCCAAACTAAATTTTATCATTTTCTTTCCACAAATAGAGCTTTCTTTTGGTGGTATTTTATCACCACTGGGGTTTTTATTTTTTCCTAAACAAACTAAAAAAGACCAAAATTTTTGAAAAAAAAGAAAAGTTTTTCTTAGTTTCTGTCATAAAATTTTGTTTTCTCCTTCACTGACAGGCACTGATGAGGTGGCACTGATGGACACTGATGAGTTGGCACTGATAAGGTGGCACTGATGGGCACTGAGGAGGAGGCACTGATATGTAGAATTGATGGGCACTGATGGGCACTGATAGGTGGCACTGATAGGCCACCTATCCGCAGCAGTAACACCAGTCAGTACCTCGTCATCAGTGAGGGGCTCTGACCAGCAGCACTGATGGGCACGGATAGATGGCACTGATGGGCAGCACGGATGATGAGGTACTGACTGGTGTTTCTGCTGGGCACTGATTGGCACTGTGGTGGGCTCTGATTGGCACTGTGGTGGGCACTGATTGGCACTTTGATTGGCTCTGACAGACTTTATTGATGGGGCACTGACTGGCAGCTGATGGGCACTGATTGGCAGCTGATGGGCACATCTGATGGGGCTGTGCTAATAATCAATGTGCTGATTATCAGCACAGATCCCCGCTCTGACAGGGAGAGCCGCCGATCAGCTCTCCCTGTGAGAGAGAACCGAGGAATGCCATTTGCACTTACTGGTTCACGCGATGATCAGCTGTGATTGGTCACAGCTGATCACGTGGTAAGAAGCCTCTGTCAGAGGCTCCTCACTATGATCGGAGATGCAGTGTGTCAGGCTGACACACAGCACCTCAGATCGCAGCGCGCCCCTTGACGCTCAGTCAAGATAACAGAACCACCGCCCGGCCGTCACTCTGCTATAGGCCGGACAGGAAGTGGTTAAAGTGTTACTAAACCCAGCCTGCATTCACTATATCTGGTCTCCCACAGTACACAGAACATGGAAATGCAATTATTTCAGTAAATATAAACTGCTAGGGGAGGGGGGCGCTGCAGAGTGCCTCGGGTCAAATTAGCATAGAGGCGGGGGTTGCGGCTTTTGCTCTGGAGCTGGGCGCGGCCCCCTCCTACATTGGCTCCGATAGTGAGGCTTGGACATCTCTCAGGCCTCGCTTTCAGATTGCTTGGATACATCTTCCGCGCATGTGCGACAGGACTTTGGGCATCCGCACGCCGCTCGTGACATCACACGCCGAGTGGCGTGGGGGGATAAAAGGCTGGCCAGCAGATTGTGCCCATCGGGGGCAGAAAGTGTCCTGGGCCCGGCATCAGTGAGAATAAATATGGCCTCAGGGTTGGTGGTCAATAGGAGGAGGAGTAGTGCCCTTTATTAGTAAGAGAAATAGTATCCCATCATTGGTATTGGTGGAAGAAATAGTGCTCCATTGTTGGTGTCAGTGGGAGGAATAGTGCCACATATCAGTGGGATGAATAGTGCCCCAAGGGCCAGATAAAGGCTAGCAAAGTGCCACATCTGGTCCTCGGGCCGCAGTTTGGAGACCCCTGGTCTAGACCATTACTCCATGGGTGTCAACTGCCAATATAACTATATATAAATATCTAATGGAAATTTAACAGGTATGCAATATGACTTATAACATAAAATATGATTATGAAGTTGCCAATACATTGTTGGATGCATAACACAAAGGATTACTTGGTTTTGTATGTTATTATATACTGTTGTAAGAATTGTTTATGCTATGAATGTATAAATATTTGGTTACGTATAAGATGTTTTGTGTATATTATTTCTTATGCATTATTTATTGTTTAACCTAGATTGATGCATATACTCCTGAAGAAGCTATACAAAAATTTGACGAAACATGTCGAGATGGATGCATGAATTTTAACATGAAATATGTCAAATATGCTACATTTATCAGTTTTACAAAATGAATTTTATTGATATAAAATAAACAATGATTTTATAATATGGTTGTGTCTATTTGCACCTTTAAAGTCCCCATTTTTCTTGTATTTTTGTATTCAAATATTGGGATGTGGTGCTAAAATATTTCTGATCCCTTTCATCCAGAACTTAAATGTAGAGGAAATATTAGTTACTTGGGGGGTTGATGTAAGGGTTAGTTGATGGTTAGTGTAATGTCCTGTACACACGATCGGACTTTCCGACAACAATTTTTGTTCAAAGGTTGTTGGCTCAAGCTTGTCTTGCATACACACGGTCACACAAATGTTGGCCAACAATTGTGAACGTAGGGACGTACAAGACGTATGGCGAGCCGATAAAAAAGAAGGTCTATAGTCATGCGCCACCCTTTGGGCTCCTTCTGCTAATGTTGTGTTTGGTGAGCATTGATTCCGAGCATGCGTGGACTTTTGTGTGACGGACTTGTGTACACACGATCGGAAAGTCAGACAGCAAAATTTGTTGGCGGAAAATTTGAGAACCTGCTAGCCAACATTTGTTGGCGGAAAGTCCAACAACAAATGTTCGATGGAGCGTACACACAGTCGGACTTTACGCCAACAAGCTCACATCCAACATTTGTTGTCGGAAAATCCGATCATGTATATGGGGAATTAGGGTTGCAGAAAAGGCTAGTGTGAGGGTTACAGGGAGGGTTATTGTTAGGGTCACTGAGTTAATGTGAGGGTTAGTGTTGGGGTTACTGGTAGGGTTTATGTTAGACCTATGAGGGTGCCTTGAGTAGGGCATCACTCTCAATGCCACCATCTCTGTGCTGAAGCCTGCCAATGCCAATTTTTCCAGGGCTAAAAGCTAATATATACATTTTTGCTTTAAAAGTATCTTTAGAAATTTCTGAGAGTGCTTTTAGTGTATTTCCAAATTGAAACATTTAGACTCATCTTATCTCAATTTAATTTTTATGTACTTTTACAGGGCAAGTTAGGTTGTGGGACTTTAATTCGTGTTACAAGAAGCTCTTGGGAAGGGGGGAGACCTGGAGAAAGTCATGTACGATGTTTCACTTACTTTCTGTAAGTTACTTCTTCCCTAATTTAATGGGGTTTTGCATAGGTGGCAGCAGAATTAGTTGCCAATGATGTTAATCTGTAACAGCCGCAGTGAGTGGTTGGCGCTGAATATTCACGCAGAGTGTCCTTTTTCCAGAAAGCCACTGGTTCCTCCAAATTGAAATCTGTCCAAAACGAAAGCATTAGTTGGGTAGATTGACTATTTAAAAGCAAGCTGAGAGATGATTACTAAGTGTGCCAAATGTTTACATGTCACCTCTTCCTTCTAGCAAAGGCCTGATATCTCCTTGGATCTCAGATGTACACATCTGCCCGGCCGAACGTTTGCTGAGCAGATGTCAGTGCAAAGGTCTGGCTGACTTTCTGCTGCAACCCATTGGACATTCATAACTGGAGCATCTGCAGCCATAAATGCCAGGAAACTGGCTACAACCCAGAACCGCTGAGTCTGTGCCAGCAGCTTCAATTCACTCTGAAGGAATTTATAGCTCCATAAGGGGGAGAGAAGTGCAAGGAATGCCAAAGGTTTCATCTTATTTTCATATAGTGATCGACTGGTTTAAAAGACATCTCCCTTCTAAACTAACTGGAACATATAAACAGTTATGTGTGCCAAGCATTTAGTAAAGCATTGCACTCTATGACTACATGGCATTGGAGGCTACATTGGGTTTTCAGAAAATAAATTATATCTCTGTGCGGATTAGTGGTAAGCCCTTCTGCCTTGTAGCACTGTGGTTCTCCTTGGTTTGAACCTTGGCCAAGGACAATGTCTGGATGGAGATTGCATGTTTTCCTTGTGCTTGTGTGCTTTCTTCCCACACTCCGAAGACACACACACACACACACATATATATATATATATATATATATATATATATATATATATATATATATATATATATATATATATATATAT
This sequence comes from Lithobates septentrionalis, assembly GCA_037952835.1. Lineage (NCBI taxonomy): Eukaryota > Metazoa > Chordata > Amphibia > Anura > Ranidae > Lithobates > Lithobates septentrionalis. The sequence continues at coordinate 27,286 of JBBDGP010000838.1, read as the reverse complement.
AGGGGACCTAGATTGTAAGCTCCTTGATGACGAGTTGATACGAATATATAATATGTAAAGCGCTGTGTAAATTGTTGGCACTATATAAATACCAGTTCATTTTTGGGCAAGTGTGATTTTAAGCAGGCCTTGTCAGCAGCTGGCTTGGATGTTAAACCAGCTACTGACAGGGCCTGTATTTGGAATAACCCTGAAAGAACCCTGATGAAGGGGGTGTCTTTGAACCCCTAAAATGTGTTGGGTAATTGTTGGACTGTCCCCGTGACTTTAATTGAAGTAAAGTTGTATCTTCACCTCTTAGCAGTGGTGTGGCAGTTCAATTTCCATTTTTGTTGCATTACACTACAAGCCAGGGAGACCTCTGGGGGGTGTAGAACCACCTGTATGGGAACCAGGTCACCTAAATAAACATCAACACTTTAGCAATACCAATAAGATATCCTGAAAGAGGAAGTAAACCCTAGTGGGTTTTACTTCTTCTTTATTTCCCTGCAAAGGTAAAGCATAATGGGCTACTATGCATTGCATAGTAGCCCATTATGTGTCACTTACCTGAAACCGAAGCCCGCGATGTCACCGTTGTCCCCACTAGCAGGGAGCGTCCATCTTTACCCCTCTTCCTTCCGGGGCCGCGAACTCCGGCTCTGTGACATGCGTGCGGGAGCTGGCCAGTCATGGCATGACCCCTATTAGAAACGGAACGATGTGCCCTTTCTAAAGTGCGCATGCGCTGTAGTCATTGGCGCTCAGCTTTTTTGTAAATATCTCCTAAACCGTGGAGGTTTAGGAGATATTTCCAGCACCTACAGGTAAGCCTTACTATAGGCTTACCTGTAGCTAAAAGTGGTTGTACAGGGTGTACAACCACTTTAAGGATCCAGTGCTATTTTTTTCACTTTCCTCCACTACCCTTACATAAAATATCATTGATTATTTCATTTTTAGTACTCTTTAAAGGTACCCTAACCCTAAGGAAAGTGTGTTTACATCGAACGTGTTGCACAAGCTGTCGTGAAATATGTTGGTTGCCATGTGCTGCTTTTGGTGTCAACATACATTAGGTGTGAAGGCGTGCATTATATGCATGTGGGGAGGTGCAGCGTGGTGCGGAGGCAGTAAACACTCAGTCCATATGCAGTAATGGAACTTTATTGTAATTGTAGTTCAACCCTGATCAACTACCCAGCGGGAAAACATCCCGGCACACCCACAGTATGTTGCAGCGAACAGTGTATCTGCAGGTCTCGGATGCACTTTCAGCATCTGTCTTGAGCGTTGGAATGTGGCCTGGCTGGTCTGTGCCCAAACTGGGAGGGTTCTAGGAAGGATAGCGTGTCCTTGCTCTTTCCCTTCTCGTCTAGAACCTCTCCCTACCACTAACACTGTCCCTGAGAGACGGGTGATCTGTCCCTACACTACCCACACACGAAATGTGCCAAGCCTGGGAGCCAGGGTCTTAAATAGACTCTGCCTGGCCCAAGATGGCCACCAGAGCCGCATGTGGCAGCAGCATCCACCCAGATAGATCCCCCAGTGACCATGTTCCTCTTGACTTCCTCTCCCTCTGCAATGTCGCTGTGGTTGAGTGCCACCTGCAGTGGAGAAAGTAGACTGCACCTGCCTACATGCAACCTTTTTTCCATGGGTCTTGTGATAGTCGGATGACATTACAGATCCTCCCTCTTCCCCTCCTGCAGTGGCAGCGAGCAATACCCATTGTTGCACTAAACAGTAATGATGAGTCAGCACTATAGGTGTGCGCAGCCTATTGCATTAAGGTGTACACCCCAAAGCTCAAACACGTATGCCTGTGTGTGCGTGTATATATACAGTATATTGACAGTGTCAGTAGGGCAGAGATTGGTGTCAGTAGAGGTGTGGACGGTGTCAGTAGTTTTTATTTTTATTATTTTATTTTTTATTATTTTTTACAATTTTATTTGTTTTTACAATTTTTTTAGGAGCCCCATTAGAGGGCTTTGGTGAAATATCAGGGTTACAAACAGGGGGAATATGCGGACACATGTAGTGATTAGGGTGTGCTCAGGCACACCTGGTACACCCTGTGCGCACGCCCATGGTCAGCACCATTCAGTGCAGTAGTACTCGGAGCCCTGGCTGTGTGATAATGCAACCTCAGGGGGAGGGAGGGCCTGGACAGATGAAAGAAGCGCATGTGCTAGAACCAATCCCCCTGCAGAGCAGCCGGAGGGAGAAAGAGGAGAAGAAGCTGGCAGCACTGCAGGCAGGGGCAGAAGAGGATCATAGCTACCAACGGTCCCTGATTTCAAGGGACTGTCCCTGATTTGGAGCAATGTCCCTCTGTCCCTCATTCCTCCTCATTTTTCCCTCATTTTGGTCTGATCCAAATAGCTGTACATGAAATGCACTTTTTATCTTTCAAAAAGTGTTTCCCAGTGCCAAACCTTTCATCCAATTTCTAAATTGCTGCATTTGTAAATTTTAAAAGCCAATATAAAGGAATAGTAGTGGTAAAAAAAAAAAGCCCTTGTGGATTTAATTGACCTTTTTTGGGGGGTTAATTCTCCTTTAAAGGGGCGTGGCAGGGGGCGTGTCCCATGCCTACATACCTATTTCTGGTAGGTGTCCCTCATTCCCATCTCTAAAGGTTGGGAGGTATGGAGGATTGGTGTCTGCAATAAGACAATACAGCCGGCCCTCCTGCTCAGCAGGTGCCTGGGCCCCCCCTTTTGAACGGATGGGGCCCGGGCCCAGTACAGGAGGGCTGAACTGTACTGCCTTATCAGCGGCCCTGATGAATGATGCTGGCCTTCACTCAACGGGGAAGACTGGATACATCTAGTGGCGGAAAAGAGTTCTTGAAGGGCACAGCTCCAGGTTGAAGGAGAGTATTGCAGCAAAGGCTGTTTTTTTTTTTTCTTGTAGCTGGATTTATGGTTCAGAATTTAAAAAAACAATTGCTACTTTTGTATGCAGTTTGTTCTATAATGCATCGCAGTTGGGTTTGCAATGTGATGGGTTTGCAATGTGATGGGTTTGCAGTTCTTTACCTTGTAAAGTCACCAGATGTAATCGTGTGAGGTTTGCTGATTGTTCTGATCCATCATAATAGGCGCTCAGACAGCAAAGCCTGGGGTTTTCTCCTGCTCTATAAACAGTGTGCATTTTGTTGTGAGATGACAAGGTGTCACGGCAAACAGATGAGATGAAAGGAGAAAATTTCTCGGAGCTCAGCATTTTCTGTGTTTAGGTGAAAAATGAAAAGTCTTACTCAGGTGTACAGCTGAGCCACACATCAATTTGGGCCTTTGATAACGTCGGCTTTTATTTTTGTGACATCCGGAAAACTTAGTATGAGAAGCGCAAATAAGCAACTCTACCTGTTATCTCCAGAGAAGCAATAGGAAGACGTGCAATTAAATTTTTAAAGATCTTTGATATACTTTCTCATTTTTTTACATACTTCAGGCAGATATAAATGACACAAATTATCGCAGCTCTGTATTCATTAAGCCATCAGTAACTGTATTTTGTTTAATGCAAGCAGTATAAATATCTGAATTCGGCTTGGTATCAGCCTCCTGTACCGCAGAGCTCATAATGGGGATGGGAGAAGCAGCACAAGAAGCCAATCAGTTGCGCTGTAGTGCTGCTTCTCCCATCCCCATTATGAGCTCTGCTGCACAGGAGGCTCATACCAAGCCGAATTCAGATATTTATATTCGTTCTTTTGTTTTGTTTATCAGATCATTCGTTATGATCAGCATTCATTACTTCGGATCATTCGTAACTTTAGATGCATTAGTATTCTTTCCATTCCATTCGCTTAGATATGGCATTTGTTACTTCGGATCATTCGTAAATTCAGATGCATTAGTATTCGTTCCGTTCCTTTCGTTTAGATATGGCATTCGTTACTTTGGATAATTCGAAACGTCAGATGCATTCGTATTCGTTACGTTCACTTATGCCGCATAAACACGGTCGGACTTTTCGTCTACAAAAGTCCGACGGACGCCGACGGACTAAAGCTGGCTGACAATCCCATCGTGTGTGGGCTTCCCCGGACTTTCAGCGGACTTCCAGCCTCAAATCTGACGGACTTTAGATTTGAAACATGCTTCAAATCTTTACGTCGTAACTACACCGGACCCAGAAATCCGCTCGTCTGTGTGCTAGTCCGACGGACAAAAACCCGCGCTACGGCAGCTATTGGCTACTGGCTATCAACTTCCTTATTTTAGTCCGGTGTACGTCATCACATACGAATCCGTCGGACTTTGGTGTGATCGTATGTAGGCAAGTCCGTTCGTAAGAAAGTCTGCCGCAAGTCCGCCAAAAGTCCGCCAAAAGTCCGACAAAAGTCCCTCGAAAGTCTGTCGGACAGGCTGTCGGACTTTTGTAGACGAAAAGTCCGACCGTGTGTACGGGGCATAACAGTTACTTTAGCCAAATTTGAAAGGAAATTCCAATACAATTGTAAATCTAATCTATCCCAAATTAGCTGCTATGACGCAGAGACCCGAATAGAAGAATTACTGACTTCCGCTATTTTACCTATAATTTAAATGACTAAATAATAAAAATAAATAAAAACTATAATAATAGTTAATAATTCAATTATAATAGAAAATACGAAAAACTAAATTACCTGAATGTAATCGATTCGTTAAACTTATACTGTAGGTTGAATCGTTTTTTGTTCTTCGGGTTTTTGTATTTGCAGAATTTTTGTTCTTTCGGGTTTTGGTTGTTTCAGATTTTTGTTCTTTTGGGTTTTCATTCTTTCGGGTTTTTGTTCTTTCCAATTTTCGGATTTTCATTCTTTCGAATTTTCTTCTTTCGGGTTTTCGTTTTTTTCAGGTTTTCGTTCTTTCAGATAGGAGGAGAGAGCAGAGTGGCTGAGAGAGCTCAAAAGTCTGCTGCTTCCATTTACTGGTGTTTTGTGCATCCCTGTGCAGGCAGTCTCATTCATGTCAACTGGGACGCAGCGGCTGCACGGACACAGCTGCTGTTTCCAATTTGACATCCATGTGGGTGCACAGCCTCAAATCCACAGTCTGTGTTTGGGGTATTGGACCCCCATAGAAAACCTGTGCATCCTCATATAGGCATAAACCTACTCTGAATATTGTATGATTTTATGCTGCAGCCGGTGATGGCTAGTAGATATGTACAGTTTGTTTCATTACGAATTTGATTTCGGACGATATTATATTCGTTCATTCGAAAGCATCCGAATGAACGAAAGACTCTTTTGACGAATGCATACAAAAACGAATTGTCAGAAAGATAAAAACCTGAAAGAACGAAAACCCGAAAGAGCGAAAATCCGAAAGAATGAAAATCTGAAAGAACGAAAATCGAAAAAGAACGAAAACCCGACAGAACGAAAATCTGAAAGAATGAAAATCCAAAAGAACGAAAACCCGAAAGAACATAAACCCGGAAGAACGAAAACCCGAAAGAACGAAAATTCGAAAGAATGAAAATCCAAAAGAACGAAAACCCAAAAGAACGAAAATCTGAAAGAACGAAAACCCAAAAGAACGAAAAACTGAAAGAACGAAAACCCAAAAGAATGGAAACTCGAAAGAACAAAAAACCCAAAAGAAAGAAAATCTGAAAGAACAAAAATGCAAAAGAACGAAAACCCAAAAGAATGGAAACCCGAAAGAACAAAAAACTCAAAAGAAAGAAAATCTGAAAGAACGAAAACGCAAAAGAACGAAAACCCGAAAGAACGATAACCCGAAAGAACAAAAACCCGAAAGAACAAAAACCCAAAAGAATGAAAATCCGAAAGAACAAAAACCCAAAAGAACAAAAACCCGAAAGACCGAAAACCCGAAAGAACAAAAACCCAAAAGAACGAAAACCTGAAAGAATGAAAATCCGAAAGAACAAAACCCCAAAAGAACGAAAATCCGAAAGAACAAAAACCCGAAACAACGAAAATCCGAAAGAACGAAAACCCCAAAGAACGAAAATTCTGAAAATACAAAAATCCTAAGAACAAAAAACGATTCAACCTACAAATTTAACGAATACATTTGGATAATTTTGTTTTTCGTACTTTCTATTATAATTAAATTATTACCGTAACTATTATTATAGTTTTTATTTATTTTTATTATTTATTATTTAGTAATTTAAATTATAGGTAAAATAGCTGAAGTCAGTAATTCTTCTATTTGGCTCTCTGCGTCATAGCAGCTAATTTGGGATAGATTAGATTTACATTTGTATTGGAATTTCATTTCAAATTTGGCTAAAGTAACAGTTAGTGAACGTAACGAATACGAATGCATCTGACGTTTCGAATGATCCGAAGTAACAAATGCCATATCTAAACGAATGGAATGGAATGAATACAAATGCATCTGAAGTTATGAATGATCCAAAGTGATGAATGCTGATCATAACGAATGATCCGATAAACAAAACAAAAGAACGAATGAAACTAAAATAAAACTAAACACATTTTTCGGTAGTGCACATGTCTAATTGGTTAGGAAAGAGACTCCAGTGGTCTGAGCTGCTGAGAGACTCGGCGCCAAATGATAGAACCCCAGTAGGTCAGGGGCCAAGGAGGTGACATTGACCAGCTAGAAGCCAATGTGTTAGAATGCCTTCACTTTGGTCAGTGTTAGGTGCTGGCTCTGAATTTGGCATTTTAAATGCAAAAAAAAACAACATATTTTCTAAAGAACTTCAGGAAACGTAACCTGAAAGAAGATCCCTGGTGCCCAGCCTGCAGTCTGGAGACCGCTTGCAGCCATTTGACACTTTGGGGATATAAAACATTTGTTGGACAAATGTCACACATTTGAGCAAGCTGGATGAATTTTCCCTGTGACTTCTGTAATAGATTTATTTTTATGATCGTCAGCTCCATCTAGTGGTTGAAATGCAGTATAGTTTTCTGATATACCTCAATGAGAAAATATATTGCATTTTGGCCACTAGATGGAGCCGAAGATCAAAGGAAATAATCTATTACAGAAATTACAAGGTATATCCAACCCGCACAAATGTGTGTGACATTCCTCCAGCAAATGTTTTATAAATAGACACCATGTAGTGTGTGGTCTTTGGGTTCTCTGCAGGCAGTAGTCTATGTTTTTCTTACTTGGGTTGTTTGCTCAGGCAGGTGAGGGAAAATATTCTTTAGACTGGGTTTTAGTAGATAGGTTTGTTTTTATTATTATTATACAGGATTTATATAGTGTCAACAGTTTGCTCAGCGCTTTACAACATGAGGGCAGCCAGTAAAGTCACAATACAATTTAATACAGGAGAAATTAGAGGGCCCATCTCGTTAGAGCTTACAATCTAGGTTTTTATTGTACATTCTTACTCCTTTTCTGTGCTGTCCATTCTTTTTCTATTTTCATATTTTTCTTTCAGTTTTTTTTTTTTAATGGGTCTTACTGAGGGAAATACCAACTGTGGCACAAGTCATTTTTAACTGGCTGTAGGAAGCCCAAATGCAGAAGCCTTGATTTGTGATTTTCTTCAGTAGCCATGATCAGTCTCATGTAACATGGGCTTTACACTAGCCCATGTTCTGAAAAGCAATCCACAGTGAATCCCTTTTCAGAGTGCAGCTAAGCAGCCGCTGCCAGGCATTCAGGAGGCGATCCTGCCACCTCTTGAATGCCTTTTTTTTTTTTGCAATCTACAATGGCACTGATGTGCCACAACCACAAGCCAAATGTGATCCCATTGACTTAAATGGCCACATTTGATGGATGGTGCCACCTGTAAACTTGACATTCCACATTATATCTGTAGTGTAATATAAACAGCCCCCTTCCAGCTGTATTTTAGGTGGCTCAACTACCAGGTTTTACCACCCTGACCGATAATGTGAAAGTGACCTATGTCTGCCTCTTAGAGCAGTGGTTCCCAACCTTATTGAGACCAGGGCCTGCTAAATTCTTTCAAAACCTTCCATATCTTAATTGAAAAAAAAAAAAAGTTGATAAAAATCTAGAAATACAAAATATGTATTGAAATACTGGAGGGCTCTGGATGGGGTTGGGTGTCACTGTGTGCGTGTGTCTGGATGTTCTGGAGGAAGTTAGGGGACTCTGCAACAGCCCCAGTGGCCCTTTTGGGGTTGGGATTTCTGGGTGGATCTCGGGACAACTGTGAGGGATGGCGTCTCTCCAGGTGGCTGTGGGCTTGGCAGGGGCACTGTGAGAGAATGTAGGTGTAACCAGGCTTGCTGTTACGGAGTTATGCAGGACATTCAGGACAGTCGCATAGACTATAGTGTATTGATAGGGGCATTGAGATTCTGACCCTTTCCTCAACCATCTTGGGAAGCAAAGAACATTGGAAAGTGTAGTTCTTCAACAGAATTGAGAGCATTGTGCTAATAGGGTTTCAAACTACAACTTCCCAGAGGCCTCTGAGACAGGAGGAGCCAGAGAAAGGGGGTAATAATTCAAAAGCCCAGGAAAGAGCAGGGGATGTTGGGAGATCACAGCCAGCCAGTGTAGAAGGTGAGGAGCTGCTGCAAAGAGAGAGAAGGAGGACTCAGGAGACTGGTTTGTGGCTGTAGAGCTGAGGTGATGGCGGATCTGCACCATCCAGAATACTCACTACAACTACAGATTACTGTACTGAGATCTGTAGAGTATCTGTATCTGCGTGCTGTCTCCAGACCCCGCTCTGAGGCCTGTTCATCTACTAGCATGCCAATGTCTTCAAGGGCCCCAATGTAGCCGGCAGAAGACTAATTGTGAGGACTGTACATAGTTCACTTGCTGTTGAGTGTAGTTGTGATTACATTGCAATTTTCTTTTACAAGAGGCCTAGGCTTAGTTACCTCATTGCAAGAGCCCATTGACAACTTAGCCTGTATCTGTGTTGATACCAAGCTTGGTTGCCTTTTTTCTGCTCATTTAGTGAGGAGGGCTGCAGTTTATGCTGGTCAGATTTGAGTTCATTTCAGTACCTCAAATATCTGAAGAAACCCCCAGTGTGTCTTGTGTATGCTTTCGTTTCCTGTTATGCTCTGTCTTATCTAAAAATTACTTGACAATATACTCTGTTATTTGCTACAAAGTCTCGAGTCTAATTTCAGCGTGAGCAGAAGATATTGGGAAGCTGCTAATTTACACCTGCTATAGTGGTGTACCTTGGGGCTGAGGACTTGGTCGGAGTCAAGATAAGAACAGAGGACCCGACATAATTAGCAGCTCCTGCAATTGTAGTGATACATTGGGTCCTGTGGGGCTGGAGGGCATTGTTGGAGGTTGGGGCCTATGGAGGGCTGGAGGCTCTGCAGCAAGTTAGGGGGGACTGCAGGACATTGGGTGTCACTTTGGGAGGTTGGTGGGGCACTGTGTGCACTGAGGGTTCTTAGGAGGCCTGAGGACACTATGGGAGACTGGGGAACACTATGGCAGCTGGGAGGCAATGTGGGAGGTTAGGGGATCTGCAACTGGCTGGAGGCCAGGAGAGCAGGGGTAGGCAAACTTGGCCCTCCAGCTGTGGTGAAACTACTAGTCCCATGAGACATTGCAAGACTGACAATCACAGGCATGACTCCTAGAGGCAGAGGCATGGTGGGATTTGTAGTTTCACCACAGCTGGAGGGCCAAGGTTGCCTACCCTTGGCCTAGCGTATGTCCCTAGAGTATGTCCCCAGTCTCCAACAACTTCTACAGCATATCCGCAGTCTCTGATCATATCCTTTTACATGTCTGCTGTTTTTTGTAGCATTACATTCACTAAATATCATGTGTGGCTCTTTGGTGATCCCATGGGCCTCATCATGAAAGTTGACCACCACCGATGTAGACCTTATGATCAACTGAGCACTGAACAACAAAAACGTTTTAGCCTGGTTAGAAAATCTTTTACCTTTGTATAGTCACATTATTACCAGTATCGTGGCACAGTTCCCTCAAATGATTGTGAAATGGCCCTGTAAATGAAAGAAACTTCATTCATCCATCTTGTTCTAAACAAGTTTGAGCCGTAAAAGGCCTTCTAATTGAAGCAGATTAGTCACCCCCACAGGCCTCAGAGAAATATTGGTACTTGGACTTTTTTTATAACAGTTTCTCATTAACAGCCTTTATCTGACTTTTTGCTCATCCATTTTAATTAAATATCCTTGTACTATATGGAATGCAGACTGTGAGCCATCCGAATACACTAGTGTCCTTTCTAATGTACATCTGACACCACAGTGCCCTCTAGTGGTCAGATGAGCTCTTCAACAGCATCTCCGGCAGTTCAGGTGAGCGGTACAATACAAGTGGGATGGTATAGGAAAACATTTACATCCAGTCCAGTAGTGCAAATAAAGACCACAAAGACTCCCACAATCTCCCTAGGGCCAATTTTTTTGTTCTCTTTTTTTTACACCTTATTAAACATTGCAGTCCTTTTTAATTCATGCATGGCAGAGCGATGCAAGGCGTTACAGCACGTCACAAAGCACTGTTCAAAAATGCAATGTGCATGTGTGATATTAGAAAAAGCTGATGAAGTCCTGTGAAAGGGATCAGGGTTAAACCGAATTGTAAGTCCAGAGTGTGTAGCCAGCACAAGGAAGTTTGAAGCTCACCAGATACTAAGGGCCACTGAAACGGAAGAGTAGGTTATGGCCCCATGCACACTGGGCGTTGAGCCCTGGTCCATGGGACTCTGGCGTGTAGCTGCAGGGCACAGGTGTGCCACCTAGCCCCACTGGAGGCAGCCTGTTGAGTTCTACAAAATATGAGAGTCGGACAGCTGCTGCTGCTGGATGGGGCTTCACGGTACACCTAGGGGCATGAATGATTAGGGCAGTATGCTCCAAGGGGCGAAAGCCCAGGACACAGGCAGTCAGAGTATCATTAATCAAATTGTTTTTTACAAAAAAAAATGTCCCTATGGTTTAAAAAGGTGGGTTAGATTGTTTCGTTTTAGACCCACCTGCATTGCACTCCCTCATTTGTAGGGCGAACCCCCTTCTTTGGTGCACATCCCTTTGCTTCTCGTTCCTGATTACGAATCTGCTGCCAGTTCCTTGGTAGCTGGCTGTGACGACCTTCAGTCATACGACACTGTGCAAACACCGTCCACCCTGAACCCTGCCTATTCACACCTTTTAACAACTTGCGTACCTTAACCACACCAAAACACAGGCTGTGAATATCAACCATGTCGCATAAAGAGAATCCAGACTTCAGCATGCCCGCCCACCAACCATGGCCGCTGACACATTTCACATTTTCGTAGAGAAAAATTAAAAAGAAAAGAAAAAATAAATAAGTTGCGCTCAGAAAATAATAAAAAATTTAAATATAAACAAATCCTAAATGTGCAGAAAAGTGTACAAAAAAAGAGTCTCTCTAAAGTCCAAAAGCACAATTGCTAAGATCACAAAGTCAGATAGCTGTGGAACAAACGGAAGAAGAAACCCATCATAGGAGTGTATTGAATGTAAATTCAAAAGGAGTGTTCTCCACCCTGTGAGAGCCACCAACACACAGGTTAAGATGTACTCTTACCACAAAGCATGGTCCCTCTAATTACAGAAGGTCACAAGAACTTTAGTACATCCACCACTGATGAGATCCAAAACAAACGTCGGAGATGATGTGCGTCCCACATGCAGTTCCTTCTAGTCTGGTCATCTGGATATTCCAGTGATAAACCAAATAAAGAAAAAGGGAGCTCCAAAAGTGTAAAACCTTCTTACAGGAATTTTATTGGGCTAAAAGTTGCAGAATAATAATTTTTTTTGGCCATTGACATTAATTAGTGCTCAAGTGGTTGTGGATAGGTAGAGCGGGATGTGCTCCTTGACGGACTGGCATATAGAGTAGAGGAGGAGTTGATAGGACATTACACAAGAGGCTTTGTGGAGCATTAGCTATAAAATGCAACCTTGCATGCCTTGCGATAAAATTACATTTTCTTGTAGAGATCTTTGGTGAAGACTGGGCAAGCCATAGATAACATGGTTCTGAGGCTCCATACCCCACTTGTATCACCGAAGGTCCACACTATCCCCAAACATAGGTATAGCTCTTGTCTTTCTAATAATCCAAATAACTGTGCACAATATAGGAAGGACAATTTTGGAGCACAGAGGAAACTTTAAGAAAGGACGGACGAAACTGATTTGCGTGCAGTCTATGAATAGCCGTGGTGGGATAGCATATTGCACATTTTATATATATATACACTCTTACTTTTTCATTTAGATGTGTAAGGCAGCCCTGTGTGTGGGAGCGCGGGAATAATAGGTCAGTGACTGGCAGGGTATCAGTAGGTGGGTGGCAGCAGTGAAGATTATGTGGCAGAGATAAAGTGATATGATATAAATAAAACATTTAGTACTATCTGAATCAACATTCCTAAGTCTTCTGTGAAGTGGTTGTAGTGAATGCTGCACTTTTAATTGACTTTCAAAAGCATCATTGAGTAGCAAAACTATTTTAAAGGAACCAACCACAAACTAAAAAAGAACTTCCCCCATTGCCTTCCTCTGCTGTCCAAAATGTAAAGTAGCTGACCTTTTTTGTGGTGTACATATTTATTTATTCTATATTTTGGATTCAGCCCACTCCCCTGCCTTCATTTTTGCCTAGGCGTGCCTGTGCCTGAAGCCTCCTGAGATATTCACATCACATATCCCAGGAAGCTTCAGCTTCTACGCGGCGCTGGAGGAGGATAGATGTGGCATGTCGTCAGGGGGCTTGCTGCCTAAACCTGGAAGAGACAGTCGACTCCCAATGAGAAAAGGATGGTCACCCGGAACCTAATGCGTGGCAGTCGCGCGGCAGATCACAGCAGGGCAATGCTGGATTTACTGGGTGTATGCATATGTGAACTTAGTATAAAGGTTTGGATAAACTTAAAGCGGAGTTCCACCCAAAAGTGGAACTTCCGCTTATCTGCTTCCTCCCCCACGTGCTCCCTGGACAGGTAAGTGTCCATATATTAAAAGCAGCCGCAGTATTTGTAAATTTTTTTTCCCCCAGGCGGAACTCCTCTTTAAAGTGGAACTTTAGTCAGAAAATGTCCCGTTAGATCACTTCAAGCCGACCCCTTTTTGTTTGCAATAGATTTTTATTCAAAAGTTTAACAAATTTCTTAGGATACAAATAGTATATCAGTACAGAAAGATCCATGCACTCTCAAAAGGTGACCAAGTGTCTGATTCATATAACTGTAATATAAAAACAATTATAAAGGTAAATACAGTTGAATTAGGCTACTGCCCGCTTGGGCCTGAACGGGATAATTATAACTTCTCGGTAACGTTCGATCAATCTGTAGTGCCTTTAGCATAGCCCAAGATCGGGGCCCTTATCACAAAAGTTGATCAGGTACCTGGCATTATTTTACGTAGCTCCCACATTGGCATCAAGAAATGAGAGGACTCTCCACTTGCATCCATAAGGTAAATCCTTGAACATAAAAGAGAAAAGAAGAGGGAATAAGGAGAAAAAAAGAAAAAAAGAAATAATATAATAAAATAAAGGGGGGGGGGAGAAAAGGAGAAAAATAAAGGTCAGAAATCCAAAGCAGGAGTTATTGCCCTCGGCCTAGGCCTCCTACTATAAAGTTCTGTAAATTATGGAGCTTGGAGGTACTTAAAGGGGTAGTAAATCCTATCCATTAAGGTGAAAAATATCCTATCCTACCCTATCCATTAAGGAGAAAATAACACCTGGCAGTGACCGTCCCCCCAGCCCCCCCCCCCGTTTTACTTACCTGAGCCCTGGTACTTCACCTGGCGGGGATGCGCTGTCCTTCTACCCAGGATTCTGGGCTCTTGATTGGATAGATTGATAGCAGCGCAGCTATTGGCTCCCACTGCTGTCAATCAAATCCATTGAGAGGGGGGCGGGGGCGAGTCATACATTCGGTGGCTATGAACGCCGAATGATGGACTCGGGAGCGCGCCCGCAAGGTAACCCCCCCGGAAGAGCGCTTTTCCTAGGGGGTTATTTGATGTGGGGAGGAGCCGCGAGGGCCCCAGAAGACGAGGTTTGGGGGCCATTCTGTGCAAAACGAGATGCACAGTGGAGGTAAGTATTATATGTTTGTTATTCAAAAAAAAAACGAACCCATAAAACCCTCACTTTAATCCAGGTTGACCACACCCTGTCAAAGCTGGCTTGTCTGTCTCTAAGGATGCTGGTCAATTTTTCATTGACCATGATCCAAGAAAGTTTATGCTTTACTAGTGCAAGACTGACCACTGGGGTTCTATATGCTCGCGCTATTGTAATTTTAGCTGCTGAAAAAATAAAGAAGATGAGAGTTCGGAGATGTCTAGGGATCTCGTCCAGCAGGTCCGCAAACAGCGCCGTTTTAGGATTTTAGGTAGATTTTGTCCTGTCACTGAATAGACCAGAGTGAATATTCTGACCCAAAAGCGCTGGACCTTGGGACAGGACTACCAGACATGGAACATAGTACCCTCTTGCCTGCTTCTTCTGAAGCAAAGGGGTGAAGTGCCAGGGTACAATCTCGCCAGCCTCGCCGGAACCAGGTACCATCTGGACAGCACCTTGTAATTTGCTTCCACCAGGGAAGTATTGAGTATTCCTCTGTGCACCATGGTCGACCACTGCCCCCAAACCTCCTCCTCTATAGTCTCGCCAAGATCTGATTCCCATGCTATTCGGTATGAGGGTTTCGTCCGTTGAGTGTTCAAGAGGGCATAGAGCTCCATGCATTTATGCATTTATTTTCAAACAAGGTCCTAGTGGTTATGTCTATCAGATCGGTACCCAGGGATTTTATGAAATGAGTAATTTGATACAGACGGAAAGATTCATCTGTAACGTCTCCCGGAAATACGCCTGTTGCCTGATCCTTTGTGATCTATGAAGTGTGCTATCCTGTAAAGGCCTTTGTTAACCCACCATGTAAATTGTTGGGGATTCTGTCCTGGAGGAAAGTGCGGATTATTGAGTACAGGGGAATGGGGAGATCTCAGCGGGTATAATTTGCACACCGTGTCCCAGAGACGCAGGGAGTGGGATCAGGAAGGACTCAGAATAGTCCGACGTTCTCTTGTCGGAAGCCACATCAGGAGGTCCACAGGCAGTGAGGAACTAGCCTGCGGGACTAGCCTGCGCCTCCAACCGTACCCAGTCAGGTTGGTATGTTGTAGAGAAAATTTGGTATAGTTGTACCAGTTGAGTAGCCCTATAGTACCTCCAGAAGTGAGAAACTCCCAGTCCACCTCTCCACTTATATCTCCAGATATAGAGAGTGGAGTGAGCCACTACATCCACTACCACCCCAAATGAATTTGTAAACCAGCGATTGAAGTTTTTTAAAGACTGCAAATGGTATAGGAATCAGCAATGATCGAAAATATTATAAAAGATTTGAGGGAGTACCGTCATCTTAATGGCTGCTATTCTACCCATCCAGGAAAGTTCATGTAACTGCCAGTTCTTTAATTCTTGTTCAATGGAGTTGTAAAGGAGGGTATAGTTAACCTGAAACAGTGTGGGAATGTCCCGAGTAAGTAAGATAAGAGAGTGCTTGTGTGCACCGTTCAAAGGAAAAAGATTGCTGTACCGCATCCCGTGCTGAGTCAGGAAGATTTATGTCCAGCGCTTCTGATTTAGATAGATTGGCTCGCAGTCCTGAGACAGTTTCAAACCTAGAAAGTGTTACAAATAAATTGGGCAGACTTGTGATGGGATCTGTTATAAATAATAGCATATCGTCAGCAAAGAAAGCACATTTTTGAATCTTGCCACCACTAGAGACACCGTGAATGTTGGGGTTAGCACGAATGGCCGCAGCCAATGATTCTATTGACAAAATAAAAAGGAGAGGCGAGAGGGGGCATCCCTGCCTAGTTCCTCTCCATATCTGTAAAAGGTCCGATTTGCGCCCATATGCGAGAATGTTAGCCGAAAGATTTGAGTATAACGTACTGATAAGACTTAAGAATTTTGGTCCGCTATTCCATCGTCTCAATATGTGAAAGAGGAAGGGCCAGGAAACGGAGTCAAAGGCCTTGTGAAGGTCCAAAGACAGCAACATTCCTCGCTTAGCGCCCACCCCATCCCAATTAGAGCGTAAAGCCGCGCACACGCGATCAGATTTTCCGACGGGAAATGTGTGATGACAGGCTGTTGTCTGAAAATCCGACCGTTTGTATGCTCTATTGGACAATTGTTGTCGGAATTTCCACGGACAAATGTTGGATGGCAGGCTTTAAAATTTTCTGCGGACAAATGTCTGTTGTCGGATTTTCCGAGCATGTGTACACAAGTCCGTCGGACAAAAGTCCTAATTACAAACACACATGCTCGGAAGCAAGGACGAGCCAGAAGCGGTCGGTCTTGTACACTAGCGCTCGTAATGGAGAATTAACATTCGTGACATGGCAAATTATGAAGTCTTGAAATGCAGCGCACATTTTCTTCTTCTTTAATGGGATAATAATGAAGCTGCTTTGCTGGTGATACTGATAGAGTTCTGCCAAACGTATTTTAAAAGGCTTTTATTTTCTAGTGATATCAAGAGTAATATTATTCCGCTTTTTTTTTTTTGGGCAAGTTACCACAACACCATTATGCTGTAGTTTTTAAGATCAAAGATACAACTATGTTGGTGTCCCTTGTTAATTTTACATTGTATTTTTTTAATTGTAACTGCCTACTCCCAAACTGTCATTTGAAATAAAACACATAGCCAAATATTATTCTACACAATTTTTTTATTCTGCATTAAAAAAAGAAAACAAATAAAATTAGACATGCTATCTGCCAATAGAACTTAACCAAAAAGTGCATTCTATGCATCCAAAAATATAGAAAATATACCAAATCAAATCATTATTCAACCAAAAATTAAAATTAAAGCCTCATGCATGTGTCCTGCTTCTTAATATAGGGGGTCAACAATGCCAAGAGTTGGTGAAAGCAGGCGTCCGTCATCCGGAGATGATTCCGAAAATCATCTGGATTATTCTCCTGGAGCTCCCGCAGCAAAGGCATATGACATAATTAGTCACGATTGATAAAGCAACCAATTTTTGGTCCAAGAAATCCTCCTCCTCCTGTTCCTGGACTGGACTTGGGTCAAAGCAATAACTCCAAGGCCAATAATAAATAACATGTTATCTCCTCCGATTCCGCAACATGGCTGGTTGACGAACGGCCGTTCAGAAACGAACTGAAAAACGCGAAATGAAAAGCGCGAAATGAAAAGCGCGAATCAACACTCACCAAACTTCTACTAACACAAAATTAGCAGAAGGAGCCCAAAGGGTGGCGCTAAAGAGCTGAAAAACCACGTAGGACATCACTACGTTTGTGTGTGTTGGCCGACAATTCCTTGCTGTTTGTATGCAAGACAAAATCCAGGCACACGCCTTCGAACAAAAGTCTGAGGTTTTGTCCGAGGAAAATCCAATCGTGTGTACGAAGCTTAAGATAGAGATCAGGTCTATGGCTCATCAGATCTGGTCAGCAGCCTGCCGCCCCGTAACAAATCCCACCTGGTCCACGTGGATATATTGCGCCAAAAATGTATTAAATTGGTTTTTCATATATTTTTGTGAGTAGTTTCAAGTCGCTATTGATCAGCGATATCGGGCGATAGTTTGCCACATCACTATGATCCTTATCCGGCTTAGGGATCAAACTTAAATGGGCTCTATTAGAATCTGCATCGAGTGCTACCCCGTCGCCAAGGGCAGTAAAGAATTTTTGTAGATGGGGTGCCAACAGCGGGGCAAACTTCTTATAATAAGAGGCTGAGAAGCCATCCGGCCCCGGGTTCTGAATGAATTAGCCTGTTTGATTGCGGCCAGCATTTCTACCACAATAATGTCCCCATCCAAGACCTCACGGTGAGAATCCGAAAAAGATGGGAGGGCCACATCCTTAAAAAAGTCATTAATGGCCCCGGGTGGGGGGCCTCCCTGTTCAGAGTATAGGGAGAAATAGTAGGAATGGAATAATTCTGTTATAATCTGCGGGTTCTGTGTCAAGTTTTCATTAGGCTGTCTAAGTTTAGGGAGTACAGTTCGGCGAATCCGAGGTGTAATGCCCCGTACACACGGTCGGATTTTCCGACGGAAAATGTGTGATAGGACCTTGTTGTCGGAAATTCCGACCGTGTGTGGGCTCCATCACACATTTTCCATCGGATTTTCCGACACACAAAGTTTGAGAGCTTGCTATAAAATTTTCCGACAACAAAATCCGTTGTCGGAATTTCCGATCATGTGTACACAAATCCGACGCACAAAGTGCCACGCATGCTCAGAATAAATAAAGAGATGAAAGCTATTGGCTACTGCCCCGTTTATAGTCCCGACGTACGTGTTTTACGTCACCGCGTTCAGAATGATCGGATTTTCCAACAACTTTGTGTGACCGTGTGTATGCAAGACAAGTTTGAGCCAACATCCGTCGGAAAAAATCCTAGGATTTTGTTGTCGGAATGTCCGATCAATGTCCGACCGTGTGTACGGGGCATAAGTGTGAGAGCCAGCATAGTACCGGGCTTGTCCTTCAACGTGTAGAAGGAAGCTTTGGTCTACCTAAGGCTTTTTTCTGCTTTAGTTGTCAAAGATTTAATTCTAACCAAGCGGAATCTATTTTGTCTCTAAAGTCTAGGTCGGGGCTTTGTTTATGCTGGGTCAGCAGATCAGTTAATTCCCATTCTTTGTCCCTTATTAAGAGTGTTTTTTAATTCGGGATGCTATTTGTATGAGATAACCTCTAATGTAAAACATTACAAATAAGTGTCAATACTGTTTAAAAGAGATTTGGCTGTACTTCTCCTTTAAAAACCCAGTAATAGGCTCTATTTTTTTTTCTATTCAATTCTATTCTGTTTTTTAGTCTGTTCTATTCTTCTGTTTTATCCGATTCTATTCCTTTCTATTCTATTCTTTTTTATTATTTTCTACTCTATTCTATTCTTTTTTGTATTATATTGTATTCTATTCTATTATTTTCTATTCTATAAAGCAAGCTAAGCAGGAACCATCCTCTTATTTCACTTTTATACCTTACTGTATTTATTGCAATATGTTTCAATTTCAAATGTGAATACATTTTCTAATTCGAATTCAAATTCATTTTCGAATTTGGATAATTTGTTTTGTTATAATTTATTTCGGATCTGTTAAAATTCCTTACTATTGTGATTCTGAAATTCGGATACATTCGAATCTCTGAATCATGAAAGTTTTGTCCAAATTTTGAAAGGAAACGCACATATCTAGTTCACAGAGGTGGACTCTGTTTAACCACTTCCCACCCGGCCTATAGACAAATGACAACCAGGCGGTGGCTTTACTATCAGGACTGAAAGTCATATGACGTCCTGTCAGGAAGCGCTGATCACGGGGCCACGCAGCGGCACGGTCTGTCACCACGGGACACAGCTGATGACTGATCAGAGTACCGGCTCGCTGCCGGTACCATGTGACCGCCGTGACGTATCACAGCAGGTCACATGACAGTTGTACACAATGGATGTCTTCCTTTCATGCCATCCATTGTATGCAATTGTGTTGCTAGCTGTGATTGGTCAATTTGATCACATGGTACAAACAGGGCCATTTACAGCCCATCTGTACCATGTGATTAGCGTTGACCAATCACAGCTAATCGCAACAAAACAGACTGAATGATTCAGTTTCGTTCAGTAAAATGCTTGCTTTAAGCAATGTAATTCACTGCTATAAACAAACATATTCTGTAAAAAAAAAATCCTGATAACTTCCCCAGAGTAGCACAATGTTAC
This sequence comes from Lithobates septentrionalis, assembly GCA_037952835.1. Taxonomy (NCBI): domain Eukaryota; kingdom Metazoa; phylum Chordata; class Amphibia; order Anura; family Ranidae; genus Lithobates; species Lithobates septentrionalis. The sequence continues at coordinate 7,543 of JBBDGP010000838.1, read as the reverse complement.
TATGGTAATATAATATTTTGTTTTAATAAAAAAAAAAAAGTTTATTATTTTCAACAAACAGACATAGCATATACAACCAAAAGAGATGACAGCAGTGGTATTTTATACATGATCCATACAAAACATAGTGAAAATCTGGTACTTTCAAAGCATAATCATATATAAAATTAATATCTACAAACCATACAAACACAGTAGGGGATCAGACTTACAAGCAATTAAAGGGGTTGTAAAGGCAAAAGTTTTTTTTAACTAACTTAATGCATTCTATGCATTAAGATAAAAAACCTTTGGTGGGTAGCAGGCCCCCCAGTCCCCCCTAATACTTACCCTGAGCCCCATCAATATCCAGCGATGTATATGATTCCCTTGGCCGTCCGGGACTTCCCTCCTGAATGGCGCCATTGGCTCCCGCTGCTGTCAATTAAAGTCAGTTAGCCAATCAGAGGAGAGAGGGGACGGGGCCGGTATCTGAATGGATACACGGAGCTCTGACTGGGCTCGGGAGCCCCCATAGCTAGCTGCTGGCTGTGGGGGCACTCAACAGGAGGGAGGGGCCAGGAGTAGCGAAGAGGGGCCCGAGAGGAGGAGGATCCGGGCTACTCTGTGCGAATCCACTGCAACAGGGCAGGTAAGTGTAACATGTTTGTTTTTTTTTGTTTTTGTTTTTTTTAAAGCGAGACTTTACAATCAATTTAAGAATTCAGGAATGGTAACATTATATTGCTCCGGCCACAGTGTGTTAAAAAAAAAATCGTGAAAAAAAATGTAAAAAAAAATGTAAAAGAAAAATGTTTTTTTCATACTGTCAACAGTCAGTGTCCCTGATCACCGCCACACCACACCAGTTACCGTATATGATCATGCTGTACTGCACTGGTGAAAGTATGTAAAAAAACAAAAACAAATTGTGAAAAAATGTTTTTTTTTCAATTTCTTCATTTTCCAAAAAATGATAACAACTTCCATGCCTCTTACTAAATACATTGGACTGTCTTCTTTTGAAAATTTGGGGGGTATTTGTACTGTCCTGGCATTTTACTGCCTCAAGAAATGAGAGGCCATCAGTACATCAGGATTGATTTTCAATTTTCAGATAATGTATTTAACAGAACAAAAGGGAACAGATAAGAGAAGCTCATTGTCACGGCTTACAAACGCTTTAACAATGAATCACATATTCTGGCGATCTGTGGACGCCTTGCTCCCCTCACTGCGTCATAAGCAGGTGTTACTTTAATTGCTATCCCAGTAAACGGCTAGCAGTGATCTGCCCCTCCCTGTCACCTTAGCGCTGATTACAATTAATGCCGCGATTTCCCTTGACTTACATCCTCCCACGCCACCCCACCGCGTGTGTCCCCTCTACCCAGCTGGACATTGATTGCGGATTGAGAGACCCAGCCAAGCAAATTACTTCCACACAAATCTGCCTATTCTGTCTCAATTAATTCTAAGCCATAAGCATCAGTTCTGTCTGTGAATGTAACACTCTGGCAGAGAATTTAGTGTGTATTATCCTAATGACAGGCCAGCTTACTGTTACACAGGACGACCCATATACAGTATATCATTATAAATAGAATGTTCTTGCATCAGAAAATGCTATTTATATGGAAGTCAATTTAAAGCCCAAATTGTGCTGATTGGTTTATTTTGTTCGGGGCTGGAGAGGATTAGAAGCTGTCAAGATTTACTGCTCTGTGTCTCCGCTCTGGAGGTTTCTGATCCCTGCTTGTTTTAGGGACCTCCATCATAGGTGGGAGCAGGGCCGCTGATCAGTGGCGGCCCGTCCATAGGGGGAGCATGGTCGCTGCCCCCCCCCCCCCCCCGCCCCTCCAGGCAGTCAAAAAATTAAAGAAAAACATTTTTTAAAACTGGCTCTTTAAAAAAAATTAGAAAAAAAGGTCCTTAAGTGCACTGTGTTCGGACACCGAACACAGTGCACTATGGGAAGTGCCACGTCTATGCAATCACGAGATTGCAGACGCAGCGCTTCATTTGTGGGTTTTTGTCCCGCCTTGTGGCGCATTCCGAAGCGCCGAGTAGCTTCCGCCCGGCGCCTGTAGTATTTATTACTACGGCCGGGCGGTTTGATTGATATCTGAGTTAGATGTCACTTCCTGTTTTCTCTCTCCCATTGCACCCGAGAGAGAAAACCGGAAGTGTGAGGAGCGGACTCCTCCATTGCCGCTGCCAGTGCCCACTGAAAGAGACACAGCAGGAGAGGACACCACAGCAAGTCAAGTGCCGCTGTGCCGGTCCGGACCTCCCACGGAGAAGGGGAGGGGGGGTTTGATGGGACACAGGCTGCATTTGATGGGGCACAGGCTGCATTTCATGGGACACAGGCTGCATTTCATGGGACACAGGCTGCATTTCATGGGACACAGGCTGCATTTCATGGCATGGGCTGCATTTGATGGGACACGGGCTGCATTTGATGGGACATGGGCTGCATTTGATGGGACACGGGCTGCATTTGATGGGACACAGGCTGCATTTGATGGGGCACAGGCTGCATTTCATGGGACACAGGCTGCATTTCATGGGACACGGGCTGCATTTCATGGGACACAGGCTGCATTTCATGGGACACAGGCTGCATTTCATGGCATGGGCTGCATTTGATGGGACACGGGCTGCATTTGATGGGACATGGGCTGCATTTGATGGGACACGGGCTGCATTTGATGGGACACTAGCTGTATTTGATGGGGCACAGACTGCATTTGATGGGACAAAGGCTGCATTTAATGGAACACAGGCTGCATTGGATGGGACACAGGTTGCATTAGATGGGACACAGGCTGCATTTGATGGGACACGGGCTGCATTTGATGGGACACAGGCTGCATTTGATGGGACACAAGCTGTATTTGATGGGGCACAGGCTGCATTTGATGAGGCACAGGCTGCATTTGATGGGACACAGTCTGCATTTGATGGGGCACAGACTGCATTTGATGGGGCAAAGGCTGCATTTGATGGAAAACAGGCTGCATTGGATGGGACACAGGCTGCATTGGATGGGACACAAGCTGCATTTGATGGGACACAAGCTGCATTTGATGAGACACAGGCTGCATTTGATGGGTCAAATGAGCATTTGATTGGGGCACAGGCTGCATTTGATGGGACACAGGCGGCATTTGATTGGACAGTGAGACTGCATTTGATGGGACACAAGCTGCATTTGATGAGACACAGGCTGCATTTGATGGGTCAAATGAGCATTTGATTGGGGCACAGGCTGCATTTGATGGGACACAGGCGGCATTTGATTGGACAGTGAGACTGCATTTGATGGGACACAGGCTGCATTTGATGGGACACAGGCTGCATTTGATGGGACAGTGAGGCTGCATTTGATGGGACACAGGCTGCATTTGATGGGACACAGGCTGCAGTTGATGGGACACAGGCGGCATTTGATGGGACAGTGAGACTGCATTTGATGGGACACAGGCTGCATTTGATGGGACAGTGAAGCTGCATTGGATGGGACACAGGCTGCATTTGATGGGGCACAGTAAGGCTGCATAAGATGGGCATAGTGGCTGCATAAGATGGGCACAGTAGCTGTATTAGATGGCACAGTGGCAGCATTTGATGGCACAGTGGGAGCATTTGATATGGCACAGTGGGAGAATTTGATATGGCACAGTGGCTCCGTTTGATGGGCACAGTGGCTGTGTTTGATGGGCACAGTGGTTGAGATTGATGGGAGTTTTTTCAGAACTTGTTTGCGCCCCCCCAAAAAAAACCAATTTGAGCACCAGCTGCCACTGCCGCTGATAGAAATCACGGGGCCCCATACAGCCTACCTGAAGGGGCCCCCTTCATCCTCGCCCCTGGTCCCTTCTTCAGCCCCAGCACTGGCCCCTCCTCAGACCCAGCCTTGAATTAAAGTGCAGGTTTGTCTTCAAGTCATATTTATGTTTCTTCAGCCAGTTATAAGTTTGATTATCCAAAAGAAATACTGTGATGATACAAGAGATGGTCAGAGACTGCAGACATGATGCAAGGGATAAATGCAGCCTCACCAGTGCCCATCCCATCAATGCAGCCTCACTGTGCCCATCAATGCAGCCTCACTATGCCCATCTGCAGTCTCACTGTGCCCATTGCATCCTCATCAGTGCACATCAATGCAGCCACACTGTGCCCATTTCAGCCTCACTGTGCCCATTTCAGCCTCACTGTGCCCATTTCAGCCTCATTGTGCCCATCTGCAGCCTCACTGTGCCAATCTGCAGCCTCACTGTGCCCATCTGCAGCCTCACTGTGCCAATCTGTAGCCTCACTGTGCCCATCTGCGGCCTCAATGTGCCAATCTGCAGCCTCACTGTGCCCATTTCAGCCTCACTGTGTCCGTCTGCAGCCTCGCTGTGCCCATTTCAGCCTCACTGTTTCCATCTGCAGCCTCACTGTGCCCATTTCAGCCTCACTGTGCCCATCTGCAGCCTCATTGTGCCAATCTGCAGCCTCACTGTGTCAATTTAGGCCTCACTGTGCCAATCTGCAGCCTCACTGTGCCCATTTCAGCCTCACTGTGCCCATCTGCAGCCTTACTGTGCCAATCTGTAGTCTCACTGTGCCCATTTCAGCCTCACTGTGCCCATCTGCAGCCTCGCCAATACCTTGATTACACAGAGTACGGAACACTGATGCAATGCAGGGAAATTAAATCAGTGTTCCATCGATCATGATCTAGGAGGCAGGGCTTTGTTACAGTGAGTGGACGGCTGTCGAACAGTTCAGACCCCAGCTTTATGACACAGATTTCCATCTCCCTCTGTGTGTGATTAGTTACACAAGCGGAAGGAGGGAGAGGAGAGAGGACTCTGCACTTAGATCAGCCCTGTGCGCCTCTGCAGGAGGGGCGCTGGTTGGAGATTTGTTTTTCAATTCTGCATGCATTCTTCTGTCCGATTGCCCAGGCCCCCCTGCTGGTCAGGCCCGGAACAACAGGGCCAGTTGTACTGGCTTATCATCGGGCCTGGGTGGGGGGACTTACCCAGGAGCTACTGAACCAGTAGGGGTCCGCTTTTTAGATGTAGGGGGCCTCAAGCACAGCCAAAGGACTGCACATAATATTGCCAAATGACTGCACATAATATTCAGTGATTATAGCGCAGCAAAAAGCTGTCAGGGACTACAGGCATGCTACAGGAGATGGTCAGAGACTGCAGACATGATACAAGAGATGGTCAGAGACTGCAGGCATGATACAGGAGATAATTAGAGACTGTAGACATGATACAAGAGATGGTCAGAGACTGCAGACATGATACAGGAGATGGTCAGAGACCGCAGGCATGATACAGGAGATGGTCAGAGACTGCATGCATGATACAAGAGATGGTCAGAGACTGCAGGCATGAAACAGGAGATGGTTATAGACTGTAGACATGATACAAGAGATGGTCAGAGACTGCAGACATGTTACAGGAGATTTTCAGAGACTGCAGACATGATACAGGAGATGGTCAGAGACTGCAGACATGATACAGGAGATGGTCAGAGACTGCAGACATGATACAGGAGATGGTCAGAGACTGCAGGCATGCTACAGGAGATGACCAGAGACTTCAGGAATGCTACAAGAGATGGTCAGAGACTGCAGACATAGTACAGGAGATGATCAGAGACTGCAGGCATGTTACAGGAGATGGTCAGAGACTGCAGACATGGACCCTAGCTGTGGGCCAGATGTAAGATGGACTCTGATGGGGACCAAGATGTAAGAGTTAACGCTGATGTAAGAATGGAGTCTGATGATGACCCTGATATAAGGGAGACTCTAATGGGGACCCTGATGTAAAAGGGATGCTGATGTAAGGGGGGACTCTGAATGGGACTCTCGTGTAAGGGGAACTTTGATTGGTACCCTGATGTAAGAGAGGATGTAAGCAAGACTTGGATGACCCTAAAGTAAGGAAGACTCTGATAACGTTGCTGATGTAAGGGGGACTCTGATAAGGAAGGTTCCGACTGGATTTATTTTTGTTTGACCTTTATTAATCGGTAAAGTTTATTTGGAATTTCTTTGCTTTGTTTTACTGAAGTTCTTTCTCTGTTGTTCTGAATCATATCATACCGGGGGCGGATCCAGGGGGGGGGGGGGCAACGGGGCAATTACCCCCTCCGAGAAATGCGGGTGAGTGAGAGAGCCGGCGGGTAGATCCGCGGGTGAGAACCGGCAGGCGGCACCGCGGGTGAGAGAGCCGGCGGGCGGCTCCGTAAGTGAGAGAGCCGCCGGGCGGCTCCGCAGGGGAGAGACAGCGGGCTGGCCCAGCGGCTCAGTTGGTGAGATGTGCCGCTCGATGTGTTTGCGGGCTGCTGGCCAATCAGGGAGCCGGCGGGCTGGGGAGCAGAGAGATGACATCATCTCTCACAGCCCAGTGCCCGCCCTGCATCCCTGCAGTTCCCCCCTCACCATGCAGGCAGCTGCGGCAGCAGAGAGATTACATCATCTCTCTGCTGCCTGTCTCTGGGACACAAGAGACCACCTTAGCAGGAAAGTGACACAGCAAGTGACTGTCAATCTGCAACGGGTGGCAAGTGACAATCTGTATCTGGGGACAGGCGACGTGGCAAGTGACACACTCGGGGCTCCCACTGATTCTGCATTATGGTGAGTTAAACTATTAATTTTTTTATAACAATGTAATAATAGTAATAATGCGCTTCAATCATCCTGACACCATAACAACCATGGTGCCGTGATGATTGAAGCGCCAACACCAGCCATCTCCCCGATAGATGTACCCCAAAAAAATATATTTTCTGGCAGTGCCCCTCCCGAGACTAGACTGTGGATCCGCCCCTCTATCATACCGATTACAAAAAAGCTCCAGGCAAAACATATTCATTTAATTTAACTTCCTTTATATATAAAACTGTTTTGTTTGTTTTTTTCAGCCCACAGATATTTGTAAAATATGATGATTTGTAAAATATAATGTGGTCTTTGCTGTACTGAAAAGTTTCTAGACTCCTGGATGAAAACACATGATGAATTGCTGTGCGGAAACCGGCCATTAGGTGGCGCCGTACTACGTCTCCTCGGTCCTCTGCTTTTAAACGTTCCGTGCAATAAGTAGAGGCCGCCGCTAGGTGTCTCCGGTGCAGCGATAAGTGATATTCAGGGCTCCGCTGTGTTCCCGGCGGTAGCGGCGGCGATGGGAGAGACGGAGACCGGGGGGGAAGCAGCGGTGGAGAGGCCGGGACCTCCACCAGAGGAGCCGGTGCTGTGGAGCCCCGAGGTGGAAGTCTGCCTCTTCCATGCTATGCTCGGCCATAAGCCCGTAGGTGAGTGAAGGCCGCAGCGCATCCTCGGGCTTGCCTAGAAGCCCAGCCCGGAAAGTGTGAACAATAGGCGGCGGGGGATGAGGAAGACCCCGGGGCCTGAAACATACTTCATGTAAATGTTCTGTTATGGCTGTGTGTCCGGAGCCAGGCTCTGAGTACTTGTCCTGGCTTTATATTAGAGACCCTCTATATACAATCTCTCTTTATTGTTCTCTTTGTATAATTC